>CM053029.1:56466643-56816293 GCA_028564925.1 Lithobates sylvaticus
CAATCCTCTTGGGAAAACGAGGAGAAGCAACGTAGGTATTGTTCCAACGTTTGGTTGGTACGTTCGGTCTGCCCGTTGGTCTGTGGATGGTAAGCTGAAGAGAGACTACATTTAATACCTAGTGCCTCGCATAATGATCTCCAAAACTTGGACGTGAACTGCACTCCACGGTCAGAGACGATGTCACTGGGGATTCCATGGAGTCTGACGATTTCTTTAATGAAGATCCTGGCGGTTTCAATTGCTGAAGGTGTCCCTTTCATGGGAATGAAATGTGCCATCCGAGAAAAGCGGTCTACCACCACAAAAATGGAAGAGAACCCTTTAGAGGGGGGAAGCTCCACAATAAAATCCATGGCGATTTTGTCCCATGGCCTCTCGGGAATAGACAGTGGTTTTAGCAGGCCCCATGATTTATTTTTACTGCTTTTATTTCTGAGACAAATCAGACAAGAGTTAACATAATTCCTGCAGTCCTTGGCCAGATTTGGCCACCAAAAGTGTCTCTGGATTAGATCCATAGTCTTGTGGCCCCCAAAGTGACCCGCCAGAGGATAGTCATGGCAGGCCTGTAAGACGGTGATGCGTAGGTCTTGAGGGATAAAAATTTTATTGTCGAGCCAAAAAAACCCATCCTTCTCCTGAAGGTTGATGCCCGGAGGTAATTGTGTTTCCACGGAAGCTTGGCGGAGCTGTGTCATGAAACTGGATTGGGTCAGGAGAAAATTCCCTGCTTGCAGGATAGTATCTGGTGGAGACGGGGTTTCAAGTTCTGTGAACATTCGGGATAAGGCATCGGGTTTAACGTTTTTAGATCCAGGGCGATAAGTAATATGAAAATTAAAACGGGAAAAGAAAAGAGCCCATCTGGCCTGTCGGGGTCTAAGGCGTCTGGCAGTTCTGAGGTATTCTAAATTTTTGTGATCTGTGAAGATCAGTATCGGATGTGCTGCCCCTTCCAGGAGATACCGCCATTCTTCCAGGGCTAGTTTTATTGCTAGGAGTTCTCGGTCACCTACGTCGTAGTTCCTTTCTGATACACCTAGTTTCCTGGAAAAGAAAGCCACCGGGTGCATTAGAGACTTGGGTCCTTGGCGTTGAGACAAGATGGCTCCTACTGCACTCTCCGAAGCATCGACCTCCAGAGTGTAGGGTAATGTAGGGTCAGGGTGTTTTAGTACTGGAGCGGAGGTGAATGCCCTTTTTAATTGGTCGAAGGCGGCTTGGGCCGCTGAAGTCCACTGGAAGCGGCTTTGCTTCTTGGTGAGCTGAGTGATAGGTGCGATGATCTTGGAGAAGTTCCTGATAAATTTTCTATAAAAATTTGAGAACCCGACAAAACGTTGTACCCCCTTTTTGTCATTTGGGGGCGGCCAGGACATGATGGCAGAGACCTTCTGGGGATCCATGGCTACACCCCCAGTTGATATAACCAGGCCGAGGAAGTGAATGGTCTGGCGTTCGAATTCACATTTTTCGGCCTTTGCGTAAAGTCCATGTTGCCTTAATCTGCCCAGAACTTGTTTAACATGATCCCGATGAATTTCTAGAGAGGTGGAGAATATCAGGATATCGTCCAGGTAGACGATTACAAAGGAATCTAGAAAGTCTCTGAAAATATTATTAACAAAATGCTGAAAAGTGGCCGGGGCGTTGCATAGTCCGAATGGCATGACTAAATATTCGAAGTGGCCAAAACGTGTTCGGAATGCTGTCTTCCATTCGTCACCTTTGCGTATTCTGATCAGGTTATATGCCCCACGTAGGTCCAACTTCGTAAATATTTTTGCTGAGCGGAGTCTCTGAAATAATTCCGGGACTAGTGGAAGCGGGTACCGATTCTTAATTGTCACTTTATTCAGGTCCCTGTAATCCACACATGGGCGGAGCGAGTGATCTCTTTTTTCCACAAAGAATATTCCGGCTCCTGCTGGGGAGGAGGAATGTCGGATGAATCCCTTTTTGAGGTTCTCATCGATGTACTCCTTGAGAACCAGGAGTTCAGGTTCGGACAGGGGAAAGATCCGCCCGAAAGGAATTTCGGCCCCAGGTAGTAACTCAATCGGGCAGTCGTAGACCCGATGGGGAGGAAGGGTGTCTGCTTTCTGTTTATCGAACACGTCCAGGAAGTTGTGGTACACTGGTGGCACCAACTCTTTGAATTCAGAGTCCGTTCTTAGGCACCCAATGACTGGTGGAATCTGGTGGAAGGTCTTGAGACAGTTCTGTAGACAGTAAGAGGACTGAAAAGTCACCTCACCGGTGACCCAGTTGACCTGGGGATTGTGGGCCTGTAGCCAAGGCATTCCTAGGATGACAGGGAACAAAGGTGAGGAGATAACATCTAGACGGAGTAGCTCCTGGTGACCTGGTGGAATGCTGGTGAACAGGGGTTGTGTCTCCAGGGTAATAGGCCCGGACTTGATATTTGACCCATCTGCTAGCCGTATGGAGAGTTGATGCTGCTTAGGTGTTAATGGGATGTTATGTTGTAGAGCGAAGGCATGATCCACAAAGCAGCTACATGCGCCAGAGTCAATTATAGCCTGGACTCGGAGTATTTCTCCTGGGAGCTGTAAGGAAATAGGAACAGCAATGTGAGCGGCTTTTATTAGAGACAAGGCGAAAGGCACACGGGATGATGAATTGAACTTACGGATCTTATTCGGGCATGTGTTGGCGTAGTGCCCAGCTTCCCCACAGTAGAGGCAGAGGTTGTTCTGGCGACTCCGCCGCTGTTTCTCCTCGGGTGACAATGGTGAGCGGAGTAGGCCGACTTGCATGGGCTCTGGTGCTCCTGAGTTGGCAGCAGGCACGTTGGAAACGGGAGTAGGAGGGTAGTTGGGACCCTTGGGTAACACCCATGTGGGGCGTGTCAAGCTGGACCTCTCGGACCTCCGCTCTCTTAAACGACGGTCTATCTGGATAGACAGCTGAATCAAATCCTCCAGAGAACTAGGGATTCCCACTCGGGCTAGCTCATCCTTCAGAGCTTCGGAGAGGCCTATGCGGAACTGATAGAGGAGTGCGGCGTCGTTCCAAGAGGTGTCGGAACTCCACCGCCTAAAGTCTGTTACGTAGTCCTCTACTGGCCGGCGCCCTTGTTGGAGGGCATGGAGGCTGGCCTCTGCTGTTGTGGTGCGCTGAGGATCATCATACAGCTTGGCCATTTCATCCAAAAATGAGTCCAGGGTATCCAGAAGAGGACTGGCTTGTTCCAACATACGGTGGGCCCAGGTCTGAGGCTCCCCTTGGAGTAGGGAGACTATGAACCCTACCTTAGTGCTCTCCAGGGAGAAGGTGCGGGGTTGTAGCAGGAAGTAGAGCCGACAGGCATTCCTGAAGGAGCGGAACTTACTGCGGTCCCCTGAAAACCGTTCCGGTGGGGGCACACGAGGTTCTGGGGGTGGCATCATTACTGTGGGTGCTGATGCAGAGGTTGCTGAGCCAGAAAACCGGGATGTCAGGGAGGCCTGATGAGTTGCAGAGCCCGGGGCCATGGATTCCACTCTCTGTTCTAGTTGATGATAGCCATCTCGCAGGCCCTGGACTGCCAGGGTAAGGGCCGACATCTGTTGGCACAAAGCTTCCAAAGGCGAGGCACCCCCTTCGGACTCCATTCTGGCTGGATCGTACTATCACGTACCTTACAGCGGAGTCCGGATGCTGGGGATGGCCTCGTGCACGGTTCCGGTCCAAACACCCCTGGTGGTGGGAACAGGGAGTGCTGGGGCACGAAAGGGTGCAAGTGCCTGCGGCTGGTAGACTGGTGCTTGGAAATACTGGTTCCTCTGAAGAGCTGGTATATACGTTGGTATCCAAGGCTGTGTGCAGTAACGGCCGAACAGGTGGATGTAGGCACTGCGAGGTCAAGACAGGGAACAGGTCGGCAACTGGCTGGCAAACAAGGTACAAGGCAGAGGGCAAGTTCGTGGTCAAAAAGCAGGCAATAGGTTGGCAACAGGCAGGCGATAAGGTACCGAATCAGAGAGCAGAGTCGTAGTCCAGGGATCCAAGCTGAGGTCAAACCAAAGGGAGCAGTCAGTAAGCGGGGTCAATCCAGGAAGGGAAACAGGAAAACCAGGTGAATCAGGACCAAGGTAGGCAGGAACTTCAGGCAGGTATTCAGGAGATAAGACTGAAGACGATCCAGCACTGACACCATGTGAAGGCCCTGTTTATATAGGGCGCCTTGTGCTGGGATTGGTGGAGGTACGGGTCCGTGCGTGATTACGCGCACACGTTCGTGCTGACGTGGAAGTGCGTGCCCTCGTTCGTATTGACAAACGAGGGCGCGCACAGGTCAGCGTTGGTACGCGGGTACGCCCGCACGTTCGGTTTCGTTGAGAAGGCTGCGCATGGGTATTGGCGCTTGCTGAGTGGAGATTCACCCCTACTGGACGAGGACGGGCATGGAACGCGTGAGTTCTCTGACACAGCACCACCAGCTGAGATGGAACGTCTTAGCAGGAGGCAGCATTTCACCAACATGGTGGAGCAGTATGTGTGCACACGCCTACACATACTGAATGACGGGTCTGCCCCCTTCAACTTCTGGGTCTCCAAATTGGGCACATAGCCTGAGCTTGCCTTTTATGCCTTGGAGGTGCTGGTCTGCCCTGCAGCCAGTGTATTATGTAAACGTGTATTTAGCACGGCAGGGGGAGTTATCACAGACAAGCGCAGCCGCCTGTCCAGAGCCAATGTGGACAAGCTCACGTTCATTAAAATGAACCAGGCATGGATCCCACAGGACTTGTCCGTACCTTGTGCAGAATAGACACGTATACCGGTGTTCTGACAAAAACTGTCTGGCCATCGGCTAGTGTCCGGCCACTTACTGTGCAGGCGCAGTGCTTGCGCAGTACGGAGAACAAGGAGATTCACAAAATCTCCAAAGATGAACGTTGCCTGGGCAGTGAGTGCAGGTTCAAGCCACACCATCCAAGTGGACATACGGTAGCACATAGTAACAGGGCCCATCAGGGGCTTGCTTGGCTAGGCTTCAACCTCGGATGATGTGGCTTGAACCTGGAGTCACCGCTCATCGTCTTCGGAGAGTTTCAAAATCTCCTTGTCCTACGTACTGAGCAAGCGCAGTACAGGGCGGACACTATGCGACGGGGGACAGAATTCGACACATCATTCACCACTAGCCTTACCCAGCCATTGTAGTATTTTTGAACCAGTGTTGGCTACCTCGTCCTCCTCCACCGCCGCTTCCACCTACACCGCCACATCCACCGCCACCTCAACCTCCTACTCCATATGGACCTCGTCCTCCTAGGTCAAGATTATAATTTTTTCATTTTTTTAATTTCCAAGTATTTTATTTTCCCACTATCTTATCCATTAAATTGAATAATTTTTCTAGAAAGTGCGTATTCTGGGGTATTCCCACCATATGTGCGGCATCGTGCTGTTGAGTTTCTGAGGTTCTTAATGACTTCCTGTACCTCTTCTGCTGAGAAGGGGGCCTCCAGCATTTTATTTTTATTTTTTATTTTTTTTTTTTTATGTTATTTTAAGTTATTTCCCTATCCACATTTGTTTGCAGAGCACTTGCCATGCTCTTAACAACATTTTGTTGCCATTTGCAGCCCTCTAGCCCTTTCCATGACTTTTTAACAGCCATTTTAGTCTTCAAAAGTTCGGGTCCCCCATTGACTTCAATGGGGTTCGGAGTTCGGGGTCAAGTTTGGGTCAAGTTCGGTCCCGAACCCAGACTTTTTTCCGAAGTTCGGCCGAACCCGCCGAACCCGAACATCCAGGTGTCCGCTCAACTCTATTGATGTTTTATATCTTTTACTGGGCATTTCTTAATCAGGTGGCTTCCCAAGAAATATGATCCTCTTTAACATACATTAAATCCTATACATACAGTAGGTGGACCCAGATTACCACAGATGAAAGTTTCCTTGTTTATCCAATATGTCTAATAGGGTTCCTCTCATTTTTTTAATCCACAGATAAGCTACTTCTCAACCAGCCCAACTCTCAGCAACAGAAAAATACTTCCTTCTTTCTTTCGTACCATACCTAGTGATGTATTTCAGTCCCGAGGTCTTGCTAACTTAATCCTGTATTTTGGTTGGTCATGGGTTGGCTTTCTAGCAAGCGATACTGACTATGGTCAACTGAGTCTCCAGGTGGTGAAGGAGGAATTAATCAATGCTGGTGCATGTGTAGCTTTCTTTGAAACAATTATGACCGGCCAGGCCAACAGGAATGCTCCACACATTGTCAAAGTTATCAAGGGGTCAACAGCCACAGTTGTGGCAGTGTTGGCCTCCAACTCAGACTTTTTACCAGTTGTAGAAGAGTTAGCAAGACAGAATGTGACTGATAGAATCTGGATAGCCAGTGAATCATGGTCAACCTCTAATATTCTTTCTAAAGAAAAGTATTGGCAAGTCTTGATGGGCACTCTTGGGTTTGCAGCCCATGGAGGACAGTTGCCAGGATTTATGGAGTATCTTAACAGCCTACATCCATCAAAAGCTCCAAATGATTCTTTTATAGTAGAGTTTTGGGAGGAAATGTTTTCTTGCAGATGGACTAACCACCTGAATTCAGATGACAGGACAAGTAAGAAAACAGCACATGACTGCACTGGAGAAGAAAATCTAGAGAAGCCAATGGTGAAAATTGATTTTGGAATAACCTTTAATGTCTACACTGCAGTTTATGCATTTGCATGGGCCCTAGACAGTCTACTTCACTGCCAGCCAGGAAAAGGCCCATTTCATAATGGATGCGCAAACATTTTGTCATTTGACCCTTGGCAAGTACGTTACTTGTATTTTTCACAATGTCAATTAATTATATGTTTTGTTTTGCTTTAAATCCCTCTCTTCTTAATGTTTTTTTCCAGCTTCTCCATTATATTAAAAGAACAAGGTTTCAGACTAAAGACAAGACAAACATATTTTTTGATGGCAATGGGGATCCTCCAGCCCTTTATGATATTGTGAACTGGCAGATAAGTTCTACTGGGTCCTTGGAGCAAGTTATGGTAGGAAGATATGACTCCAGCTCCACAGATGGAAACACCATGAGTCTAGACCATGCTGGCATTGTATGGGTTAATAACAAAAGAATGGTATGAATGCACCAAAAGAAAATAGATTCAATTTGTATCTTCTTTAGGAAGCTTACTATTTATTGTTTCCCTGTCTATATAGTTTAGAAAATACAAAGTATAAACTTAGTATATCTATCCCTGCCCTTGAGGAACTTCTAATATGCTGTCACCACCAAAGTCATACAGACAGTTTGGTCAAATGTGGTGGATGGCTCAGAACATGGGAACTATACAAGGGTTACAAAATGGTTTCTCACTGCTGTATTTGGCAAAATGTGCTCTTTCCAAGATGTCTGAATAGGTGGAGAGGGTATGTGAGGCATTGGCTGGCATCATTATGGATTGTGTGTTTATGACATTTTGGTTTATAAAATATACAGTGAGGGTCCCCAGGGTTTATGGCTAATGTGGAGAAAACAAACATTTCTCATAATTAGATCTGTTCTGTGTTCTGGGGTCTGAATGCATTAAAGAGCTATGGGTGGGATAAAGCTTGCATTCCTAAGTCCACATCTTACCTGGTAGTCCTATTATTAGTATCAGCTTTCCAAAGGCCTCCCTCTCTCTCTCTCGCTCTCTCTGTCTCTCTCTCTCTCTTCCCAGAAGGGTTGAAGCTGTTATAGCTGCAAAGGGTGGGCCAACTCAATATTGAACCCTACAGACTAAGACGGGGATGCCATTAAAGTTCATGTAAAGGCAGGTGTCCCAATACTTTTGGAAATATAGTGTATGTATGTGCGTATATATATATATATATACAGTGTATATATACAGTATATATGTCACGCGACTATCACACTTATTTAAGCTTGTTTGACATCCCTTTCTAAAACCATGGCCAATACTATTGAGGTTGCCTCCACCTTTACCAGTTTCCACAACACTATTCCTTCAGAGTACAACCCATACGCCAATCAAATGACCATCCAGCACTTTTTAGAGTTTCAGCCTTATACTGTAGATTGTATGAAAAGCAAGTAACCTTTCCTGTGAGGTTTTTGGGACAGATAGTTTGAAATGAAACCTTGTGAATGAAGAGAAAGATACATGCCTGTAAGCAGGTACAGTTAGCCACTAGGTGGCTTTGTCCCAGGATAGTGTGTATTAGGAAACTTTGTAAGTGGGTGTTAGGTCCCCTTTTAAAGCAGTGTTCCACCCGCAATTTAAATTTTTTTTTTTAAAGTCAGCAGCTACAAACACTGTAGCTGCTGACTTGTAATAAGGACACTTGCCTGTCCGGGGAGCCTGCGATGTCGGTCCCCCGAGGCCGATCCGTCCATCGGATCAGATGCAAGTGACGCCATTCTAACTAAGGGAAGCCGGCAGTGGAGCCTTGCGGCTTCAATGCCTGTTTCCTACTGCGCATGCGCGAGTCGCGCTATGCTTTGTGAATTGCCAGCTGTCTTCTGGGACGCACACAGGTCCCAGAAGAGAGTGGGGGGGGGGGGCTCCCTGCACAAAAAGGATATGATGTTCTGTGCCGCGGATCGGATGGATCGGAAATACATTATGTACTTCATAAAAAGGTATGTTAGAATAAAAAAATATATATATATATATTTAATATCCAAAAACAAGGGTCTTGAGTTTAAGAACAACTCTCAAAAGTGGGTGGAACTCCGCTTTAAACAAGGCCTTCCTGTAGTGATGACATGGATGTAATCATTACTCATATAAAAGCCAGGATGGAAGAAGCTCTAAGCTTTTGGGCATGGGAGCCAGACACTCCACAATTAGGCGTATGTAGTCAGTTACTGCACTGGCCCTGCCTAGAATAGAAGGCCTTGGGTAAGATAGTCCCATACCCTAAAGAGCCAGCTGTAGTTGTCCTGTATCACTAAACATGAACTAATTGGACTGGGAACGGAATGCAAAAGGCCTTTTAGGCCAGACCAGTGTTCTCTGGTGTGCGTACTAATGCCCTCTGGGACTTCTAGTGTCACCTGGGCAAAGTGTAGACAATCCAAAGGTGCAGCTGCTGTAGTCCGGTCTCTGGAACGACATAAAAGGAATCACAAGTTAGATGCACAAAGCCTAATGGGCAAGTCAGAGCCCTGCTGTGTCCCCACACTGTGGTGCTCCCAAGGAGAAGAGAGGGATATCAAGGGAAAATGGCTTAACAGTGAGGTGCAATTTGTGGCACAATTGACTGCTATAGACTGTCCACTACATGTGATTGGCAAAGTATGCCAAGCAACACCAGATAGTATGTCTTTGTGATGTGTCAATGCCATCTTTGAAGAGCAACAGTAAAGTGAGGAAACTAACACTTTGTGTGGACATTCCTTTCTTGTGAATGTAAAGACTAATAACCAGGGATGTCGTGGGAAGGCCTATGGCAAGGAGTGGGCACAATTTGGCAGAGGCTGTTAGCTATAGCAGTGGGTTGTTGTCCTATCCAAGAGGAAGTGTGCCGGGAGCTTGAGCAATTTGGCGCCTGTCAAAACCAGGTACCCGCTCCCCCTCCCCCCAAAAAGTGCCAAATGTGACAGTGCAGAGTGCAAACAAGCGGAACTTCTCCTTTTGGGTGGAGCTCTGCTTTAAGATTTAACCATAAACCTCTCATCTCCTTTAGAAGGTCTCAGCATTATTTTTTCTTTTATTTCGCTCCTTGTTCCTGTAGTGAGAAACACCTTTTGTTATTGTATGTGACATTATCACCCAGCTTGTAAAATCCTTATAGAGACAGATGCTAGGAGGTCAGTTCCCATTATGCACCCAGAGCCACGTCTCCCAGGAGCTCAAGGAAGCCCTTTCCCAAATAGTGTGTGGGCAGGTTAGGGGTGTTTTGCTGGGAAAGAAATCAATGCATGATGTGGAGAGGGACATAGAAGGTTGGGGGATAGATGATATTCTGTAATCCAGCAGGCAGGTCTTACAACACTGCTTAGGATTTCAGAGTAGAAACTGCACTATGTTGTCAGCCCAGACAGGAAACTGGATCACACTGGATTGCTGGCAGATCAACCAGGTATTTTCCTGTACAGTACTTGCAATTGACTAATACATAGGAAGATGGCAGGGCAAAGCCTTTCCTATGAGTGGTGTAGCGGGCACACTTTAACGAGTGTGCGCTATACATCGAAATTTAGTTTTTTCCCTCAGAATAGTAATGGGGTTCTGGGGGTTAATTAATTGTACAGGTTAACTTTGGCATCAGTTTGGCTGGGCTATACTAGGGTTCTGCCTGGTCATGGGTGCAGTGAGGTAGCCTAGAACCAGGCCTGGTTGGACGTCTTAGGTATCAATCTTCCCCTGAGCCAATCAGTGGGTGCGCCTGGCCCCGCTGTGTAGTCTGGGGAAGGGTACTTAAGGTGCTGAAGTCACGTGTTCGGGGTTCGGCCGCAGTCTTGCTTCCTGGTTCTGGACCGGTGTAGCACCGCGAGGGGTCCCGGGCCTGGGAGCGATTGCCGTCCCGCAAACATGGTCAGTTTGACTAGCCCCATATACCCGCATGGTCTGGGGCAAGGATCCATCTGTTCCCGAGTCTCGGAGCCGGTTAGCCCGAGGCCCAGTAACTGAAGGAGGATTCAAGGCGTCCGGGTGTGCTCTCAGTATTGGAGGTGCACCACAGCTCATTCAAGTGACCGGGGGAGGACTCTTCGGAGGAGGGCCATTAAGCTGGCATCTCAGGAAGAGCCTGGAAGCTGAGTTGTATGGGAACTAAAGAATCCGCACTTTCAGTACTGCCAGGGAGACGGAGAGAGTTCCAGGTGCTGTGAGAAAGGTTCCTATTCACCTTCAGTTGCAAGTTTATTCTAGGGAACCCCTAGACAAGCCAAGCGGAGGTAACCAGTAAACCCAAAAGTCTAGGCCGCCCCTCTGTGGGTTATGGCCGATACAGAGGCAATTGATCGATGTACCAACCTCATTTTGTAAGAACATTTACTAAAACATGATAACTGTTTATTTATGTTGAATGGCAGGGTGTACTTACATGTTAGCAATCAGATTCTGCTGCATTTTAAAGGCTTTGTTTTTTGATTCCTTTATGCATTATCTATTTATTTTCATTAAGGTTCCACCATCAAAGTGCAGTTCTAGCTGTTCTCCAGGATTCATGAAGGTGACTATTCCTGGAAAGCCCGTCTGCTGTTTCCAGTGTGTACCATGTCCTCAGGGACAAATCTCCAATGAAACAGGTGCTTTAAAATATTATGTTCAAGTTTCTATACACAGGCTGAACTTTTTACAATACTGACACAAGCTTTCTATTCTAGATGCTGTCAATTGCCACCCTTGCCCCTGGGATATGTGGCCCAATCTCCAACAAGTCACATGTTTGCCAAGGAACATTGAGTTCCTCTCCTACAGTGAACTGCTTGGCAGTAACTTGGCTATAATTGTCATATTCTCCTCTGTTGTCCCGCTTGGAATTTTGGGAGTTTTCATCCATTATAGGACCACGCCAATAGTGCGTGCCAACAACTGGTCTTTAAGCTGTCTTCTACTCATATCTTTATGTCTCTGCTTCCTTTGCTCATTGTCGTTTATTGGATACCCACAAATAGAGAAGTGTCTTCTCCGCCAGGTTACATTTGGTTTGGCCTTTTCATTGTGTATCTCGTGTGTTCTTGCCAAAACTATTACAGTCTTCATTGCCTTCAAAGCCACTAAGCCAGGAAGTCAGTTAAGAAAGTTTACTGGTGTAAGAGTATCCTACACACTCATTGTCCTTTGTTTACTAATCCAAGTATCCATTTGTGTGACTTGGCTTTCTTCTTCACCTCCTTTTCCAGAATTTGACTCTAACACTCCGTCAAAGGTGATTATTTTGAGCTGCAATGAAGGTTCTCCTACAGCATTCTGGTTCATGTTAGGATACCTTGGTCTCCTAGCCACCATCAGTTTTATTGTTGCGTTCTTGGCTAGAAGATTACCTGACAGCTTCAATGAGGCGAAGTATATTACATTTAGCATGTTGGCTTTCCTCAGTGTTTGGATATCCTACATCCCAGCCTCTCTCAGCTCACGGGGGAAATATATTGTGGCCACAGAGATCTTTGCCATCTTATCTTCTACCTGGGCTCTTGTAGTTTGCATTTTCCTGCCAAAATGTTTCATCATATTGTTTCGACCTGATATGAACTCTAAAGGACTAATGATGAAGAAAAACAGTGGCTAGAAAAATGTAGACATCTATCTTATGCAGGACTATAGTTATGTAATCATAAAACTGTTTATGTTGTGAAATGCTACCCCTTAGGGGGCTGCTGGATTTTGGGTCCCCCTATTTCTGCACAGACAGGGAACACACATTTTCCAACTTCCACACAGAGTCAGTAACCAGTCCATTAGCTTGTTTTTGTTGTTTTATTGAGGGAAAACAACTTGGATGGGGATGAGGGGATGCACAACTTGACTTGTTAGCACAACTTGAGGACAAGCGTCCTTCTCTATGTATATAAAAATGCAGATCCTGCAATGTACTCCCTCCGGAATGATATCAATCTCTAATGGATCAGTAGCAAAGTTTCCTCTTTCAGGAGCACTATGTCCCCTTGGCAGGGGTCAAGTCCTGGGGAAAAAAGTGTGGGAACTCCCACCCAAGATCCACTCGCCCACCAAAAAAAATAAAAATGATGCGCTCATATGCACGAACGCTTCAAAAGTGGTATTTTTCATCCAATTTTCGTATTGTGTGTATGAAGCTTAACTGTTAGTACATAAAAAAAAACAATCCTCAATAAACATAAATACAGTAATTCTCTGAATAATCAGCATTCATTCAATTGTGCTTCCATGCAAATGTGATCATCATGTTCTGATTTTTATTGGGGAATTTTATTTTGTATATAGAGTGTTGTATGTGGTGAGTTTACACTTTTCATTGAACAGAGTTTTTGATAACACAGGGTTAAACGGAAAGGTCATAAATTAACTGCACATTATCTGGACAAAATGCTTGGGGAGATAGTGATGTGTTCCTGCTTAGGAGATGTATGTTAGCTTGGGGGGCTGCAAACTCTGCAGGGCTCCAACACACACTCGCTGCTATTCCAACCCTTTATATATTTCCACATGAACTTCCCTCCTGGCATTAAACTCCTGGCATTAAACTTTACCAGGTATTGTGCTCAGCTTACCACCCCAAACTGATGTTCCTCCCTCAGCTCACCTCTCTCCCTGCATGTCCTGTGAGCAGAATAGCTGTGCCCCTCCTCTGGGTTCTCTCATCATATGGCACTGAAGAGAGGGGGGATTCAGCGGGACATACAGAGCAAGTATGCAGGAGACTGGGGGGGGGGGGATGAGGAGACAGAAAATCAGTAGGGGCCGGCAGGGAGGAGCGCATCACGAGGGGTCTGACTAAACACAATCTCTTAGCAGCGGGTACCTGATCTACCCGTCAGCTAGCTGTGATTGACAGGTAGATTGAAGCGGAAGCTGTCATGGGGCCCCCTACTGGAAATGCCTGAATGGTCAGGTGTGCGGCACTTACTATTGTGAGCTGTGTCGGCAGCTGCTGGTGTAGCACCTGCCACACAGCTTGCATACTTCAAAGTCTTGCAGGACACGGCTGCTAATGGGAACTGAGTTCCTGTTGTGGAAAAAGTACAGGAACTCCGTTCCCATGCGTTCGCGAGGGACTTGAGCCCTGCCCCTTGGTGAAATAGCACAAAGTCCCAAACTTGCAGGAGCCCTGCTTGTGACACTGTCCCATAAAGACTTGCTAAATATTGCATCTGGCAGCCTTCTCCCTTGTAAGCCCTGGGGGTGTAGGTCAGGGGTCTCGAACTGGCGGCCCTCCAGCTGTTGTGAAACTACAAGTCCCATGAGGCATTGCAAGTCTGACAGTTACAAGCATGACTCCCACAGGCAGAGGCATGATGTAGTTTGTAGTTTCGCAACAGCTGGAGGGCCCCCAGTTCGAGACTCCTGGTGTAGGTAGAGGTACTCACACTGTCCCTTTGAATCTTGTTGCCTAAGACTGCTGTTCAGGCCTCCTGCTGGCCAGATCCTACCATGCTTGGCAGGGTGTCTCCTGGATGAGACTGAAGGGTGGTGAAGGTCCCTCTCTTCAGCTTCTTCTCCTCAGCTCCAGCCTAAAGGCAGAGCTCCCCCCAGCCCTGGGGTCCCCTCCCAGGCCTCACAATCCTCAGTATTCCATCGTCCACCTGACAACAACAATTCAACTGACCAGGCTCTTCAATATTTATGGGCCAGTCTTATCACCCTGCCAGGCCTCCTGTCAGGGGATTGGTCAAAACTTCCATCAATATTCAGACCCTGCCTCTTTCCTCCACCCACTAACTTCTAGAAGTTTCCATGGACCTTCAGAACCAGGGGGAAGGGATATAGAGGTCTGGTCTGATAAACCTTCCAGCCTGACCTTAATCTGAACCCACAAAAATTACCCAGACTCACTTAACTACTGTGAGTCAGCATCATTTTACCTATCCGTCTAGAAAAAGAGGCTCTGTCCTCATGGGCCAAAAAATGTCTCCTGGTCCTATGAGCAAGTAAAAAAAAATGGATGGGGAAAGAGAACAAATTTTGATAGAGCATATGTACAAATAAATAGTATCAAAAATATAAAATATATATATATATATATATATATATAACATTTACCATATGTATATCAGCAAAGGGGTAGCATATATAAAATAACCTAACTACAGCCCCCTGCAGCTAGCAAAAATACCTACACAAGCAAACATATACACAAAGCAATAACTTCAGGGGGAGCACCGCTTCCATGGAGGGAGCCCTCTTCCCCTAATTTGATCAAGGAAAGTAATGTCCATATGTCAAACTTGTAATAAAGGCAAACAACTAGACTTACTGGCTAAAATAACTAAGTTATTCTGCCAGCAGGGGGTTATAGGCCTGTTGACAGAAAGAAAGGCACTTCAACAATTTGAAATAGTCTTTTAGGCAATGTTGAGGAGGAGCCCCTTTTACAACAGCAAACAGCATTGCAGAGAGTATCCTGTGCCTCACCCCCACACCTTCTGATTTGAACACACAACTTTCAGGAGGGCACAAGGCATAAATCCTAGTCCACAGAAAAAGGAAAAGGAAAAAGGAAAAGGGTGGCACAAGGGTGGCACAAGCAGAGAATACCTATCTGCTGTTGCAGTTAGGATTCCTCTTCAAGCTGGACTCAGCTTGAACATGAGTCCTAACCATTTAGCAACAACAGGTGGGTCCCAGGGCTCAACAGTACATCTTGGAGTTTAGCAGTCTGGTGATTCCTCCCTGAAAGTTCCAGGTGGCAACTGAGTAGCTGCGGTTTGGCTGTCCGGGCTTGACAATCACCACCTGGTCCTTGTAAATAGCTCGTCCCAGGCTCCACTCTGTCTGATGTTCTGGAATTGGGCCCAAGCTTCCTGGTTGTGAGGTCCCCTTTGTGGTTTGGGAACATGGAGAAAGTTCCACACCAGTTCCTCCACCCACTGGGCATGGGAAGCCTCGATAATGTCCATCAAATCCATGGGGACATAAGGGATGTGACATAATTCCCCAACTCCAAGGTGGTCCTCTTCTGCACAATCCCATTGAAATCTGGAGAATCTTGGGTGTTCCCTCAGCCTGCCTTGTCCATGGAGGACACACGCCTGTGGGGACCTAATGGTCCAGTGCTTGTAGGCAGTGTTCTGAGCTTGTGTCCTGGCCCAAGTGCCTGTTGGTTCCGATTGGACCCAATGTTGGGCATACGCTCTGTTTAACTGGACAGGGCATCAGCTGCTCCACCTCAGCTTTCCACAAAACCTGTTCAGGGGAGACAAATCCCTACATCTGTCCTGCTTCCATCTCAGGCTGTCATGCTTGCAGTGCTGTATCTTCTTCATGAGTGTCCCCCCAGTCCCACTCTTCTTCTGACTCACTGACCAGGGATCACTCATCACAGTCTGCCTCCATGGGCTCAAACTCTGCCTGCAGTCTGGGAGACCCCCAATCGATCTCACCACCACTGCCACTCCCTACTGGCTCACCTGAAGACGAGTAATCATCATGATCTGGCTTCTTCCCAGTGGGGCTGACAGGGTGGACTTCAGAAGCTGGTCTCAGGGAGCCAATTACACAAGCAGATTATGAGATTTTGGCAGGGAGTTCTGCATAATAACTATTTACAGAAGGTGTTCCTAAATTGCATGGAAGTGACATTTCATTTTTTGCAAATTTTTTAAAATGAAAACATTTGTAGACCAAACCGGAATAAACAAATTTAAAGTTGATATACTGTATGTTAATATTCTGGACCAAATGCAAAGCATTACACTCACCTTCTCCCTAATCCAGCCATCCTGTCCCCATTATCATTTTTTTATAAAACGCATCTATGGTCAAAATTCAAAATCATATGCAGCACTAACCCCCCAAGGAGCTGCTGGTATTTGATTGGGCTTACCGTTCCTTTACTGTTCCACCATATCCGTCATAGGGGTCCCATTAAAAATTCTTTCCACAGATTTTAGCTCCGACACATAATCTATTTTTCCAATGCTTTATTTGAGAAAGACACATGCAATAGAGGGATGAAGGTTTAGGTGAATTCAGGTACCTTTGAATTGCAGATCAGGAATACTTTCTTTGATCCAGAGGACAACAGCTCCTCCACTGGATTCAGCAACCACCGGATAGGCCTCTCTCACTGACCTAGCAGCCGATGCGATGCTCGGTCATAGTCTCTGCCACAGACTTTAAGATTTGGTATAACTGTTACACAATCCTCTGCCACAGGATTGGGTAATTAGCGACTTTTTGAAATATCATGATCACATAGTACCGGTTCCCTTCTTCCGAACCTACGGTACTGTGTGGTAGGTGACCCGGGATGCAACCTCCAACTGAGTCTTCAGGCTCTTCTAGAGGCACCGGCCTTGTTGCGCGGTCCTCTCCTGAAAAGTCCTCCCCTGGATCCTCCAGCCACTCAGCTTCTTCCCGCAGGCAAGAAAGCACAGGACCATCCCTGGATCTGTAGGCCCCAAGACTTTTGGGCCTACCTTCAGTAACGACGCCTCGGGCCAGCCGACTCCGAGACAATTTAGCAGCAGCAACACACCTTAGGCCAGGAGGGCCATCAGGTCAGAACTCCCTCGTGTCACAGGGTCTGTCCCTTAAGTACCCCCTCCCAGAATTCACAGCAGGCAGACCACACCCACTGACTGTTTCCAGGCAAAGAGGCACTCAATACACCCAGCTCGTTGCAATTTGCAACCTTGGCCGAATAATAGGGCGCCAACCCTAGGCCAAGGGGAAAACCACACAACCAGCCAAGCTGAAACAGAACATGAATTTACAATAATGGCAGTCTGAGCTAAACTACAGCTTCAGACAAACTCAATTTTTATTTATAGCGTCTGTATTGAAAATACCAGAGCTACACATATATTAAAACTTCCACATTATAGTTAAATTATTTCTAGCCTACTCCTATTAATCTGCATGATCTTGAAGTTTGTAGACTTACTTTGTGAAGATCCCCTCACATTCACTTCCTTGAATTCCATGACATGTATTCACTATTCATTGTGAGTAGGCACTGCCATGTCACACATTTCACAGGGCCTGCCTTCTGAATTACAGAGGTGCTGAAAGGAGGAGTTTCAGGAGGTGGAGTCAGTACAGGAATCACTGCCTGCAGGCAGCAAGGTACCATGGGATATGTAGTCCTTATACATTTAATGTAAACAGCAGAGGAGAAGCTTCAAAGTATGCAGGGAATCCAGGAAGTTGCGGAAAGAGCCAACCAGCAAACAGGCACCATTCACAACATCAAATTAGATTTCTTTTCAAGTAAGAATATATTGGATTGTCAAAAATAACTATTGTTTGTATTAGTATTACAATGCAAATGTTAAAAAATGCAAGTGTATGACGCAATCTTTAACATTTTGGACAAAGGCCAATGCTTCCCATGCCTATTTTGAGAGTAGATTGCCAAAATCTAGTAACGGGATTCACCCCATCCCTCCTAGACTTCAATAAGATTTGCTAAGTTTTGGTTTTGTAAATTTCAAACAGGATTTGACAACCCATGCTGCCCCCCCCGGGATTCCAATGCAGGCAGATTGATCTTTAAGTAAAGCCTATGGGAGAAGTAACAAAGAGTCCAGAAATAACTTGCCACAGACCAGAGCCTGTGTTCAGTAGGGATGGGCCCGGTGTTCGATTCGAACCCCTGTTCGAATCGAACATCGGGCGTTCGCCTGTTCTGCGAGCCCAGAACTATTTGGGCCGCTCGCATCAAATTCGTGTGATGCGAGCGGCCCGCAATGCATTGCACCAGTCGCAGTGCAATGCTGGCTGATGATTGGCCAAGCATGCACTGTGACCCCGCATGCTTGGCCAATCACAGCGCCGGCAGCGAGGAGAGCCATAATTGGCTACAGGCAGGATGCCTGTAGCCAATTATAGCTCAGGGGCTTTAGTACACGCCCCAGGGTATAAGAGGCCGCGGCGGCGGCGGCCTCGCATATTGTGTTTCAGTGTCAGCGTGTCAGTGTGTTGCTGACTGCTGACAATATGTGCTCTATTTCTGGGGATTTGTGTGTGCGTGCTGTTAGTACAGCATTGCAGTATCACATCTGGGGGGTGTCTATAGGTTGCCTGTGAAGGGGGGCAGGTTTCCTGTGCTTAGAACTGTCCCTGCAAAAAGTGTCATTTTTGCAGGAAAAAGCTATTTAAAAGCACTCGCGGCTAATGAGTTGATGGATCCCGTAACACAGAGAACTGTCATTCATTGATAAAAAAAAAAAAAAAAAAAAAAAGCGTGGGGGTCCCCCCAAATTCAATAACCAGGCCCTTCAGGTCTGGGATGGATATTAAGGGGGACCCCAGCCAAAAAAAAAAAAATGGCGTAGGGTCCCCCTCAAAATCCATACCAGACCCTTGAGGTCTGGGATGGATTTTAAGGGGAATCCCAGCCAAAAAAAATGGCGTGGGGTCCCCCTCAAAATCCATACCAGACCCTTATCCAAGCACGCAACCTGGCAGGCCGCAGGAAAAGAGGGGGGACGAGAGCGGCCCCCCCTCCCACCTGAACCGTACCAGGCCACATGCCCTCAAAATTGGGAGGATGCTTTGGGGGTCTAAGACCCCCAAAGCACCTTGTCCCCATGTTGATGAGGACAAGGGCCTCTTCCCCACAACCCTGGCCATTGGGGCGGGGGGCTTATCGGAATCTGGAAGCCCCCTTTAACAAGGGGACCCCCAGATCCCGCCCCCCCCCTGTGCGAAATGGTAAGGGGGTACTTTTACCCCTACCATTTTACCAAAAAAGGGTCAAAAATTTTAAAAATGACAGGAGACGGTCTTTGACAATTCCTTTATTAAAATCTTCTTTCTTCTTTCTTCATCCTTCGGTTTTTTTCATCTTCTCCTTCCGTCATCTTCTTCCATCTTCTTCCATTTTCTTCTTCCTCCGATCCGCTTCTTCTTGCGCTGGCCTTCTCGTCCGGCATCTTCTTCCATGGCGTCGGTGTCGGTGTCTCTACTTAGGCCACTCCACGCAATGGGAGGCTCCCGCTATGTGAGGCTTCGCTGCCTCTGACAGGTCTTTTATAATGGAGGGCACCTGGTGACCCCGCCCCCTCTGACGCACAGGGACGTCATGGGGAATTCCCTATGGCTTTCCCCATGACGTCAGAGGGGGGCGGGGTCACCAGGTGCCCTCCGTTATAAAAGACCTGTCAGACGGAGCGAAGCCTCACACAGCGGGAGCCTCCCATTGCGAGGAGCGGCCCGAAAGAAGAACAGATGCCGACGCCATGGAAGAAGATGCTGGACGAGAAGGACGAGAAGACCAGCGCAAGAAGAAGCGGATCGGAGGAAGAAGAAAATGGAAGAAGATGGAAGAAGATGACGGAAAGAGAAGATGAAGAAACCGAAGGATGAAGAAAGAAGAAAGAAGATTTTAATAAAGGAATTGTCAAAGACCGTCTCCTGTCATTTTTACAATTTTTGACACTTTTTTGGTGAAATGGTAGGGGTACCCCCTTACCATTTCACACAGGGAGGGGGCCGGGATCTGGGGGTCCCCTTGTTAAAGGGGGCTTCCAGATTCTGATAAGCCCCCCGCCCGCAGACCCCCACAACCAATGGCCAGGGTTGTGGGGAAGAGGCCCTTGTCCTCATCAACATGGGGACAAGGTGCTTTGGGGTCTTAGACCCCCAAAGCATCCTCCCAATGTTGAGGGCATGTGGCCTGGTACGGTTCAGGCTGGAGGGGGGCCGCTCTCACCCCCCCTCTTTTCCTGCGGCCTGCCAGGTTGCGTGCTCGGATAAGGGTCTGGTATGAATTTTGAGGGGGACCCCACGCCATTTTTTTTGGCTGGGATTCCCCTTAAAATCCATCCCAGACCTCAAGGGCCTGGTTATTGAATTTGGGGGGACCCCCACGCTTTTTTTATTTTTTTTATCAATGACTTTTTTTTTTTTTTTATGAATGACTTTCAATGAATGACTGTTCTCTGTATTACGGGAGCCGACAATACACATTAGCCACGAGTGATTTTAAATAGCTTTCTTTTCTGCAAAAATGACACTTTTTGCAGAGACAGTTCTAAGCACAGGAAACATGCGCCCCTTTACATGCAAACTATAGACACCCCCCAGGTACAAAATTTAAAGGAATATTACACTTTTATTGTTTCAATTTAAGCATTATTAAAATCACTGCTCCTGAAAAAACGTCCGATTTTAAAACATTTTTTTGCATTGATACATGTCCCCTGGGGCAGGACCCAGGTCCCCAAACACTTTTTATGACAATAACATGCATATTAGCCTTTAAAATTAGCACTTTTGATTTCGAACGTTCGCATCCATTATAACTAATAGGGTTCGAAAGCTCGCACGGACTTTAGGTCCGTTTGCAGGTTCTGGTGCGAGCCGAACGGGGGGGTGTTCGGCTCATCCCTAGTGTTCAGGCAAGAAAACTTCAGAAAACCTCTGCTCCTTCCATCCTCCTTCCCTTCCTCTATACCAAGGGTCTCTGAAACTTTCTGAATAAAGGGGCAGTTTACTGCCCTTCAGACTTTTAGGGGGACCCGATAGTGGCCAGTGTGAGTAGAAAATGCCCTGGCATCAATGGGAGTAAAGAATGCCCCATTACTGGTATTAGTAGGAGGAATAGTGCCCCCTTGTTGGTATCAGGGGAAGGAATAGTGCCTTGTCATTGGTGTTAGTGGGAAGAATAGGGCCCTGCAGTTGGTGTCAGTGGGAGGAATAGTGTCCCATTTTTTGGGTCAGGGGTAGGAAGAGTGCCCCATTGTTGGTATCAGTGACAGGAATGATGCCCTATTATTGTTGGTGTAGAAGGAATAGTGTCTCTATGCCATCTGCTAAAATAAACATTTAAGTGCATCTTTAAAAGTGACTGGTGCCCATTTTTATTCTACCCTGGAGGAAAGAACCAACCTTGTTCCACAGTAGCCCTGGGGGACATGTATCAATGCAAAAATTGTTTTAAAAAACAAGCATTTTTTTAGGAGCAGTGCTTTAATGATGCTTAAAGTGCAACAATAAAAATATTTAAATATAGTGCCTGGAGGTCCCCTTAGTCTTTTTTTTTTTATTTTAGTTTTCGGGTCGGCGGGGCGGCGGGCAATATGATTGACGATAGGTTTAAATCAAGGGACACTGTTTTTTTATTTTTTATTTTTAATAAAGGAATTGTCAAAAATTTGTATCCTGTTTTTATTTTTGTTTTGTACACTTTTTTGGTGAATGGGTAGGGGTACTACAGTATCTCATAAAAGTGAGTACACCCCTCTCATTTTTGTAAATATTTTATTATATCTTTTCATGTGACAAAACTGAAGAAACTACACTTTGCTACAGTCTAAAGTAGTGAGTTTACAGCTTGTATAACAGTGTAAATTTGCTGTCCCCTCAAAATAACTCAACACACAGCCATTAATGTCTAAACCGCTGGCAACAAAAGTAAGTACACCCTTAAGTGAAAATGTCCAAATTGGGCCCGATTAGCCACTTTTCCTCCCCGGTGTTATGTGACTCGTTGGTGTTACAAGGTCACAGGTGTGAATGGGGAGCAGGTGTGTTAAATTTGGTGTTATCGCTCTCACTCTCTCATACTGGTCACTGGAATTCCAACATGGCACCTCATGGCAAAGAACTCTCTGAGGATCTGAAAAATGAATTGTTGTTCTACATAAAGATGGCCTAGGCTATAAGAAGATTGCAAAGATCCTGAAACTAGGCTGCAGCATGGTGGCCAAGACCATACAGCGGTTTAACAGGACAGGTTCCACTCGAATTTGAGTCCAAAGAAGTTGAGTGAACGTGCTCAGCGTCATATCCAAAGGTTGTCTTTGGGAAATAGACATATAAGTGCTTCCAGCATTGCTGCAGGGGTTGAACAGGTGGGGGTGTCAGTCTGTCAATCCTCAGACCATACATCGCACACTGCATAAAATTGGTCTGCATGGCTGTCAAACCCAGAAGAAAGCCTCTTCTAAAGATGATGCACAAGAAAGCCAGTTTGCTGAAGACAAGCAGACTAAGGACATGGATTGGATTACTGGAACCATGTCCTGTGGTCTGATGAGACCAAGATAAACTTATTTGGTTCAGATGGAGTCAAGCGTGTGTGGCGGCAACCAGGTGAGGAGTACAAAGACAAGTGTGTCTTGCCTACAGTCAAGCATGGTGGTGGGAGTGTCATGGTCTGGGGCTGCATGAGTGCTGCCAGCACTGGGGAACTACAGTTCATGGAGGGAACCATGAATGCCAACATGTACTGTGACATACTGAAGCAAAGCATTATCCCCTCCCTTCGGAAACTGGGCGGCAGGGCAGTATTCCAACATGATAATGACCCCAAACACACCTCCAAGATGACCTCTGCCTTGCTAAAGAAGCTGAGGGTAAAGGTGATGGACTGGCCAAGCATGTCTCCAGACCTAAACCCTATTGATCATCTGTGGGACATCCTCAAACGGAAGGTGGAGGAGCGCAAGGTCTCTAACATCCACCAGCTCCGTGATATCGTCATGGAGGAGTGGAAGAGGACTCCAGTGGCAACCTGTGAAGCTCTGGTGAACTCCATGCCCAGGAGAGTTAAAGCAGTTCTGGAAAATAATGGTGGCCACACAAAATATTGACACTTTGGGCCCAATTTGGACATTTTCACTTAGGGGATGTACTCACTTTTGTTGCCAGCGGTTTAGAGATTAATGGCTGTGTGTTGAGTTATTTTGAGGGGACAGCAAATTTACACTGTTATACAAGCTGTACACTCACTACTTTACATTGTAGCAAAGGGTCATTTCTTCAATGTTGTCACATGAAAAGATAGAATATAATATTTACAAAAATGTGGGAGATACTGTATGTACCCCAAACCCATTCACATAGGGGGGCTGGGATCTTAACCAGGGGGCTTCCAGATTCCAATAAGCCTCCCGCCTGCAGTCCCTGACAACCGCAGCCCAGGGTT
This sequence comes from Lithobates sylvaticus, assembly GCA_028564925.1. NCBI lineage: Eukaryota > Metazoa > Chordata > Amphibia > Anura > Ranidae > Lithobates > Lithobates sylvaticus. Next base: position 56,490,139 of record CM053029.1, read on the forward strand.
GTTGGGAAGACACTCTTGTCCCCATCAACATAGGGTCAAAGTCCTTTGTTGAGGGCATGTGGCCTGGTATGGTTCAGAAGGGGGGGGGCGCTCACTCGTCCCTCCCTTTCCTGGCCTAGCAGGCTGCATGCCTGGGTAAGGGTCTGGTATGGATTTTGGGGATGACCCCACGCAATTTTTTTTGAAATTTTCCCCTTAAAATCCATGCAAGACCCGAAAGTCTGGTATGAAATGGGGGGACCTCACACCGTTTTTTTTTTGTTTTTACTTTTAACAGGCACTTATTTTTTTTATTCAGCTGTCAGCGGGGAAGTCCATTGACAGCTGATGACTCATCAGTTGTTAAGGATGCCACAGCCCACCTCCCGGCCCCGATCCTTAACAACCAGCTTACACTGTGCACTGATTGGGCAAAGCTTTGTCCAATCAGGGCTCAGAATGTACTGCACTGTGTGCAGTGTATTGCAGGGTGATTGGCGTGGCGAAACACCCGGCAAACACTCTGCAAATTCGAGTGTTTTCGCGAACGGTCGAACAGGCAAATATTCTGCACAAGCTCATGCTTGGCCCGATCCGTCAGCCCAACACTAATCTGGAGTTTAACCACTTTGCAATCAGACGTATTTTTTCCTGTTTTTCCACACATGTTAACATGCACAGTTTAGGCCTGAAGAGTAGTTTAATCCCCCAAGCGTTACATGTTTTCTGAAAGGTGATACCTATAAAATAAAATGGTGGTAGTTGCAATTTTTTATGGCGCATGATATTAGTGCACATGTATATTAAGTGCAAATTGTCAGTAAAAAATACACTAAAGTTGATTTTAGAACACACAAACACAATATATTACCCCTTTTTTGGAAATCTATAAAAGATGAGGTTTTGACGAGTAAACAGATACCAAACATGTCAAGACTTAAAATTGCGATCACCTGTTTAAAGGCGACAAACTTCAGTACCCAAAATTGTTCATAGACAATGCTTTGAAAGCCTTTACAGGTTATCAGTTATATAGGTGCCCCTGCTACATACATTAATGTTGTGCATGTAAATGGGGGGCTTTAACATTTTTTCAATGCTTTTTTTTATTTATAAGTTTTTTTTGTTTGCGATATGCGAACCGATCTGGGGGTGTCAATAACTTTCTTTTGACACCTGCAGCGGTTCGCATAGGGCAGGGTGAACTGCCTGCGAGTCCTATGTGTTCTGGAATCACACTGGAATCACGCTGGTCCCCGCATCGTGTTAGTGTGAACCGGGACTTAGGCCTGGTTCCCACCTATGCAGGTTGAAGTTTGCATATTGCAGGTGCATTTTGCGTTTTTCAATACACACTTTTCATCCATTGAAGTCTATGGGACAAAAAAAAATGAAAAAAGTCCCTGGCCTTTTCCATAAAATGCACAGATGTGAACTCCATTCATAGGAAACCATGTTAAATGGACTGCAGTGCGTTTCTGCAAAACTGAAAACGCACTAAAAAATGCATAGGTGTGAACCAGGCCTTAATGTATGAAATGTGAATGTGCGTAGGGCAGAGTTTAGCGGTGATGTTATCACGCCAGCCAAGAGAGTCGGCGGTGCTGTGCGATGTTTGTCATTCTATCTGTTTTGTGAGTATCCACTTGGTTAATAATAAATGTTTTTTAAATGGTACTTCACTATGGGATTTCCTTGCTCTTTCCTTGGTATGTATTTTTGCTCCTGAGACCAGTATATGAGAAGTGATCCAATGACCACCTGTCACAAGGTGCATTGAGGTGCCATTTAGAATGAATTTCACCACATCGCACCAACACAGGTAACATGTGTTGCGGCAATGCCATTGTGTGAACAGACCCTAAATGCAGTGTAGACATCTGCTTAGATGACAGGAGGTGACCCATGTTAGAGGTCAGACAATTAGGGGGTGAAAATCCAGTCAGAGAGATGGGATTAATGGTCCCCAAATATGAGGGATGATATCACTTCTCCACTAATATGAGGGATGACATCACTGGTCCCCTAATATAAGGGATGAAAACATTGATTCTTAACCACTTGCCTACTGGACACTTTCACCCCCTTCCCACCTGTTTTCGGCTTTCATCGCTGTCTCACTTTGAATGACAACACTCAACCCAAACAAAATTTTTATAATTTTTTGAGACAGATAGTGCTTTCTTTTGGTGATATTTAATCACCACTGTATTTTTAATTTTTTTGCTAAACAAACTAAAAAAGATTGAAAATTTGAAAAAAATATGCTTTTCTTCGTTTCTGTTGTAGCCAGGAGCTTGATACCTATTCCAGCAAACAGGAGACACTGTGTGGCATAGTTGCAGGGGGATTCATTTCCCTCTAGTGTTGAGTGTGATGCTGACCTGTTACCTTCTTAATCAGAGACAAGCAGGGCAAAGCATCTTGGGATATGTAGTCTGTATGGATAGGATTCGCCCTCTGGCTGAATTATGTGGAACTACAACTACCAGCTGGCTGATGGGAGAGACTATAAGAGGGATGGATTGAGGCCTGGCGCGCTCTCTTGGGACCCAGCGTGGATCTGTGTGCAGGGAATCTGTGATAGTGTGATCTGCAGCTGAGTCGCGGCCTGCACTGGCAGAATTGTCCAGCAGATATCTGGAGGGACACCTGCAAACAGCTCCTCTTAGCTTAGCTGTTCCTTTACCATCCATCCTGCCTGCAGTGGTATCAGATTTGGGTGAGCCAGGACGCGGCGGAGGCCGGAAGTAATCATTTGAGCCACATTCCTGAGAGATCATTATCATCATCATCACCATCATCATCATCATCATGAGTTCTATCTACGGACTGCTGGTGAGACTTGTAGTTCCACAGAGGTGAATCTACTTCTTTACAGGCATCATACAGCTGGACTGGGGCTTTGTCTTTCTCCCCTGCGCTGTAAGGTTAATACTGTATTGCATTCACATTTATGGAGGAATTTGCAGGTGGTGATATTACTTCAGTTAAGCCGTCATTGGCATATTTTGCTCTACAGTCATTTCTTCTCACTTGTCTTTGTGGATTACAAATACTGCAGTTTAAACATCAGGCTAGTTGAAGATATCCAGAGTTGAAAGAACTTTCACCATCTTCCTTCTTAATAAGCATTGCTGCTACACTCATAAGTTGAACTCTGAATTACACCCTAGGGGGAGCCATTTAGTATATGCTAGACTTTGCACTGTGTTTTGAATGTAAAGTTTATTATTGCATTTGGTCTGTGTGTTGAGGCCTCAGTGGGAAGGTATTTAATATATGATTTGAAGACATTGGGTACCTATACCTCTGTGCACCTGATCACATATACTCCTTAACGTGATTAAAAGGTTATAAGTTCTGTATATGTGCATTAAGTGATAACAGTTGCCAATCATAATTTGTGTTCATTCATGCCCTTCATTGTGTTCCTTTACTTATTTTAGTAAACTTTTATAAGTGGTTCAGTGATATTGTGTGAGTTTCTCATTGCTGACGTCACATTGCAGAATAAAACTCAAGGTGTCAGAGGTAAGAGAGGATCTGCAGAGTCGGGGTAGTCAGTGGGGTATAGAGTCAATCAGCAGCCCTCATGGGGGTACCGCTGCATGTGTGAAGGAGCAGTAGAGAGGGGTGTGTGAAGGAGCAGTAGAGAGGGGTCTGACACTCATAAGAGCCACTCTTCTTCTTTCCTGTAGCCTGTTCACATAGGCTTTATATGCGCTTGGTCCGCTGACACCTGCAGGTATCCGATCCGGCCCACTAAAAACAGACCTATGGGGATATGTTTGCCATCCATTTGGCGGATCGGATGACAGGCGGTCTGTTTGCATCTGACCACCCCATGGAGAACAGCGGTCCATGTCTGTATCTGCGCTGCATAGTAGAGCGAACACAGACCTGTCATCCGCCTGATCAGCGGGAATCAGCGGCCGGATTCCCCGCTGAGCAGGCTGATGCGCTTGGCGGGGACCCCCCATCTGAAAGGCACAAACAGAACAGAAAACTGAAAAATTTTCTGGACTGAAAGGGGGTAAAACTATCCTGTATCAAAGTGGTTAGGATAACTGAGTAATTAAGGTGTATGTAAGCCCAAACAATAAAGTAGTGTTATGGCTCGTAAATTTAGTTAGGCAAGTTTTTTTGTTATATTGACTTACTTACATTTTTAACAAATACCCACGGATATAGCCAGTTTTTGCTTTTTATGAGGCCTCTTTTTAATAGGGTGCCCATTACAGGAAGTGGAAAATAACAGATATCATGGCAGGATCAAAGGGTAATACAAATCTCTTACAGGGGGGAAGAATAAATCCATAATTTTAAAGCTACTGAAAGACTGCATCATACACATCATTTTATTGATTTTGCCTACAGTTACACTTTAAAGCCCATCTCTGGGCAAAAAAAAAAGGTTTCCCCATGCATCGGGGCTGTGCCCGCACTGCACTTGTTAACTGCTTGTTTTTGTCTAGGGGCGATACTCCGATCTCCCCAGCCAGCACAAGACCTGTTCTTCACCCCTGCACTCCAGTGGTCTTGAATTGTGGACTGTTCCTGACGTCATCAAGCCCAGAGCAGGGTCTATGGACCAGGAACAGTCCACCACTAGATCATGGGGGAGCCCTGTTTTCCAGTGGAATGAAGGATTGAGTGAATGTAAGCTTTCTGCTCACCCCTAGACAAAAAAAGCAGTTCACCTGTGCAGTTCGGGCACAGCCCAACTGCATGGGAATTTTTTTTTTTTTGCCCCGGTGTTGGGTTTTAAAGCATTTTATGAAACTAACCGTACATTACAGAAGAGCGTGATACATTATTATTAACACAACATCAGGAACTGTTACCCAATTGTCAAAGTGTCCTTTGATACTGGCAGCTATGACAAGGGAAAAATAAAATTATCAAACTAATGATGGTAATAATATCCTGGGAGATTTTTACTCTTTAAAAAAAACGGCATCATATAATCAGATTCAGTCTTATATTCCCTTAAGTCTAATTACCTGAAGTGTATAAAATACCTGTCAGCTACGCTTTGCTGTGGTGCCTACATGCAAGTGATTGTGTATGTGATATGTGATATCTGCTTATAATGAAGTCTTGCCTGATAGCTGTTGGTATCTGAAAAAGCAAAAGACAAAGGTACCTCAATTTGAGTGTCACTGGTGCTCTCCACCCTTCCGAAACCAATTTCTCCATTCGATGATCAAATGAACTATCAGAGTCTTCACACAAGCGACTACCATAGACCACCATTTAAACGTTAAAGCTTCTCTAAGGGCAGACAACTCGCATCACATACATGGAAATCTGTTATCCATAAAAAGTCTGGTTGTTTCTTTGTTTGTCTTCTCTCCAACTTTCTTATTTTTACTCACAATGCATAACGTAAGATAATCTTCAGTTTTAAGACCAACAAAGATCAAAACATTGCAACCTGTCAATTCCTTATTTTGTTATATAGTGAATTTGGTGTTTTTTATACAGATGGTCGCTGGTATACAATGCCAATATAATGATTAAGGTTTTCTCTTGCTTGTAATATTGGTGGACCTGGGAAGTATTCTCTTGTATGTTACACTAAAAAAACATAAAACAACTCTTCTTTTCCAAGACACAGACAGAATAAAGAAGGTGTTGTCTTGTGTGTAACACTAATAGAATGAAGAAGGTCTTGTGTTGTGTGCAACACTGATATCTTATGGCCTCCTTACATGTGCAATTTTACCTAAAGGCCTTCTCCAATATGTAAAGTTTTTTGATGACACTGAAGGTCTACTCTACACAAATAAATAATGGGTCTGTAGAAGTATATAATATCTGCAGCTTCATGGTAGAAAAGAAATATAACGGTCTTCTTCTGTGTACATTACTAGCAGGTAACAGAAGGTATAGCATAATTTCGGAAAAAGGCACATTCTACATGGCTTACAGAGCGGAGATGTTTTTCAGCTACAATGGTATGACCGGGTTGTGCAATACTATGTGCCGGCTGTTCTGTAAGTCTTGGGTGTTTTATGTAGTTTTTATGGATGTGTTGGATTGTCTGGAGCCTATGCATGGTTGCCACTTGCCAGTTGTTCCTATCAATGGGTACCTGGGGCAGCCAGGAGATCTGGTGATTGGAGGAACTTTCCCTGTTCATGTGGACAGAAGCTATACTGAAAACACATTTACCAGCAAGCCAGAGGACCTCAAATGCAAGCTGTAAGTCTATGTAACTTTTATAACTAAATAAATTATTGCTTAATGAAACATTAAATAAATAAATACAATAGGTACATGGGCGTCCGCAGAATTTTTTTCAGGGGGGGGGGGGGCATAATTTTAAGGTCACCCATGCTCTGACCCTTTTCTACAATGTCATTATCACATTATCACGGTCATAGACTGCAGACATGGTCCAAGAGACTGCGGACATGGCACAAGAGACTGTGAGAGACGGCATACATGATCCAAGAGACTGTCAGTGACTGCATACATGGCTCAAGAGACTTAAGAGACTGCGGACATGGCACAAGAGATGACCAGAGACTGCATAGATGGCCCAAGAGACTGTCAGAAACTGCATACATGGCTCAAGATACTGTGGACATGGCACAAGAGACTGTCAGAAACTGCATGCATGTGGGGGGTGACAGAGAGAGACGGGGGGGTGACAGAATGAGACAGAGGGGGTGACAGAAAAAGATACGGGGGTGACAGAGAGGAGTGTGACAGAGACAGAGGGGGGTGACAGAGAGAGAGGGGGGTGAAAAAGACAGAGGGATGAGAGAGAGAGAGAGAGAGAGGGGGGGGTGACCACTCCTGATCCGATCTCTGATTCCAGGGGGGGCACTTGCCCCCCCTTAGCCCTACCTGCGGACGCCCATGAATAGGTATGAAGTCACAAGTGGGACAAGTCTCTCCTTTTAGTTGAGTATAGCCGCTTATGATTGCTCAAGTACATTTACAGCATCCTGATGGGATAGCTCAGGTGGGCTCGGACTATGATCCGAACATGCCTGAGCTCATCCCTAGAAGCAACATAAGAAAATGGACCTCATTTGTACCATATCATGCCTACCTTTAGTGGTAAAGGGTTAGCTCACCATTAAAATAACATTTAAAGTAGCACCCACAAGAATCCATGCCATCCTACATATAAGGCAGAATGTAGACCTTCTTGCCAATACTGCACATGTACAGATTTATGGATGAGGGGAAGGACTCATTTCATCCTGCTTCCTGTGATGATGGAGCTCAACATAACGTTCTGTGATAATGATGTGCGAAACATAAAGTCTATCCTAGCTTATATGAAGCATGACTAAAATCGGTCTGGATGCTACTTTTTTGGTCAGGATTTGCGGAGGGTACACTTGGCCTATAGGTATGTAATGTAAACAAAGTTCAACTTTACTGCTCTGCACCATGATTTGTAACCTACTGGGGACACTTGACTGTGTTGAAAATGTTATTTTAAAGGTAAACTACCCTTTAAAAACAATTATTCAATATAAAACATTTATTATGTAAGTGCATTAAGAAAGATTTATTTTTCTAGGCACATAAAATTCTACAAATTAAATAATCTATTATCACTAACTCTCACTGTCCTACATGTTTTATATGATAGTCGCATGTTTTGAAATGGTACACTGAATTCATGGATGTGCATAGGTTGGAAGAAGCTGGACATTGATTAATTAACCCTGTTTTGTTTTTTTGTATGCTTTATGAAATATATATAAAGAGAAATTAAGAAAAACCTAACTAGCAATGAAGATATGTGAACCTACACCTCATCCCAAATAGTCACGGAAAATGGGAAAAAATGGGAAAAAATGCCCCAGGGATTGTACAGGTGAGGGTCAGTACATATACAGTGAGTATGAAAGTAATGAAAAATAATAAATGTTATTCAATTTACATAAAATACATGATTCAAAAGCAATGTGTTGAACAATTCATACAGCTGATCTCCTGAAGCATGACAGAAAGGACTCTATGATAAGAGAACACAATCAAGCGCGGTAATCGGAATACCCAACATGTTTCGGAATTTTGTTTGTACAGTTCCTTCTTCAGGGATTTTGAAGATATACTATATGGTTGTTGAAAATATTCATGTACAGTGTCTGTACCACATACAGATCATAGCTACTCGATTTAGCAGGTATCACCCCAGAAATTCAGTCTCCAAAAGGTGATGGAAGTCAAAGCTGATGAAGAGGACATCAGCCCAGTTTAGGTGTACAAAGGACTGAAACCTAGGGGGTAAAGACACCTCCCAATAATGACTATCCAGCCGTATCATCAAATAAGGACTGGGCCGCTGTAGCAGGCTATGGAATCCACAAGGAACAGCGGAAAAAAAGGCCCTGGACCCTGTTTGCAGATGAAAAAAGTCTCTCTGTTCCTGGTGCCACGTCTGGGCATACAGTACAAACAAAATTCCAAAACATGTTGGGTATTCTGATTACCATGCTTGATTGTGTTCTCTAATCATAGAGTCCTTCCTGTCATGCTTCAGGAGATCAACTGTATGAATTGTTCAACACATTGCTTTTAAATCATGTATTTTATGTAAATTGAATTAAATGTATTATTTTTCATTACTTTCATTCTCACCGTATATGTACTGACCCTCACCCGTACAATCCCTGGGGCATTTTTTCTCATTTTCTATGAAATATATAAAGAGCATAACTATTTTTATTTGTTTCACTAGCCTTGAACTTGACAATTACCAGAGAATGCAAGCCATGATATACGCCATAGAGGAGATTAACAAAAATCCAGGCCTTCTTCCCAATATCACCCTGGGCTACCAGATCTTCGACACTTGTACTGTACTCAGACGGGCAATTGAAGGAACGCTGTGGATGTTATCTGGAGGAAAAGAAAGCATTCCAAATTATCGTTGTGAACAAACAGGAACTCTTGCTGGTATCATTGGTGACTCTGCGTCTACACGCTCTATTCTAATGGCACACATTTTAGGTCTTTATAGATATCCACAGGTACAAAATAATACTTTTTTTTAAAGCTGAACTCTGGGCAGATATAAAAGATACACCTTAATGCTACTGTGTATTAATTATTACATCATTAAATGTATTCTCTTAATACAAGCGATGTGCTACCTGAATTTGACCAGATAGTACCCTCTTGTAGACCCTGAATAACAAAGCTGGAGCGTGAGAGGAAGAAGCAGAACAAACAGCCAATCATTTCTTGTGCTGACAAGAATCATGCTGATAGGAGAAGAGAGCAGAGTGACAGAGAGATGAGCACACCATGGGCTAATTCTCTTTTCACTATCTAGTAACAAGCTGGGAGAAAGAACGTATAGGATAACCAGTGGAGTGGTGCTGGCCATCAGGCTGCAGACATCTAGCAGCAGAAAAAAGTATTGTTAGTTAAATGTCCAAATGTCCAGAGCTAAACATTGCAGCTGGTTTTGTTATTTTGTTTCTTAATGAGCTATTTGTTATTAACTTGTTTATTGCTGGCTGAAGTTCTGCTTTAGGCGGGGTTCCCCGCATCCAATTCGCATAGCAGTAGATTGTGACCGGCTCTCTATGGAGCCGGTTCACACATCTCCACAGCGGCTCCGGTGCAAATTGCGCAGGATCCATGTGCGTCTTTTGGTCCATTTCAGGTCCGAATTCAGCCCTAAAATTCAGGCTGAAATCAGACCTGCAAATGTAAATGTAGACGCATTGATCTCCTGCTGTGAGTCGCTGCGTTCTCCAGTGTGAACCCAGCCTGAAATATCTAGTATTGTCCAGGCAAAAGTGGACCCATAATGAGACAGAATAGATAACTGGTAGCTAATTTTGAGACATAGGAAAACGGTACGATTTAGAAACATTGCAAGAAACTTTCTGGAGATGCAAAAGAAAGTGAGAGCATATCCCTCAAAAATTGACAGAAATATCCTCTTATGCCCCGTACACACGGTCGGAAATTCCGACCACAAAATCCGTCTGATTTTTTCCGACGGATTTTGTCCGACACTGGTATTGCATACACACGGTCGGACAAAGTTGTCGGAAAATCCGATCATTCTGAACGTGGTGACGTTCGTTGCGTACGACGGAACTACGTAGAGGCTATTTACCAATAGGTTGGATCTCCTAATTTGATCTGAGCATGCGTGGCACTTTGTCCGTCGGAATTCTCTACACACGATTGGAAAAAGTCCAATCAGATTTTGTTGTGGGAAAATTTGAGAGCAAGATCTCAAATTTTTTTAGTCGGAAATTCAGACGGAAAAAGTCCGGATTTTCCGACAACATGATACGATCGGACATTTTCCGTCTGAATTTCCGACCGTGGGTGTACGGGGCGCTCTTCATTTTATAGTCATACCTGAAGGCCATTGGGACCCCTCAGAAGCCAGGCCAAAAAAAATTCCCAATTAGCAACACCCGCTGTCAAGGAAGACATCCCAGTGACCCAGGAGGGCCTGCCCACAGAACTTCCTTCAAACCCAATCAGCGCTTGTCGGCGCGCATTGGCGTTGGCGGGCGCGCGCACCAGCTGCGCGGGCGCACGCGCGCCGGCGTGCGCCCGCTTCGCGGGCGCGTGCGCGCGCGTGTGCGCTGACGCGACGTCAATTAGCCATTGGCGCCCAAGAGCCTATAAGAGGAAGCTTGTAGCTGAGGCCTCTTGCTGTCCGGTCTACAGCGTTTCCTGAGACCCCTGCTATTACTAAGTACCTGTTGATTCCTGTTTCCCGGCTTGTTCCTGACTACACCTGCCTGCTGCCTGCCTCCGACCCCGGCTTGTCTGACTATTCTCTGCCTGCTCCTCAGGTCCTGTTGTTGCCCGTCTGTTGCCGACCCTGCCTGTACCCTGACAACCCGCCTGCCTCTGCCTGGACCTGTTCTGTCTGCCAGTGTCTGCCTCTGCCTGAAACTGCTCTGTCTGCCAGTGTTGACCCGGCCTGCCTGACCACGTCCGGCGTTCCAGTGTTCAAGCACGTGTTCTCTTCAGCCTGCTGTTCCAGAAGTTCCTGCAAACCTCAGAACCTACAGTGCTGTCTGCAGTTCCCGTGTTCCTGTTACCTGCACGGTTCCAGTCAAGCCCGCAGCTGCCATCTGCCAGGCACTTGTGCACCCCTGCACTCGCGGGCCCCTGTTCCCACCTTCAGGGGTTCACGAGCCAGAGGCATACGAGAGGCCGCTCCCTGCATTCTGGGCTCCATCCCTAGGTACGTGACAGTACCGGACAGCCATGTCCGAGCCCACGCAGGGAGTCTCGCCCATGGAAGATCTCTGCCGCCACCTTGCAGGACTTACCCAGGCGGTGAAGAATTTGCAGGAAGGTTACGCTAACCTGGAGGAACGTGTCCAAGTCCTGTCCGCTTCCGCTTCTGCTGCCCCTGGGACTTCTGCTACACCCTCTGTGGTGATGTTGTCACCGGAACCCCGGGTTCCCCCGCCTGAGAAGTTTTCCGGCAACCGGAGCAAATTCAGGACATTCCGCAATGCTTGCGAGCTCCTTTTTGCCTTACAACCAAGGACTTTTTCCCTTGAAGCCACCAAGGTTGGGTTTGTTATCTCCCTGCTGTCAGATGAACCCCAGTCCTGGGCCCATCGGCTCTTGGAAAAAAAGGACCCCTCACTGAATACCTTAAACACCTTCTTCCAGGCCATGTCCTTACATTATGAAGACCCGCAGCTAACCGCTACCGCGGAGACAGCCCTGCATACCCTGCAGCAAGGACGCAGGCCTGTGGAAGACTACGCAACGGAATTCAGGCGCTGGAGCGCCGATACAGACTGGAATAATGCTGCATTACGCCACCAGTTTCGCATGGGTCTCTCAGATCCTCTAAAGGATGAACTAGCCCGTGTGGGCATACCAGACACCTTGGAGGCCCTCATGGAACTGTCCATCCAAATAGACAGACGGCTACGGGAGCGACGTGCTGAGAGGTCCGCCGGGTCTTCTCGTCCCGTTTGGATGCTTCCCCGCGTGCCCAGTCCTCCGTATCCAGCTCCCCCAGCTTCCGCTACCGGCAGGTTCGATGCCCCGGAGCCCATGCAGCTGGGCTTGCTCCGCCCCTCTCTGACCCCTGAGGAACGTCAACGCCGCCGGGTCGGCAACCTTTGCTTGTATTGCGGAGAACCAGGACATTTTGTACGAGCCTGCCCAGCAAAGCTCCGTAAGTGCTTCTCCATCTCTCCCGCCTGTATTCCTGTGTCACCTAACCTTATGTCTCACCTGGCTGTTCCCATTGTCTTGCAGCTTCCCGATGGGAACATCCAAACCAGCGCAATTATTGATTCTGGGGCATGCAGTGGCTTCTTGGACTTATCCTTCGCCTCCAGGTACCACATCCCCCTACGACCAAGAGCAAAGGAACTTTCTGTACACCTGGCCGACGGGTCCGCTCTTAAATCTGGACCAGTAACCCACGTGACCTCTCCTCTACCAGCTACCATTGCCGGGATTCACCAAGAACTGCTGTGCTTAGATGTCATCAAGTCCCCGTTATTTCCCATCATACTGGGCATGCCCTGGTTGAGGGCCCATAACCCGCAGATCGATTGGGTCCTAGGGAAGATTGAGTTCCCCTCTCCTTACTGTCATCAGCATTGTTCACCTTGACCCGGTGAGGCGCCTGCTTCCCTACTGTGCCTGGAGGTTGAGGCCGAAACCCGTCAAGCAGTACCCGAAGTTTATCACCATTTCCTGGACGTCTTTAGCAAGAGGGGTGCAGAGACTCTCCCGCCACACAGGCCATACGACTGTCCCATTGAACTCCTCCCAGGAGCAGAAATCCCTTTTGGGAGAATCTTCCCCTTATCTGAACTGGAACTGGGGACATTAAAGACCTACCTTGACGACAATCTACAGAAGGGGTTCATCCGACCTTCCACCTCACCTGCAGGAGCGGGAATCTTCTTTGTGGAGAAGAAGGACCACTCATTACGCCCATGCGTAGACTACCGGGCTCTCAACAAGATTACGGTTAAGAACCGTTACCCCCTGCCCCTAGTGCCAGAACTTTTCCAGAGACTGGGGTCCGCAGCAGTGTTTTCCAAGTTGGACCTTCGCGGGGCCTACAACCTTGTTCGTATACGGAGTGGAGATGAGTGGAAAACTGCCTTCCGCACACGCTTCGGGCATTTTGAGTACTTAGTTATGCCCTTCGGCCTGTGTAATGCCCCCGCCACATTCCAACACTTCGTGAATGACATCTTCAGAGACTTTCTCGACCTATTTGTTGTTATTTATCTTGATGACATTCTAATCTTTTCCTCCTCTCTAGCTGAGCACTGAGAACACGTCAAGAACGTACTGACACGACTACGACTCCATGGACTTTATGCCAAGCCCGAAAAGTGTGTCTTTGAACAGCGGAGTATCCCCTTCCTCGGTCTCATCATCTCCGTGGAGGGCATTGAGATGGACCCTCAGAAGGTTTCAGCCACCCTAGATTGGCCAGCCCCCACCGATAAGAAAGGAGTGCAACGGTTTGTGGGCTTCGCAAATTTTTATAGAATATTTATAAGAGGATTCTCCACCATCATTTCCCCCATAACCAGGTTAACCAAACATGGTCTCAAGTTCCAGTGGTCCACCGAAGCCCAGGCGGCCTTCACCACGCTGAAGAACCTGTTCGTTTCTGCCTCAGTCCTGAAACACCCCGACTCCACCCTGCCATACATTCTGGAAGTGGATGCCTCAGAAATAGCAGTGGGGGCAGTGCTCTCCCAGAGACAGGGACCCAAAGCCCTTTTGCACCCGGTCGCCTTTTTTTCACGTAAATTATCAGAGGCAGAACGGAACTACGATGTCGGCGATCGGGAGTTGTTGGCAATCAAGGCGGCACTCGAGGAGTGGCGCTACCTCCTGGAAGGAGCAACCCATCCGATTCTTATCTATACTGACCATAAGAACTTGGAATACCTGAAAGCCGCCAGAAGACTGAGACCGCGGCAGGCCAGGTGGGCACTTTTTTTTTTACCAGATTCCAGTTCCATATAACTTACCGTCCCGGATCGAAGAACACCAAGCCTGACGCGTTGTCACAGATGTACAGCGAGCCTGAAGCCCTTTCGTCCCCAGACACTGTCCTGTCTTCTGGGAATTTCCTCCTACTCCAGGGGGACTTACTTACCCAGATTAGAAAAGCGTCCACTGGCGCTCCTCTCCCACCTGACACCGCTCTACTAGCCAGAGATGGTCTCTTATGGTTCGGGGACAGGATCTTCGTGCCCCAGGAAGCACGGGTCTCGGTCCTCAGCTCTTGCCACGACCATATGCTGGCTGGCCATTTCGGGGTGTACAAGACCTCCGATCTGCTCCAGCGCACGTTCTGGTGGCCGCAATGGCGAAAGGACTGTAAGGAGTATGTGGAGGCGTGCGTTACCTGCATCCAGAATAAGGGCAGCAAGACCAGAGCGTGGGGGTTGTTGAAGCCGCTCCCCATCCCGGAGAGACCATGGAGGATGATCTCCATGGATTTTATTGTGGAGCTACCGCCCTCAGAAAATTGCACTACCATCTTTGTGGTAGTGGATAGACTATCCAAGATGTCCCACTTTCTGCCCATGAGGGGCACACCGTCTGCCGCCGAGACGGCGAAGACCTTCATCAGGGAAATAGTGAGGCTCCATGGCATACCAGCAAATATCACGTCGGATCGGGGGTCACAATTCACGTCTAAGTTCTGGAAAGCTCTGTGTGGGTCACTAAGGATTGACCTGTCTTTCTCCTCTGCTTACCATCCTCAAACGAACGGTCAGACGGAAAGAACCAATCAAACGCTGGAGCAGTACCTGCGCTGCTTTTCCTCATTTTCCCAGGATGACTGGGTCCCGCTGCTTCCCCTTGCTGAGTTCGCTTATAATAACTCTGTCCATTCAGCCACTAAGCAATCCCCGTTTTTTGCAAATTACGGGTTCCACCCTCTATTTCTATCGAACAATTTTCCGGAGTGCCCGGTACCAGCCGCCCAGGAACACCTCAAATTTTTGGAGTCCAACAACAAGCTACTACAAGAGACTATGGCAAGGACACAGAGTTACAACAAGGAGGTTTATGATAAAAAGAGAAGAGGGGAGCTTGACCTCAAACCTGGAGACCAAGCCTGGTTATCCACCCTGAATTTAAAATTAGCATGCCCATCCAGGAAACTAGGTCCCAAGTTCGTGGGGCCCTTCCCCGTAGTGAGGAGAATCAACAATGTAGCCTACGAGCTGAAGTTACCAGAGTCCTTCCGGATTCACCCGGTCTTTCATGTGGCCCTGCTAAAGACTGTGGTGCCAGACCCATTTGCCAACCGAAAGGTCGTTCCCCCCGCACCTGTAATCATTAACGGAGAAATGGAATTCGAAGTAGAATCCATCCTGGATTGTAGGAGAAGGGGTAACCAGGTTCAGTTTCTGGTAAAATGGAAGGGGTATGGACCCGAGGAGAACTCCTGGGAACCGGAGGCCAACATACACGCCAGAAGACTGATCCTTGCCTTCAAGAGGTCCCATCCCAGTAAGATGGCACAATTGGGCATCCGGAGGTTGCCCCTTGGGGGGGGGCAATGTCAAGGAAGACATCCCAGTGACCCAGGAGGGCCTGCCCACAGAACTTCCTTCAAACCCAATCAGCGCTTGTCGGCGCGCATTGGCGTCGGTGGGCGCGGGCGGGCGCGTGCGCGCGCGTGTGCACTGATGCGCCGTCAATTAGCCATTGGCGCCCAAGAGCCTATAAGAGGAAGCTTGTAGCTGAGGCCTCTTGCTGTCCGGTCTACAGCGTTTCCTGAGACCCCTGCTATTACTAAGTACCTGTTGATTCCTGTTTCCCGGCTTGTTCCTGACTACACCTGCCTGCTGCCTGCCTCCGACCCCGGCTTGTCTGACTATTCTCTGCCTGCTCCTCAGGTCCTGTTGTTGCCCGTCTGTTGCCGACCCTGCCTGTACCCTGACAACCCGCCTGCCTCTGCCTGGACCTGTTCTGTCTGCCAGTGTCTGCCTCTGCCTGAAACTGCTCTGTCTGCCAGTGTTGACCCGGCCTGCCTGACCACGTCCGGCGTTCCAGTGTTCAAGCACGTGTTCTCTTCAGCCTGCTGTTCCAGAAGTTCCTGCAAACCTCAGAACCTACAGTGCTGTCTGCAGTTCCCGTGTTCCTGTTACCTGCACGGTTCCAGTCAAGCCCGCAGCTGCCATCTGCCAGTCACTTGTGCACCCCTGCACTCGCGGGCCCCTGTTCCCACCTTCAGGGGTTCACGAGCCAGAGGCATACGAGAGGCCGCTCCCTGCATTCTGGGCTCCATCCCTAGGTACGTGACACCCGCATCCCATTTTGTTGCTAGTATGGGAAAATCATTGGCTGCTCACTTCCAAAATAACAGAAAGGAAAAACAATTGTTTTCAGATCCTAACAAGGCAAGATGTAGGGGTTGCTAACTGGAAGTTTTGTGGCCATTCTTCTGGGGCGGGGTTGGGGGGGCAAATGGCCTACAGGTATGACGAGAAAATGAATGAACATAAAAATGCTACTAAAGCCTCATACACACGATCGGACCGTGGACCAACTTTCCTGTGAATTTTTGTCCAAAGGGCGTGGGCCCCAAGTTGGTATTGCATACACACGGTCGGACTTTTTAGGCAACCAACACGAACGCAGTGACGTTTCAACGTACTGACGACACTTCAAAAGAGGACGTTCGAATACTCCAGCGCCACCTTTGGTCAACTTCTATATTGTTGTCTGATCTTTTGCATTGGTTCTGAGCATGCGTGTTTGTACTTTGTACAAAAGTCAGTTGGTTTTGTGTACACACGGTCAGACTTTGGTCCATCGGACTTTTGTTGGCAGAAAGTTGGTCCGTTCGCACAGCCAACAAAAGTCGGGTGAAACCTGGAAAAAGTTGGTCCGATGGAGCGTACACACGGTCGGATGTTGGTCCAAACCAGCTAATTTGCATGTTGATTGTCAAAAAGTCAGATCGTGTGTACGGGCCTTATGCTTTACCCCTTTTTTTTTAATGGGCCATATTTATTTATTTAATGCTTTAGAACTCAAAAGACTCTCCTAGACATTATATTATGCCATGTTATGTACATTCAAGTCAACTTGACTGGGAAGACCCCACCCCATGATTTGAAAACATACTGTGGGATGCACAGATTTCATAGAATACTGCAGTGAGGCACAGTGATGTCACCCTTGCCTAGGTGAGTACACTGAGGGCCAAATATAATATAGCTTTTTCCTTACAGTGTTGATGTCTTATACCTTTTTCTTCATAATCAGGTGGTGATGTTCTTCCCAAGAAACGTGATCCTCTTAAATGTAGATTGCATCCTATACATACATAGGTGGAACCAAACTACCATGGACCAAAGTTTCCTTGTTTATTCAGTATGTCTAATATAGTTACATAGTTAGTCAGGTTGATAAAATACACAAGTCCATCTTGTTCAACCAAAAAAAAAATACAATCCCATACACACAATCCTTCACCCACAGTTGATCCAGAGGAAGACGAAAAACCCCAGCAAAGCATGCTACAGCAGGGGAACAAAATAATTCCTGATCCCCCGAGAGGCAATCAGATTTTCCCTGGATCAACTTTACCTATAAATTTTAGTGCCCATTTATTATGTAAATTTAGGAAAGAATCCAGGCCTTTTTAAAAGCAATCTACTGAGCTTACCAGAACCACCTCTGCAGGGAGTCTATTACACATTTTCACAGCTCTTACTGTGAAGAAACCTTTCTGTATTTGGAGATTAAATCTTTTTTCCTCTAGACGTAAACAGTGCCCCCTTGTCTTCTGTGATGACCTTAAAGTGAATAACTCAACACCAAGTTCACTATATGGACCACTTATGTATTTGTACATGTTAACCATATCCCCTCTTAATCTCCTCTTTTCAAAAGTAAATAAATTCAGTTCCTCTAATCTTTCCTCATAGCTAAGCTCCTCCATGCCTCTTACCAGTTTGGATGCCCTTCTCTGCACTTTCTCCAGTTTCCCGATATCCTTTTTGAGAACTGGTGCCCGAAACTGAACTGCATATTTCAGATGAAGTCTTACTAATGACTTGTACAGAGCAAAATGATATCTCTCTCTCTGGAGTCCATACCTCTCTTAATACAAGAAAGGACTTTGCTCGCTTTGGAAGCCACAGCTTGGCATTGCATGCTATTATTGAGCTTATGATCTACCAAAACCTCCAGATCCTTCTCCACTATGGATTCCCTCAGTTGTACTCCCCCTAACATGTATGATGCATGCATATACTTAGCCCCTAAGTGCATAATTTTACATTTATCAAAATTTTTTTATGGTTGAACTGGATGGACTTGTGCCTTTTTTTCAACCTGACTAACTATGTACATTAAACCTCATTTGCCACTTAGTTGCCCAATTAGACAGAGCATCGAGGTTGGCTTGTAAATTGGAAACATCCTGTAAGGACGTTATTCCACTGCATAGCTTGGTGTCATCTGCAAAGACTGAAATGGTACTTTTGATCCCAGACCCAATATCATTTATAAAGGTATTAAAAAGTAAGGGTCCCAGCACTGAACCTTGGGGTACACCACTTATAACCTTAGGCCATTCAGAGTAAGAGTCATTAACCACTACTCTCTGAATTCTGTCTTTTAGCCAGTTTTCTATCCATTTACAAATTGATCTTTGCAAGCCTGTAAACTTTACCTTACACATGATAATATGATTCCTGTAATTTGTTTACATCCACAGATAAGCTACTCCTCAACCAGCCCAACTCTCAGCAACAGAAAAATATTTCCTTCTTTCTTTCGTACTATACCTAGTGATGTTTTTCAGTCCCGAGGTCTTGCTAACTTAATCCTGTATTTTGGTTGGTCATGGGTTGGCTTTCTAGCAAGTGATAATGACTATGGTCAACTAAGTCTCCAGGCGGTAAAGCAGGAATTAATCAATGCTGGTGCATGTGTAGCTTTCATAGAAACAATTATGACCGGCCAGGCCAACAGGAATGCTCCACACATTGTCAAAGTTATCAAGGGGTCAACAGCCAAAGTTGTGGTAGTGTTGGCCTCCAAACCAGAATTTTTACCAGTTGTAGAAGAGTTAGCAAGACAGAATGTGACTGATAGAATTTGGATAGCCAGTGAAGCATGGTCAACCTCTAATCTTCTTTCTAAAGAAAAGTATCAGCAAGTCTTGATGGGCACTCTTGGGTTTGCTGTCCATGCAGGGCAGTTGCCAGGATTTATGGAGTATCTGAACAGCTTACACCCATCAAAAGCTCCAAATGATTCATACATTATAGAGTTTTGGGAGCAACTTTTTTCTTGCAGATGGATTAACCACCTGAATTTGGATGACAGGACAAGTAACAAAACAGCACATGACTGCACTGGGGAAGAAAATCTGGGGAAGTCAATGCTAAAAGTTGATTTTGGAGCAACCTTCATGGTCTACACTTCAGTTTATGCGTTTGCATGGGCCTTAAACAGTCTACTTCATTGCCAACCAGGAAAAGGCCCATTTCATAATGGATGTGCAAACATTTTGTCATTTGACCCTTGGCAAGTATGTTGCTTGTATTTTTCACAAAGTCGATTAATTATATGTTTTTTTTTTTTTTCTTTAAATCCCTTTCTTCTTAATGTTGTTTTCCAGCTTCTCCATTATATTAAAACAACAAGGTTTCAGACTAAAGACAAGACAAACATATTTTTTGATGGCAATGGGGATCCTCCAGCCCTTTATGATATTGTGAACTGGCAGATAAGTTCTACTGGGTCCTTGGAGAAAGTTATAGTAGGAAGATATGACTCCAGCTCCACAGATGAGAACATTATGAGTCTAAACCATGCTGGCATTGTATGGGTTAATAATAAAACAATGGTACGATTGCACCAGATGAAAAAAATAAATACTCATTCTATGTAGATGTAACTTTTTTAGGAAGCTTATCATTTATTGTTTTTCTGTCTATATAGTTTACAAAATACGAAGAACCATATACAGTATATCTGTCCCTGCCCTTGAGGAACTTCAAATTTTCTATTACCACGACAGTCATACAAAGACTCACAGACAGTTTAGTCAAATACCAGCTATAGCAGGCATGCCCAACCAGTGGCCTGGGGACATATGTGGCCCGCAGAGCCCTCTGATGTGGTCCTGCTCTTAGATGGCTGGTTGGCAAGCCGACCCGCCATCTCAAGTATCAGTGTTGTGAATGAAGTGGTAGAGGAAGCAAGTGGTTGCGGAGCAGAGCCACATAAGCTACTTTCAAGATGATAACCTTCCCTAAATTTCTCTACCTTTTCCGAACCATACCCATCCCATTGCCATACCTCAGGCATACTTTGCCAAACTCCACTCAGTACGTTACCGTACCAACTGTATATGGAAAGGCTTTAAGCCCAGATGTGCCTTCTGTACTATGAATAAACACGTCCAAGAAGGTCTATGTCCCTAATCTTTACCACTAGACCAAACCACATACTGGTGAAAAATTGATAGCAACAAAACCTGGTAAATCTTAGAATCCGAAGCATCCCCAACTGTAAACACCAAAATACTACTATTAACCATACTAAATGGACAAAAAACTCATTAATCCCCATTGCCAATCCAGGCTACCATTGACGCAATCTGTATATGTGCAAACATTTTTTGCTACAAGACCACAAACTATCCCCTCCCACTACTTACCCAATATCTACAGATCTAAATATCACATATAAACCTAACCCTATGGGAAAAGAAGGATATACGACACATCAAGGACATACTAGACGGTAACTCCATCCTTCCATTCCCTACTTATACAAATGTAATCTCCCATCCACTGAATACTATAGATATAACCAAATATACCATCTCGCTAAACGAAACATGCTACAAATGGAAATAAGTCTGCCACAATCAGAAGTCCGGTACTATGAAGTAAACTCACCAATTGTAAAAGCCATCTCCCTCGTCTACAAAATTATTAGCGGGTCCCATGACTTTAACAGAACTACAACTATCCACAAATGGGAGCATGACTTAGGGTTCATATTCCCCAATATCACCTGGCAAAAAGCCATTAAGGAAACCTATGAAGCATCGCTTTGCGCAGATCACTGGCAATTGTACCAAAATATACTCCACAGGTGGTACCTGACACCCTTTAAACTTTCTAAAATAATCCCTAATACACCAGCTAACTGTTGGCGCCAATGCAGCTCCAGTGGCACATTAAAACACATACTATGGTATTGCCCATCTATCACATCATACTGGATCCAAATCTTCAAATTGATCTCTGAATTTACCACTTCACCTGTACAACCTGATATTAACTTAGCGCTGCTACACCTAAACCTAGATACTATACCCAAAGCAGCCAGAACCCTTATTATCCATATCCTCTGTAGCAAAGTCTCCTGCCGCCTTCAGTCTGATGAGAATCTCCAGGGCCAGAGATAGCTGACATTCTTATGTATGTGGTGGGTTGTGAGGCATAGTGGGTGCAAGATGGATAAAGTTATTGGGTGCCAGACACTTCTTGAATGCAAAACAGATGTTTATTTCTCTTACAAACTTTAGGGCCAGGACACCCTTGAGTAGTTCCAAGTTCAAATAGCAGGTTACGAGACTTCAATAGGAGGACAGCCATGCAGGGAAAAGCCTCCCGCAAGAAGCCACATCTGCATGTGCAGGAATGCTGTCTCCTATGGCAACAGTCTTTAACAGTTCCTACCACAAAGCGTAATAGTTCTTTCACCTTCACTACAACTTCTCCTTGTAGTTCTTCAGTACACTGCGCTCCCGGTCTCTCACTAGACCCTCTGATTCAAGGCCACTGAATCCCTTGAGCTCCTCCAATCTTAACGGTGGTATCTTCCTTCAAGTGTCACCCCCGCCTCTCTGTTGGGTCCCTCGCTTGGCACTCCTGATACGTCTCAAGCTTCACCCCACTGGCCTGCTCCATCCCTGGCTCTGCAAGGGTCACCTCCACTGGCTGGGTCCCTGACTTGATCACAGCCTGAAGTTTCTCGATTCTCCACCGTGCCCGTTTGGTGGGAATACTGCTCTGGTACTTGCTTCAGTTACTCACTGTGGTCCCTGGTAATAAGGTGGCTGGTCCCTTAGTGGCGACAGCTTCCCTTCTACCTCCAACCACTGACAGCTTCTCAAGCTAGCAGAACCATCACTTTTGGTTGGACTGCAAGCCACAATAACAACCCTGAGCTGCTCTCTTGCTTCTGGATAGGCCCTCAGACAGCCTGGTATTCAGAAGCCCCAGGGTAGACCCAATCTACGGCCTAGCAGCCCGGGGCACATGACACACGTCCACCCAGACAGCCGTCCAGGTTGCAACATAAATCACCTGACTCCACCTGAATATATCGGTTCTCCCAGCAGGCCATGGGATTCAATAAAACCCCTGCCCATTGGCTGAGATACCCCATATACCCATAACCTGACCTTGGGTTGCCCTTCTCATATCTAATACCACCAAGTACTCGGCCACCTAGTGGCAGAAGAGAAAAGGGCAACAAGGCCAAACTTAGGGAGAAATCAATGGATCACTAACAATCAACCAGGATAACTACTCCTGGCAAATACATTTGTGAGGAGCATCACTGCCTAAACTCCAGGGGGCTACACCTCTTATCTGTCAAATTAAACATAACAAGAAATTGGAAATCCCTTACAGCTCCTAACCCGTTTGATGTAGTATCCGACCATGCATTAAAAAATGTTAAGTTTCACAAATTCTCTTTGTCGTGTAACCTATGGATTTCTCATAAATACTACACAGGTTATTAACAGTATACATGTAAAACTGATTATTTGGTCTAATCTGCTTACCCATGACTCTCCTTAGGCCCTCCTCTAATAATAATAAAGATGATGTAAGGTTTAGATGATGCAACACTCCAGATGACTTCAAACTCATTAGCTATTATGCCTACCACATTTTGCAATATTTTACACTGGTACAATTATAGAGGATAGGACTGATGTGACGGACTTTAACGGTACCAGTGAAGGACATTGAAACAAAATATACTAAATATCTTTATTACAAATTATTTAAATCAATTGAATTATATTGCTCTAATCAATATGATCTCAAATCAATTTGATCGGTCATTAGTTATAGATCTCTGTTAATACAATGTCAAGAGGTCGACACGTTTCACATCTTTGCTTCATCAGGACCTTACATTCTTGACTTTAAAACAGAGATCCTGTTAAAAAAAAGGAGAAAAGAACACAAACATTATTTGCATTTTGATTAGGTGGGAATTCAACACATTCATTTTGACATACCAACCAATTAGGTAGAAAAACGTGCATCGAGGGCCACTTACGTCTAGAAAGGAGCCCTCAGTAAATGACGTGCCAAGTGTCATGGGAGAGCAATCCGATAGCTAATGTCTTCACACAATAGGTAGATAAATATATATAGTAAGATAGTACACTGGTACAAAGCTTTCAAATTATATATGTAGTGACTTTGTTTCACTGTACCTATAACAACAATTGTTACTTGTAAAAAGGGGGGTGACCAACTGCGCAAACCAATAAGGGGTAAAATCAAGAATCAATAAATAACAACAAACAACAACAAATGCCGCAGCCACCATCAAAGTGTTCACACACCAACAGTAAGTAAAGATAAATATATAAAATAATATTAAAATGAGGCGCTAGCAAAAAGAGGATATCAATAATAATAATATAAAAAAGAGAGGTAAAAATGTGTGGTGCTTACTACAGACCAGGATACCAATCCTAAGGGGGAGGGAGACTCCAAAGAATGGTTCTCAAAAAGCGTCTAAAAATTTATATTTTAAATCCAGCATGTATAGCAACAAAGTATTTAAACAGTGCTATACCAATATTGCATAAGTGAATCAATATAAAGTGCATCCGAGATAACCAAACCAATGTGGCAACAAATCAATAAATAGTAATATAACAATATTCCATAGATAAATAAATAAATAAATAATAGTAAAGTGCATCCAGTACCTAGCCTTTTCACTCAGCAGCAGGCTTCCATAGAAGAGAGAGCAAGAGAAAGAGAGAGAGGGGGAGAGAGAAAAAAAAAGAAAGAAAGAAAGAAAGAAAGAAAGAGCCCTGAGCATCCGAAACTCTGTGGTCCCAAAATCTTACCTGTCCAACTTATTTTTGGCACTTCATAATACCATTTACTTCATACGCATTTTCAGCACTTCTTACCTGTTTTTCCTTCTTCCCACAGTTACCAAAAGAAAGTAAAATCACAATATGGTATTACACCATGTAACATGTTCTTAACCGTACACATTACATGCTTACAACTCCACAAGGTGTTTCCACTGAAGGCACTCCAGTAGGGTAGTCTTTCTCATTGCCATGTATACAAAGCATTCCCATGTGGTCAGTGCCAAGCTTGGCAAGGCCCACCAGACTGACATAAACCAATGTGACAAGCTTTCCAGTGTCTCAAAAATACCTCCCCCAGATGTCTTTCCATTGTAATAGGACTTATCTTCCAGTGTCAATTCCTTGGTATGCCCTTTACCATGTGTATGTGGAAAAAGGTGACACAAGGTGACCGAGGTGAAACAAACACACTGGCCACAATCCTGCACGGGCTTACTGTCACATTCTGTGAGCGTTTCCCACACCACACTCAAAACACACTGCCTTTGTGATCTGCTGTGGGTGCCAATGTAAGGCTAATGGCACCCCAAATTCAGAAAGCAAATGCAGTGTGATTGCAGGTACCAAAATTGCATGCTACTGCAGTGCCTTGCGCTTTGGTGTGATTTTTAAAAGTAGTGCAATTACTACTTTTACTTTCAATCGTTTTTATTGAGTTTTTCATAAAGGAAAATAACAAAATAAAGCAAAACATTGCATTTTCATTAGACAAAATGTTACGTTATTAAGTCACACAACGGTGGAATAATCTATTGCAAAGAGGAGCTTATGTCGTTCCATTTAGAGATCCAAGTATTAAGCCCTACTTATAATCTCTCAAAATTGGTTAAAGGGGCTTACAATAGTCAAAGGAAATATGAGAAAAGACATGCATCTGGATGGGAGATGTGCCTTCCTTTAACAAGGGTACTTCATTTTCCCATCGCACACGTTCCTGGAAATGCTCTTAGTTTTGGGTGCTGTAGCAACAACCAGCTGGATACTGGTTCAAGTCACAATGAAGATATTTGCCAGCACACCATGGAGCGACACAAATAGCATCCAAAAGGGTGATTTATTGCATGATCACAATATGGGGATAGTGCAACGTTTCGGAGCCACGCAGGGCCCCTTCGTCAGGCATGTGTCATCACATGCCTGACGAAGAGGCCCTGCGTGGCTCCGAAACGTTGCACTATCCCCATATTGTGATCATGCAATAAATCACCCTTTTGGACGCTATTTGTGTCGCTCCATGGTGTGCTGGCAAATATCTTCATTGTCCTTTAACAAGGGGACCCCCAGATCCCGGCCTCCCCCCCTGTGTGAAATGGTAAGGGGGTACAAAAGTACCCCTACCGTTTCACCAAAAAAGTGACAAAAACTTTAATAATGACAGGAGACGGTCTTTTGACAATTCCTTTATTAAAGTCTTCTTTCATCTTCTTTCTTCTGGTCTTTTTCCTTCTTCCTTTCTTCATCCTTCGGTTTCTTCATCTTCTTCTTCCATCTTCTTCTTCCTCCGATCTGCTTCTTCTTGCTCTGGTCTTCTCGCCCGGCATCTTCTTCCACGGCGTCTCTTGTTCTTTGTCGGGCCGCTCCGTGCAATGGGAGGCTCCCGCTGTGTGATGCTTCACTTCTTCTGACAGGTCTTTTATAACGGAGGGTGGGGTCACCTGGTGACCCCGCCCCTCTGACGTCATGGGGAAATCCATAGGGAAGTCCCCGTCAAGTCCCTGTGCGTCAGTGGGGGGCGGGGTCACCAGGTGGCCCCGCCCTCCGTTATATAAGACCTGTCAGAAGCGAAGCGTCACACAGCAGGAGCCTCTCATTGCACGGAGCGGCCCGACAAAGAAGAAGAGACGCCGTGGAAGAAGATGCTGGACGAGAAGACCAGAGCAAGAAGAAGCGGATCGGAGGAAGAAGGAGAAGGAAGGAGGATGGAAGAAGAAGAAGATGAAGAAACGGAAGGATGAAGAAAGGAAGAAGGAAGAAGACCAGAAGAAAGAAAGCCCGCAGACTCCCACAACCACCGGCCAGGGTTGTGGGGAAGAGACCCTTCTCTTCATCAACATGGGGACATGGTGCTTTGAGGGGTCACAGACCCCCAAAGCATCCTCCCAATGTTGAGGGCATGTGGCCTGGTACGGTTCAGGAGTGGGGGCGGCGCTCTCGTCCCCCCCTCTTTTCCTGCGGCCTGCCAGGTTGCGAGGTCGGATAAGGGTCTGGTATGGATTTTGAGGGGGAACCCCACATAATTTTTTTTTTATTTTTGACACGGGGTTCCCCTTAATATCCATAGCAGACCTGAAGGGCCTGGTAATTGAATTTGGGGGAACCCCCACGCTTTTTTTTTTTTTTTTTTTTTATCAATGACTTTCAATGACTGTTCTCTGTATTACGGGAGCTGACAATTCATTAGCCGCGAGTGATTTTAAATAGCTTTTTTTCCTGCAGAAATGACACTTTGTGCAAGGACAGTTCTAAGCACGGGAAACATGCACCCCTTTTTTACATGCATACTATACACACCCCCCAGGTATGAAATTTAAAGGAATATTACATTTTTATTGTTTCACTTTAAGCATTATTAAAATCACTGCTCCCGAAAAAACTGCAGTTTTTAAACGTTTTGCATTGATACATGTCCGCTGGGGCAGGACCCAGGTCCCCAAACACTTTTTATGACAATAACTTTTTAAAAATCAATGACTTTCAATGACTGTTCTCTGTATTACGGGGAGCCGACAATTCATTTTAGCCGCGAGTGCTTTTAAAATACTTTTTTTCCGGCAGAAATGACACTTTGTGACAAACTGACAATAACTTTTTAAAAAGCACCATTACATTGCCGAACACCGAACTCTAACCCGAACATACAGTAAATTGTTTGGGTTTGGGTTCGGGACCCAAAAACCCAAAAGTCCGGTACGAACCCGAACTTTACAGTTCGGGTTCACTCAACCCTAGTTGTAACGAGTGGATATTTGAGATACTGTTGACTTTCTATCATCTCAAACTAGTCTGCCCATTCTCCTCTGACCTCTGAAATCAACCAAGCATTTTAGTCCACACAACTCACTGGAAATTTTCTCTTTTTCGGACCATTCTCTGTAAACCCTAGAGATAGTTGTGCATGAAAATCCCTGTAGATCAGCAGTGTTTGAAATACTCAGACCAGCCCATCTGCCCAATCACTCTGCTCATCATTAACCTCTAGGAAACCCGTGCAGGCAAAGAGAGAGCATGGACATGGTGTTCAAAGTAGGGACTGAGAACAGAACCCTATTGTGACAGGGCACATATGCAGCCCACTTAACCACCATTGTGCCCCAACACAACAAGGCTCTAGAAAAAAAATCCTTTGCTGGAACCTTGTATTATTAGAAGTAGAACATCTACCAGTTTTGTATTACTGTCTGTGTTCCATTAGAGATATAACCTCATTTATGCCATAGTATGAGCCAAAACAACACCCATCGCTCCAAACATCATTGCTCTCCTGAGTTGTGGGGACACTGGGTACCAGCCGTGGGGGCTCATTCTTATTCCATGTAGGCAGCATACAGAAAACAGAAAAGTGCACACCCATGGAAACCTCTGTGCCAAAAACTGACATGCTTTTAGACATTCTTTCTATGTCCCTGTCTACAGTCCTTATAGACCTGTTAGTTTGCAGCAGAGAATGTGCCATTGTGTAATTGATATTATAGAATGTTTTCCTTCATTATTGTAATGTCACAGTAACCAGTGTGTCTATGTTATGCCAGCAGTGAACACAGTTGGCACAATTAGCAGCATGTGATGGCACTAGCTGTGACCTTGACCTCTCAATACATTCACATAGGGATAATTGGATGGGGTCTGGGATGTCCTGGTACAGGAAAATGTTGCTGCAGACACACAACACAAGCACATTTCCAGTACTATTCCTTCTACCTATACCTACCTACTACCTACATGGCATTCAAATTACCACCCAGTACTTCTTAGAGTCTCAGCCTTATTGCTTGTGTGAAAAGCAAGTGACCCTTCCTGTGAGGTCTTTGGGGCTGGTAGTGAAAGGAAATTTTCTGAATGAAGAGAAAGATAGCATTCTTTTAAGCAGGTGCAGTTAGCTAGTATGCCACTAGGTGGTTGTGTCCCAAGATAGTGTATATTAGGGAATTATGTAAGTGGGTGTGTGGCCCCCTTTTAGACAAGGCCTTTCTGTAGTGGTGTGATGGATGTAGTCATTGCCCATATAAAAGATAGGAGGATCTCTAATCATTCGGGGCATGGGAGTCAGGCAGCTCACACTTATGCAGATGCAGTCAACTACAGTCAACAGACTACACATTGAATGCTGCCAACAAAGCTGGATCCCAACTAGATGGCTACACTTAATGCACTGGCCTTCATCTAGGAACATTAGCCAGTGCCACCAGTCTCAACTCTACATTGTTCATTGGTCATCCTTTCTTACCAAAATTACCACTTAACCTGAGTGCTTAGAAGATGCATAAAAGTAAAAAGCCTTCAGCCTTCAGAACCACTTTAATTATGTTGCATGGCAGGGTTTACCCACATATTAGCATTCAGATTCTGCTGTATTTTTTAGGATCTGTTTTCTGATTCCTTTATGCATATTCTATTTATTTTCATTAAGGTTCCACCATCAAAGTGCAGTTCTAGCTGTTCTCCAGGATTTATGAAGGTGGCCATTTCTGGAAAGCCCATCTGCTGTTTCCAGTGTGTACCATGTCCTCAGGGACAAATCTCCAATGAAACAGGTGCTTTATAAGATTATGTTCTACACACAAACTGTGCTTTTTACAATACTGACACTAGCTTTCTTTTCTAGATGATGTCAATTGCCACCCTTGCCCCTGGGATATGTGGTCCAATCTCCAACAAGATGCATGTTTGCCAAGGCCCATTGAGTTCCTCTCCTACAGTGAAGCACTTGGCATGAACTTGGCTACCATTGCCATATTCTCCTCGGTTGTCCCACTTGGAATTTTGGTATTGTTCATTCGTTATAGGACCACACCCATAGTGCGAGCCAACAACTGGTCTTTAAGCTGTCTTCTACTCATATCTTTATGTCTCTGCTTCCTTTGCTCATTGGCGTTTATTGGATACCCACAACTAGATAAGTGTCTTCTCCGCCAGGTTACATTTGGTTTGGCCTTTTCATTGTGTATCTCGTGTGTTCTTGCCAAAACTATTACAGTCGTCATTGCCTTCAAAGCCACCAAGCCAGGAAGTCGGTTAAGAAAGTTTACTGGAGTACGAGTATCCTACACACTCATTGTTCTTTGTCTACTAATCCAAGTATCCATTTGTGTGACTTGGCTTTCTTCTTCACCTCCTTTTCCAGAGTTTGACTCTAACACTCAGTCAGAGGTGATTATTTTGAGCTGCAATGAAGGTTCTCCTACAGCATTCTGGTTCATGTTAGGATACCTTGGTTTCCTAGCCACCATCAGTTTTATTGTTGCGTTCTTGGCTAGAAGATTACCTGACAGCTTCAATGAGGCGAAGTATATTACATTTAGCATGTTGGCTTTCCTCAGTGTTTGGATATCCTACATCCCAGCCTCTCTCAGCTCACGGGGGAAATATATTGTGGCCACAGAGATCTTTGCCATTTTATCTTCTAGCTGGGCTCTTGTAGTTTGCATTTTCCTGCCAAAATGTTTCATCATATTGTTTCGACCTGATATGAACTCTAAAGGACTAATGATGAAGAAAAACGGTGGCTAGAAAAATGTAGACATCTATCTTATGCAAGACTACAGTTATGTAATCATAAAACTGTTTATGTTGTGATATGCAACCCCTTAGGGGGCTGCTGGATTTTGGGTCCCCCTATTTCTGCACAGCCAGGCAACACGCATTTTCCAACTTCCACACAGAGCCAGTAACCAGTCCATTAGCTTGTTTTTGTTGTTTTATTGAGGGAAAACAACTTGGATGGGAATGTGGTGATGCCCGACTTGACTTGGTAGCACAACTTGAGGAGAAACTTCCTTCTATATGTACACAAAAATGCAGATCCTGGAATGTACTCCCTCTGGAATGATATCAATCTCTAATGGATCAGTAGCAATGTTTCCTCTTTCAGTAGCACTATGTCCCCTTGGTGAAATAGCACAAAGTCACAAATTTGCAGGAGCCCTATGTCCCCTTGGTAAAACTCTTAAAGTCCCAAAATTGCAGAAAATACCAACCCACCTGGCTGCTTTGAAAAGTGTCCCACAGCAAGGGATTTAGGTTAGCTTGTGACACTGTCCCATAAAGACTTGCTAAATATTGCATCTGGAAGCCTTCTCCCTTGTAAGCCCTGGGGATGTAGGTCAGGGGTCTCGAACTGACGGCCCTCCAGCTGCTGTGAAACTACAAGTCCCATGAGGCATTGCAAGGCTGACAGTTACAAGCATGACTCCCACAGATAGAGGCATGATGGGACTTGTAGTTTTGCAACAGCTGGAGGGCCCCCAGCTCGAGACTCCTGGTGTAGGTAGAGGTACTCACACTGTCCCTTTGAATCTTGTTGCCTAAGACTGCTGTTCAGGTCTCCTGCTGGCCAGATCTTACCATGCTAGGCAGGGGGTCTCCTGGATGAGACTGAAGGGTGGTGAAGGTCCCTCTCTTCAGCTTCTTCTCCTCAGCTCCAGCCTAAAGGCAGAGCTCCCCCCAGCCCTGGGGTCCCCTCCCAGGCCTCACAATCCTCAGTACTACATCTTCCACCTGACAACAACAATTCAACTGGCCAGGCTCTTCAATATTTATGGGCCAGTCTTACCACCCTGCCAGGCCTCCTGTCAGGGGATTGGTCAAAACTCCCATTAATATTCAGACCCTGCCTCTTTCCTCCACCCACTAACTTCTAGAAGTTTCCATGGACCTTCAGAACCAGGGGGAAGTGATAGAGGTCTGGTCTGATAAACCTTCCCGCCTGACCTTAATATGAACCCACAAAAATTACCCAGACTCACTTAACTACTGTGAGTCAGCATCATTTTACCTACCCGCCTAGAAAAAGAGGCTCTGTCCTCATGGGCCAAAAAAATGAATGGGGAAAGAGAACAAATTTTGATAGAGCATATGTACAAATAAATAGTATCAAAAATATAAAATATACATTTACCATATGTATATCAGTAAAGGGGTAGCATATTTACAATAACCTAACTACAGCCCCCTGCAGCTAGCAAAAATACATACACAAGCAAACATATACACAAAGCAATAACTTCAGGGGGAGCACCGCCTCCATGGAGGGAGCCCTCTTCCCCTAATTTGATCAAGGAAAGTAATGTCCATAGGTCAAACATGTAATAAGGGCAAACAACTAGACTTACTGGCTAAACTAACTAAGTTATTCTGCCAGCAGGGGGTTGTAGGCCTGTTGACAGGAAGAAAGGCACTTCAACAATTTGCAATAGTCTTTTAGGCAATGTTGAGGAGGAGTCCCCCCACAACAGCAAACAGCATTGCAGAGAGTGTCCTATCCCTCACCCCCACACCTTCTGATTTGAACACACAACTTGCAGGAGGGCATAAGGCATAAATCCTAGTCCACGGAAAAAGGAAAAGGGTGGCACAAGCAGAGAATACCTATCTGGACTCAGCTTGAACATGAGTCCTAACTATTTGGCAACAACAGGTGGGTCCCAGGGCTCAACAGTACATCTTGGGGTTTAGCAGTCTGGTGATTCCTCCCTGAAAGTTCCAGGTGGCAACTGAATAGCTGCGGTTTGGCTGTCCAGGCTTGACAATCACCACCTGGTCTTTGTAAATAGCTCATGCCAGGCTCCACTCTGTCTGATGTTCTGGAATTGGGCCCAAGCTTCCTGGTTGTGAGGCCCCCTTTGTGGTTTGGGAAAATGCAGAAAGTCCCACACCAGTTCCCACCAGTCGGACTTCTGTGTTAACAAGTGAAAGTGGTGAGCAGGGATCAGTGGGCCTGAGCCAGAGGTGGTGGAACTGAGTTTCACCAAGTTCCAGCTGAAATTCAAATTTCAAACGGGATTTGACAACCCATGCGGCCCCCTGGGATTCAAACACAGGCAGATTGATCTTTAAGTAAAGCCTATGGGAGAAGTAACAAAAAGTCCAGAAATAACTTGCCACAGACCAGAGCCTGTGTTCAGGCAAGAAAACTTCAGAAAACCTCTGCTTCCTCCATCCTCCTTCCCTTCCTCTATACCAAGGGTCTCTGAAACTTTCTGAATAAAGGGCCAGTTTACTGTCCTTCAGACTTTTAGGGGGGCCGGATGGTGGCCAGTGTGAGTAGAAAATGCCCTGGCATCAATGGGAGTAAAAAATGCCCCATCACTGGTATTAGTGGGAGGAATAGTGCCCCGTTGTTGGTATCAGGGGAAGGAATAGTGCCTTGTCATTGGTGTCAGTGGGAAGAATAGCGCCCTGCAGTTGGTGTCAGTGGTAGGAAGAGTGCCCCATTGTTGGTATCAGTGACAGGAATTATGCCCTATTATTTTTGGTGTAGAAGAAATAGTGTCTCTATACCATCTGCTAAAAGTGACTGGTGCATCTTTAAAAGTGACTGGTGCCCATTTCTATTCTACCCTGGAGGAAAGAACCAACCTTGTACCACGAGTACTGCCCTGGGGGACATGTGTCAATGCAAATTTTTTTTTAAAAAACAATCATTTTTTTTAGGAGCAGTGCCTTTAATGATGCTTAAAGTGCAACAATAAAAATAAAAAATTCCTTTAAATATAGTGCCTGGGGGTCCCCTTAGTCTTTTTTTTAATTTTAGTTTTCGGGTCTGTGGGGCGGCGGGCAATATGATTGACGATGGATTTAAATCAAGGGACACTGTTTTTTTTTTTTCTTATTCTTTAACCACTTCCCGCCCGGTCAATAGTAAATTGACGTCCGGGAAGTGGCTTCGTTATCCTGACTGGGCGTCATATGACGTCCTTCAGGATAACAGCCGCCGCGCGCCCGTGGGGGCGCGCATCGCGGCGATCGGTGGAGCGGTGTGTCAGTCTGACACACCGCTACACTGATCTCGGTAAAGAGCCTCCGGCGGAGGCTCTTTACCACGTGATCAGCCGTGTCCAATCACGGCTGATCACGATGTACACAGGAAGAGCCGTTGATCGGCTTTTCCTCACTCGCGTCTGACAGACGCGAGTAGAGGGGAGCCGATCGGCGGCTCTCCTGACAGGGGGGGTCTGCGCTGATTGTTTATCAGCGCAGCCCCCCCGCAGATGCCCACACTAGACCACTAGGGAAGCCCCCAGGACCACCAGGGAAGCCCCCAGGACCACCAGGGAAGCCCCCAGCATGTGGATGGCCAGGTACATCCCCCATGGCCATCCACATGTTAAAAAAAAAAATCAAAAATATGCCAATCAGTGCCCACAGATGGGCACTGATTGGCACATCATATTAATAAAAAAAAAAGTAAAAAAAAAAGGATTCCCAGCAATGCCACCCATAAGTGTTATCAGTGCCACTCATCAGCGTCCATCAGTGCCCATCCGTGCCCACCCATGCCCACCTATCAGTGCCCATCCATGCCACCTATCAGTGCCCATGCATGCCACCTATCAGTGCCCATCCATGCCACCTATCAGTGCCACCTATATGTGTGCATCAGTGCCACCCATAAGTACCCGTCAGTGCCGCCTATGAGTGCCCATCAGTGCCACCTGAGTGCCCATCAGTGCCGCATACCAGTGCCACCTATCAATGCCCATCAGTGCCACCTATCAGTGCCCATCAGTGCTGCCTATCAGTGCCCATCATCAGTGCCACCTCATCGGTGCCCCCTAATTGGTGCCACCTCATCGGTGCCCATCAGTGCCGCCTTATCAGTGCCCATTAGTGCCGCCTTATCAGTGCCCGTCATTGAAGAAGAAAACGCACTTATTTACAAAAAAAATTAACAGTGACAAAGAAAAACTTGTTTTTTTGCAAAATTTTCGGTCTTTTTTTGTTTGTTGCGCAAAAAATAAAAATCGCAGAGGTGATCAAATACCACCAAAAGAAAGCTCTATTTGTTGGAACAAAATGATAAAAAATTTGTTTGGGTACAGTGTAGCATGACCGCGCAATTGTCATTCAAAATGCGACATCGCTGAAAGCTGAAAATTGGCTTGGGCGGGAAGGTGTCTAAGTGTCTGGTATTGAAGTGGTTAATAAAGGAATTGTCAAAAATTTGTATCCTGTTTTTATTTTTGTTTTGTACACTTTTTTGGTGAATGGGTAGGGGTACTACAGTATCTCACAAAAGTGAGTACACCCCTCACATTTTTGTAAATATTTTATTATATCTTGTCATGTGACAAGACTGAAGAAATTACACTTTGCTACAGTCTAAAGTAGTGAGTGTACAGCTTGTATAAAAGTGTAAATTTGCTGTCCCCTCAAAACAACTCAACACACAGCCATTATTGTCTAAACAGCTGGCAACAAAAGTGAGTACACCCTTAAGTGAAAATGTCCAAACTGGGCCCAATTAGCCACTTTCCCTCCCCAGTGTCATGTGACTCGTTGGTGTTACAAGGTCTCAGGTGTGAATGGGGAGCAGGTGTGTTAAAGTTGGTGTTATCGCTCTCATTCTCTCATACTGGTCACTGGAATTTCAACATGGCACCTCATGGCAAAGAACTCTCTGAGGATCTGAAAAATGAATACATGAATACTACATAAAGATGGCCTAGGCTATAAGAAGATTGCAAAGATCCTGAAACTGAGCTGCAGCATGGTGGCCAAGACCATACAGCGGTTTAACAGGACAGGTTCCACTCAAATTGGTAGACCAAAGAAGTTGAGTGAATGTTCTCAGCGTCATATCCAGAGGTTGTCTTTGGGAAATAGACATATGAGTGCTGCCAGCATTGCTGCAGGGGTTGAAAGGGTGGGAGGTCAGCCTGTCAATCCTCAGACCATACATCGCACGCTTCATCAAATTGGTATGCATGGCTGTCATCTCAGAAGGAAGCCTCTTCTAAAGATGATGCACAAGAAAGCCCGCAAACAGTTTGCTGAAGAAAAGCAGACTAAGGACATGGATTACTGGAACCATGTCCTGTGGTCTGACGAGACCAAGAAAAATGTATTTGGTTCAGATGGTGTCAAGCGTGTGTGGTGGCAAACAGGTGAGGAGTACAAAGACAAGTGTGTCGTGCCTACAGTTAAGCATGGTGGTGGGAGTGTCATGGTCTGGGGCTGCATGAGTGCTGCCGGCCAGGGACGATCCGTCCCGGGGTGCACGGGGTGCCCAGGCGCCACAGAGGTGGGGGCGCTGGAGTGCCAGAGTGCTCCGCTCCCTCCTCCTCTCCTTGTCCGTAGGCGGCGCGGCTCTCTCCGCCTGTCACAGCCGCGCAGTGACGCCACGGGGGGGGGGCGCTCCGTGGCCGAGCCCGACTTGTTTAGAACAGAGCGTGTGTGATGCTGGTGCTGGTGGGCGGGAGGCGGAAGTTAAACACCGGAGGAGTCCTGTGTTTAACTTCCGCCTTCTGCCCACCAGCACAAGCATCACACACGCTCTGTTCTCCACCCGGGCGGCGCGGCTGCACACTGTCCTCTCCAGCTGCCGCCCGGGTGGTTTTAATTAGCCTAGTGGTGGGGGGTGGTTTGTCTAGGGGGGGTCTATACCAATGTGGGGGGGGTGGTTTGTCCTGGGGGGTCTATACTAATGTGGGGGGGTGGTTTGTCTAGGGGGTCTATACTAATGTGGGGGGGGGTTTGTCCTGGGGGGTCTATACTAATGTGGGGGGGGGTTTGTCCTGGGGGGTCTATACTAATGTGGGGGGGGGTTGTCCTGGGGGGGTCTATACTAATGTGGGGGGGTGGTTTGTCCTGGGGGGGTCTATACTAATGTGGGGGGGTTTGTCCTAGGGGGTCTACTAATGTGGGGGGGTTTGTCCTGGGGGGTCTATACTAATGTGGGGGGGGTTTGTCCTGGGGGGGTCTATACTAATGTGGGGGGGTGGTTTGTCCTGGGGGGTCTATACCAATGTGGGGTGGGGGGGTTTGTCCTGGGGGGTCTATACTAATGTGGGGGGGGGTGGTTTGTCCTGGGGGGTCTATACTAATGTGGGGGGGGTTTGTCCTGGGGGGTCTATACTAATGTGGGGGGGGTTGTCCTGGGGGGTCTATACTAATGTGGGGGGGTTGTCCTGGGGGGTCTATACTAATGTGGGGGGGTGTGGTTTGTCCTGGGGGGGTCTATACTAATGTGGGGGGGTGGTTTGTCCTGGGGGGGTCTATACTAATGTGGGGGGGGTTTGTCCTAGGGGGTCTACTAATGTGGGGGGTTTGTCCTGGGGGGGTCTATACTAATATGGGGGGGGGTTTGTCCTGGGGGGGTCTATACTAATGTGGGGGGGTGGTTTGTCCTGGGGGGGTCTATTCCAATGTGGGGGGTGGTTTGTCCTGGGGGGTCTATATTAATGTAGGGGTGGTTTGTCCTGGGGGGTCTATATTAATGTAGGGGGGGTTTGTCCTGGGGGGGTCTATACTAATGTATGGGGGCTGGTTTGTCCTGGGGGGTCTATACTAATGTGGGGAGTGGTTCGTCCTGGGGGTCTATACTAATGTGGGGGGGTGGTTTGTCCTGGGGGGTCTATACTAATGTGGGGGGTGGTTCGGCCTGGGGGGTCTATACTAATGTGGGGGGGGTGGTTTGTCCTGGGGGGGTCTATACTAATGTGGGGGGTTCGTCCTGGGGGGTCTATACTAATGTGGGGGGGTGGTTTGTCCTGAGGGGGTCTATACTAATGTGGGGGGGTGGTTTGTCCTGGGGGTCTATACTAATGTGGGTGGCGGGCTGGTTTGTCCTGGGGGTTTATACTAATGTAGGGGGGGTTTGTCCTGGGGGGTCTATACTAATGGGGGGGTTTGTCCTGGGGGGCTATACTAATGTGGGGGGGTCTGTACTAATGTGGGGGGGGGGGTTGTCCTGGGGGGTCTATACTAATGGAGGGGGTGGTTTGTCCTGGGGGATCTGTACTAATGGAGGGGGTGGTTTGTTCTGGGGGGTCTGTACTAATTGAGGGGGGTGGTTTGTTCTGGGGGGTTTGTACTAATGTAGGGGGGGGAAGGTTTGTCCTGAGGGGGGGTCTATACTGATAAAGGGGGGTGTTTTGTCCTGGGGGTCTATACTGATGGGGGGGTCTGTCCTGAGGGAGGTGTTTATACTTAGTGAAGGGTCTGCACTGACGGAGGGGGGGTCTATACTTAATGGAGTGGGGTCTGTACTGAGGGACGACTATAGTTGGTGGAGGGGGTGATACCATGTTTTACTGCACCAGGTGACACCAACCCTAGTGATGCCACTGCAGCTGCGGGCTCTTATTTCCCCTCTCCCTCACCTCCTCATGCGCTGCTGTACTAATGAGGGGCGCACTATGTTTCTTCCCCCGCCTTCATAACGGCCAAGGAAGAAAAAACAAAGGAGCAAAGAAAAGGATTGTGGGACATGTGGTCCCAAGGACTGGCAGCCCCACTGTAACACGGAAACTGCAGCCCACACAGCATGCTCAGCTGAATGGGAGAGAGAAAGCCAGGAGCCCGGGGAAGCTTTCAGGGAAGGGCACCCAGGACTCCAGAGGGAGAGGGCAGTGCTGAGAGAACACCATCAGAGAGAGAAAGCCACACAGCCTGGCACCATCCCTGGTGGAGAAAGGAATGGAGTCATTGCAGGAATACAGATCTGGGCTCTACCCAGCGGAGTCGCCGCGGGCAATTCAGAGTGAGCTGACTCCTGATCAGAGGAACCGTTGTTGCTGTATCGCTGCGTCAGGTGAGAGGGCCGATCAGCCATTATTTACTACCATCTCTTGTAACATGTCTGCAGTCTCTGACCATCTCTTGTAACATGTCTGCAGTCTCTGACCATCTCTTGTAACATGTCTGCAGTCTCTGACCATCTCCTGTATTATGTGTGCAGCCTGACCGTCTCCTGTACTATGATTGCAGTCTCTGACCATCTCCTGTATTGTGTGTAGCCTGACCGTCTCCTGTACTATGATTGCAGTCTCTGACCGTCTCTAGTATCATGTCTACAGTCTCTGACCATCTCCTGTACTATGTCTGGGGGCTCTTTCTAATAGACTCTCTAACAGAAGCCCCCTCTGTGTGCATCAGAGAGACTCCCCTCCAGGTCTCATTAGTGTACGCTCTTCCTGTATTTTATTTATTGGTAAAATATCATGGGAGGATCCCAGGGTAACGAAGACTTCTTACGGGAACATCTCTGTGTTGAAGTCGTTGTCATAGAAACATTTGTAAAGGGGAGGAGTTGGTAAGATGACCACGCCCACGTGGGGGCGCCAGAAATATTTCTGCACCCAGGCGTCTGTGACCCTAGGATCGGCCCTGCTGCCGGCACTGGGGAGCTACTGTTCATGGAGGGAACCATGATTGCCAACATGTACTGTGACATACTGAAGCAAAGCTTTATCCCCTCCCTTCGGAGACTGGGCAGCAGCGCAGTATTCCAACATGATAACGACCCCAAATACAACTCCAAGACGACCTCTGCCTTGCTAACGCAGCTGAGGGTAAAGGTGATGGACTGGCCAAGCATGTTTCCAGACCTAAACCCTATTGAGCATCTGTGGGGCATCCTAAAACGGAAGGTGGAGGACCGCAAGGTTTTTTAACATCCACCAGCTCCATGATATCATCATGGAGGAGTGGAAGAGGACTCCATTGGCAACCTGTGAAGCTCTGGTGAACTTTATGCCCAGGAGAGTTAAAGCAGTTCTGGAAATTAATGGTGGCCACACAAAATATTGACACTTTGGGTCCAATTTAGACATTTTCACTTAGGGGTGTACTCACTTTTGTTGCCAGCGGTTTAGACATTAATTGCTGTGTGTTGAGTTATTTTGAGGGGACAGCAAATTTACACTGTTATACAAGCTGTACACTCACTACTTTACATTGCAGCAAAGGGTAATTTCTTCAGTGTTGTCACATGAAAAGATAGAATAAAATATTTAAAAAAATGTGGGAAGTGTACTCACTTTTGTGAGATACTGTATGTACCCCAAACCCATTCACATAGGGGGGGGGCTGGGATCTTAACCAGGGGGCTTCCAGATACCAATAAGCCTCCCGCCCGCAGACCCTGACAACCGCAGCCCAGGGTTGTCGGGAAGAGACTCTTGTCCCCATCAACATTGGGTCAAAGTCCTTTGTTGAGAGCATTTGCCCTGGTATGGTTCAGAAGGGGGGGGGGGGGTGCTCACTCGTCCATCCCTTTCCTGGCCTAGCAGGCTGCATGCTCGGGTAAGGGTCTGGTATGGATTTTGGGGATGACCCCACGCAATTTATTTTTTAATTTTCCCCTTAAAATCCATGCCAGACCCGAAAGTCTGATATGAATTGGGGGGACCTCACACAGTTTTTTTTTTTTTCAGCTGTCAGCGGGGAAGTCCATTGACAGCTGATGACTCATCAATTGTTAAGGATGCCGCAGCCCACTTCCCGGCCCCGCTCCTTAACAACCAGCTTACACTGTGCCCTGATTGGGCAAAGCTTTGTCCAATCAGGGCTCAGAATGCACTGCACTGTGTGCAGTGTATTGCAGGGTGTTTGGCAGGGCGAGCAAATTAGAGTGTTTGCCGAACGGTCGAACAGGCAAATATTCTGCGCAAGCTCATGCTTGGCCCGAACCATCCGCCCAACACTAATCTGGAGTTTACCCACTTTGCAATCAGACTTTTTTTCCTGTTTTTCCACACTTGTTAACTTGCACAGTTTAGGCCTAAGTGTAGTTTAATCCCCCCAAGTGTTACATGTTTTCTGAAAGGTGATACCTATAAAATAAAATGGTGGTAGTTGCAATTTTTTATGGCGCATGATTTTAGCGCACATGTTTATCAAGTGCAAATTGTCAGTAAAAAATATGCTAATGTTGATTTTAGAACACACAAACACAATATATTACCCCTTTTTTGGGAATCTATAAAAAGATGAGGTTTTGATGAGTAAATATATACCAAACATGTCAAGACTTAAAATTGCGATCACCTGTTTAAAGGCGACAAACTTCAGTACCAAAAATTGTCCATAGACTATGCTTTGAAAGCCCTTACAGGTTATCAGTTATATAGGTGCACCTGCCACATACATTAATGTTGTGCATGTAAATGAGGGGCTTTAACATTTTTTCGATCCTCTTTTTTATTTATAAGGTTTTTTGACTGAACCTTCCAAAGGGCCTCAGCCTCTCTGACACACCAGGTTGTAATAAAAAACAAGTAAACAGTAAAGTATGGCAAATAAATCCTATTCCCCAATCATAGTGCTATATCAAAAGCAGGCGCCAAACCAGTTAACATAGATAATCTTAGGCTGGGTTCACACTGGTTTGATGTCAGACATCGCATGTGATTCGCATATCACACTGCTGTGCAGATCACATATAATGTCTGTGCAATGCAAATTCAGCCATACAGATTGTTTGGCTGACTTTGCAAAGCATTCCCACCAAAATGGTGCAGGACCCTTCTTTTGGTCCGCACTGGAACCAGTTCCTGCACCAGTTGCACTGCGATATGCGAACCGATCTGGGGGTGTCAATAACTTTCTATTGACACCCACAGCAGTTCGCATAGGGCAGTGTGAACTGCCTGCGAGTCCTATGCGATGCGGAATCGCACTGGAATCGCGCTGGTTCCCGCATCGTGTTAGTGTGAACCGAGACTTAGGCCTGATTCACACCTATGCAGGTTGCAGTTTGCATATTGCAGGTGCATTTTGCATTTTTCAAAACATGCTTTTCATCCATTGAAGTCTATGGAACCAAAAACCAGAAAAAGTCTCTGGCCTTTTCCATAAAATGCACAGATGTGAACTCCATTCATAGGAAACCATGTTAAATGGACTGTAGTGCGTTTTTGCAAAACTGAAGAGAAGGAAGTGTCACCAGCTCACCAGGATCTCTAAAATTGTGTCCAAAATGTTAATCAGATAGTATCAAAAAAATAAATAGAAGCGAAGTTTCGGGGGCCACGCAGGACCCCTTCATCAGTTCACATGCCTGACCCACCACATCGCACACCAACACAGGTAACATGTGTTACTGCAATGCCATTGTGTGAACAGACCCTAAATGCAGTGTAGACATCTGCTTAGATGACAGAAGGTGACCCATGTTAGAGGTCAGCCAATTAGGGGGTGAAAAGCCAATCAGAGAGATGGGATTTATGGTCCCCAAATATGAGGGATGATATCACTTCTCCACTTATATGAGGGATGGCATCACTGGTCCCCTAATATAAGGGATGAAAACATTGATTCTTAACCACTTGCCTACTGGACACTTTCACCCCTTCCCACCTGTTTTCGGCTTTCAGCGCTGTCTCACTTTGAATGACAACACTCAACCCAAACAAAATTTTTATAATTTTTTGAGACAGATAGAGCTTTCTTTTGGTGATATTTAATCACCACTATATTTTTAAACAAACTAAAAAAATGTTTTTCTTAGTTTCTGTTGTAGCCAGGAGCTTGATATATACCTATTCCTGCAATCAGGAGACACTGTGTGGCATTGTTGCAGGAGGGTCCATTTCCCTCTAGTGTTGAGTGTGATGCTGACTAGGGATGAGCCGAACACCCCCCTGTTCGGTTCGCACCAGAACCTGCGAACAAAC
Organism: Lithobates sylvaticus; assembly: GCA_028564925.1. Taxonomy (NCBI): domain Eukaryota; kingdom Metazoa; phylum Chordata; class Amphibia; order Anura; family Ranidae; genus Lithobates; species Lithobates sylvaticus. Next base: position 56,531,899 of record CM053029.1, read on the forward strand.
CTAAAGCTCGTGTGAACTTTAGAACCCTATTAAAGTCTATGGGACTCGAACTTTCAAAATCAAAAGTGCTAATTTTAATGGATAATATGCAAGTTATTGTCATAAAAAGTGTTTGGGGACCCGGATATCCCATCCATCCTGCCTGCAGTGGTATCAGATTCGGGTTAGCCGGGACGTGGCGGAGGCTGCAAGTAATCCTTTGAGCCACATTCCTGAGAGATCATTATCATCATCATCACCATCATCATCATCTCTTGTTCCAGTGTGGTGAGCGGGCAACAGAACAATCTTATAGACACTGTATATAGACACCATTGTCTTCTGCACTCCTTGTCATCTTTAGCTCCAAGGATCTAGACCAAACATCATAGACACTATATATACTATATACTCTTTAAGTCAGTGATCTCTGTGAATCCAGTTACAGATTAATTTACGCAGGAAGATTGTTTGCTGTTTATTCACAACTTATTGAGTCATTTGCTTTACTTTACCATCCAAAGTTTCCTTGCATGCAATTAAACATCAAGGGCTTGTTGAAGATCAACCAAACTGCCACACAGCAACACAGGACTACTTTCACCTCCCTCCCAACTTCAGGGATTTGTTTTACTGAAGTTTATAGAGCTATAATTCACCAAAAACTCTCTGAAAGAGCAGGTTGAATTGCCATACAGTTCTCCTTGCTAAAAGTTGTATTTGTTGTTTATTTTTCTGCATTTATGTGTGTAGCCAAGGGTTTGCTACTATGGTTATTCTAGTTGAACAATTATTGTAATTTCAGATGAGTTTGGCTCCCTCTAGTGGCTGCTGGACTGTGATGAGATTTTTTTCCTTATCCCTTGAGAAGAAATGCACAAAGGATTGTGGGAGATGTAGTTTGGAGGAGGAAGTAACTCTGTTAGCTGGATCAGCCCTGAACTACAAGATAGACAATGCAACGCGCACAGCACTGCCTGCTAGGAGGAGAGATAAAAGGACCAGCGTGGCCTTTTTTCAGCCTCTCTGGATGCCATTCAACACCTACCAGCAGGAGGTCTGTGTGTGACCAGGAGTGAGAGACTGCAGCCTATACAGCGGAGAGCTGGATCGCCCGCCTCTGAGGGAGTACAGCCTTGCTATCCTAGCAAGCGGACTGGCCTGCGCTTCAGAGCAACTGGAAGCCCCTGCACTTCAGCCCATCCGGAGTTGCAGCACGGCGCGGCAGAGCAGTCTTCACCAGATGGAGACATCAGGAGGGGATTACGGACGGAGCCTCACAGCCAGTGGAGTTCATTGTGGTGAGAGGGCACCTGCCCATTCCAGTAGAGAGTACAGTATTGCTGAGTGAGTTCTATCTATGGACTGCTGGTGAGACTGGTAGTTCCACGGAGGTGAATCTACTTCTTCACAGGCTTCATACAGCTGGATTTTGGGTCTTTGTCTTTCTCCCCTGCGTTGTAAGGTCAATACTGTATTGCACTCGTATTTATGGAGGAATTTGCAGGTTGTGATATTACTTCAGTTAAGCCGTCATCGGCATATTTTGCTCTACAGTCATTTCTTCTCACTTGTTTTTGTGGATTACAAATACTGCAGTTTAAACATCAGGCTCGCTGAAGATATCGGGAGTTGAAAGAACTTTTACCATCTTCCTTCTTAATAAGCATTGCTGCTACACTCATAAGTTGAACTCTGAATTACACCCTAGGGGGAGCCATTGAGGCGATTCAGTTCGCGTTGTAGCGCTATACAAATTATTCATTCATTCATAAGTGGTTCAGTGATATTGTGTGAGTTTCTCATTGCTGATGTCCCATTGCAGAATGAAACCCAAGGAGTCAGAGGTAAGAGAGGCTCTGCAGAGTCGGGGTAGTCAGTGGTAGGGATGAGCTTCGAGTTTGAGTCGAACTCATGTTCGACGCAAACATTGCCTGTTCGCCTGTTCAGCGAACAATTTGGGGTGTTTGCGGCAAATTCGAAAAGCCGCGAGCACCCTGTAAAAGTCTATGGGAGAAATCTCAAGTGCTCATTTTAAAAGCCTATATGCAAGTTATTGTCATAAAAAGTGTTTGGGGACCCGGGTCCTGCCCCAGGGGACATGTATCAATGCAAAAAAAAGTTTTAAAAACGGCTGTTTTTTCAGGAGCAGTGATTTTAATAATGCTTAAAGTGAAACAATAAAAGTGTAATATTCCTTTAAATTCCTTTTAAGTGTCCTTGGATACTGGCAGCTATGACAAGGGAAAAATAAAATTATCAAAGAAATGATGGTAATAATATCCTGGGAGATTTTTACTCTTTAAAAAAAACGGCATCATATAATCAGATTCAGTCTTATATTCCCTTAAGTCTAATTACCTGACATGTATAAAATACCTGTCAGCTACGCTTTGCTGTGGTGCTGACATGCAAGTGATTGTGTATGTGATATCTGCTTATAATGAAGTCTTGCCTGATAGCTGTTGGTATCTGAAAAAGCAAGAGACAAAGGTACCCCAATTTGAGTGTCACTGGTGATCACCCTTCCGAAGCCAATTTCTCCATCAATCAAAGTAACTACCAGAGTCTTCACACAAGCGACTACCATAGACCACCATTTAAACAAAGCTTCTCTAAGGGCAGGCAACTCACATCACGTACATGGAAATCTGTTATCCGTAAAAAGTCTGGTTGTTTCTTTGTTTGTCTTCTCTCCAACTTTCTTATTTTTACTCACAATGCATAACGTAAGATAATCTTCAGCTTTAAGACCAACAAAGATCAAAACATTGCAACCTGTCAATTCCTTCTTTTGTTATATAGTCAATTTGGTGTTTTTTATACAGATGGTAGCTTGTATACAATGCCAATATAATGATTAAGGTTTTCTCTTGCATGTAATATTGGTGGAACTGGGAAGTCTTCTCTTGTATGTTACACTAAAAAACATAAAACAACTCTTCTTTTCCAAGACACAGACAGAATAAAGAAGGTGTTGTCTTGTGTGTAACACTAATAGAATGAAGAAGGTCTTGTGTTGTGTGCAACACTGATATCTTATGGCCAATTTTACCTAAAGGCCTTCTCCAATATGTAAAGTTTTTTGAAGGCACTGAAGGTCTACTCTACACAAATAAATAATGGGTCTGTAGAAGTATATAATATCTGGGGCCTCATGTTAGAAAATAAATATAACGGTCTTCTTCTGGGTACATTACTAGCAGGTAACAGAAGGTATAGCATACTTAATTTCGGAAAGGCACATTCTACATGGCCTACAGACCGGAGATGTTTTTCAGCTACAAATGCATGACCGGGTTGTGCAGTACTATGTGTCTGCTGTTCTGTAAGTCTTGGGTGTTTTTTGTAGTTTTTATGGATGTGTTGGATTGTCTGGAGCCTATGCATGGTTGCCACTTGCCAGTTGTTCCTATCAATGGGTACCTGAGGCAGCCAGGAGATCTGGTGATTGGAGGAACTTTCCCTGTTCACATGGACAGAAGCTACACTGAAAACACATTTACCAGCAAGCCAGAGGACCTCAAATGCAAGCTGTGAGTCTATATAACTTTTATAACTAAATTAATTATTGCTTGATGAAACATTAAAGAAATAAATACAATAGATATGAAGTCACAAGTGAGACAAGTCTCTCCTTTTAGTTGAGTATAGCCACTTATGATTGATCAAGTACACTTACAGCATTCTGGTGGGATAGCTCAGGTGGGCTCGGACTATGATCCAAACATGCCGGAGCTCATCCCTAGAAGCAACATAACAAAATGCACCTCATTTACCTTTAGTGGTAAAGGGGTTGACTCACCATTAAAATAACATTTAACCGCTTCCCGACCGCCGCATGTAAATATACGTTGGCAAAATGGCACGGCTAGGCAAAAGCACGTATATATACGTCCCCTTTAATTGCCTAGCCGTGGGGTTGCGCGACCCGGTAGGGAGCTCCGTGGCCACGTCAGTGGGACCAGCGGACCCGATCGCACTGGTGTCCCGCGATCGGGTCACAGAGCTGAAGAACGGGGAGAGGTCTGTGTAAACAAACCTCTCCCCGCGCTTCTTACACTGCCTGTCAGTGATCTGCTGTTCCCTGTCATCGGGAACAGCTGATTAGTGACGTCAGATGTCAGCCACGCCCCCTACTGTAAAAAAAACACAACACGTCACACTGACTCCTCCCCGCCCCTAGTGGTTAACTCCTTCACTGCCACTGTCATTTATATAGGAATCAGTGCATTTTAAATAGCACTGATTTCTGTATAAATGACAATGGTCCCAAAAATGTGTCAAAAATGTTCGATGTGTCCGCCATAATGTCGCAGTCACAATAAAAATCGCTGATCGCCGCCATTACTAGTAAAAAAAAAAATATTGATAAAAATGCTATAAAACTATCCCCTAAACCAATCAACAATCGCTAATTGCGATTTTTTTTTACCAAAAATATGTAGAAGAATACGTATCAGCCTACGTATGATGAAAAAACATTTTTTTTATATATTTTTTGGGGATATTTATTGTAGCAAAAAGTAAAAAATATTGCATTTTTTTCAAAATTGTCGCTCTATTTTTGTTTATAGCGCAAAAAATAAAAACCGCAGGGGCGATCAAATACCACCAAAAGAAATCTCAGTTTGTGGGAAAAAAAGGACGCCAATTTTGTTTGGGAGCACGACCGCGCAATTGTCAGTTAAAGCGACGCAGTGCCGAATCGAAAAAAGGGGCCTGGTCCTTTGCCTGCCAATTGGTCCGGGGCTGAAGTGGTTAAAGTAGCACCCACAGGGATCCATGCCATCCTACATATAAGGCAGAATGTAGACCTTGGATGAGGGGAAGGACTCATTTCATCCTCCGTCCTGTTTTGATGGAGCTCAACATAACGTTCTGTGATGTCACATAAGCTAGTCTATCCTAGCTTATATGAAGGATGACTAAAATCGGTCTGGATGCTACTTTTTTGGTCAGGATTTGCAGAGGGTACACTTGACCTATAGGTATGTAAATTAAACAAAGTTCAACTTTACTGCTTTGCACCATGATTTGTAACCTACTACTACTACTAATAATAATAATAATGTAACCTATTTGTAACTTGACTGTGTTGAAAATGTTATTTTAAAGGTAAACTACCCTTTAAAAACAATTAGTCATTATAAAACATTTATTATGTAAGTGCATTAAGGACTGGAAGGATTTATTTTTCTAGGCACATAAAATTCTATGCATCCTACAAAATAAATAATCTATTGGCCCTAATGCCGCGTACACACGTTCAGACTTTGTCCGCCGGACCTAGTCCGGCGGGACTTCCCCACACACGCCCGGACTTCCGAGCGTGTGACTTGCCCACACACGCCCGGACTTCTCCGGCGGACAATCCGCTGGAAAAAGTCCGCGGACTTTCTGATGAGCGGCAAGTCCGTTCATTTCAAAAGTCCGGCGGACTAGCCTACTAACTGCGGGATTGTCCGCGGGACTGCCAAGTCCAGCGGACAATTTTAAAACAAAACTTAAAACCTAGTCCGCCGGACTTTTGGTGCCAAAAAGTCCGCCGGCGCCCACACACGAGGGGATTGTCCGGTGGACTTGAGTCCAGCGGACAATCCCGCGGGATAGTCCCTTCGTGTGCGCGGCATAACTCTCACTGTCCTACATGTTTTATATGATAGCCGCATGTTTAGAAATGGTAAAATGAATTCATGGATGTGCATAGGTTGGAGGAAGCTGGACATTCTTTAACCCTGTTTTTTTTGTACGCTTTATTAAATATATAACGAGCATAATTATTATTATTCATTTCACTAGCCTTGAACTTGACAATTACCAGAGAATGCAAGCCATGATATACGCCATAGAAGAGATTAACAAGAATCCAGACCTTCTTCCCAATATCACTCTGAGCTACCAGATCTTCGACACTTGTAGTGTACTCAGACGGGCAATAGAAGGAACTCTGTGGATGTTATCCGGAGGAAAAGAAATCATTCCAAATTATCAGTGTGAACAAACAGGAACTCTTGCTGGTATCGTTGGTGACTCTGCGTCTACAAAGTCCATTCTAATGGCACACATTTTAGGTCTTTATAGATATCCACAGGTACAAAATAATACTTTTCTTAAAGCTGAACCCTGGGCAGATATAAAAAGGTACACATTAGTGACCTTAATGCTACTATGTATTCATTATTACATCATTAAATGTATTCTCTTAATACAAGCAATGTACTACCTGAATTTGACCAGAGAGTACCCTCTTGTAGACCCTGAATAACAAAGCTGGAGTGTGAGAGGAAGAAGCAGAACAAACAGCCAATCATTTCTTGTGCTGACAAGAATCGTGCTTATAGGAGAAGAGCGCAGAGTGACAGAGAGATGAGCACACCATGGGCTAATTCTCTTTTCACTATCTAGTCACAAGCTGGGAGAAAGAACGTATAGGATAACCAGTGGAGTGGTTCTGGCCATCAGGCTGCAGACATCTAGCAGCATAAAAAAGTATTGTTAGTTAAATGTCCAAATTAGAGCTAAACATTGCAGCTGGTTTTGTTATTTTGTTTCTGAATGAGCTATTTGTTATTATCTTGTTTATTGCTGGCTGAAGTTCTGCTTTAGGCAGGGTTCCCCGCATCCAATTCGCATAGCAGAAGATTGTGACCGGCTCTCTATGGAGCCGGTTCACACATCTCCACAGTGGCTCCGGAGCAAATTGCGCAGGAGCCATGTGCGTCTTTTGGTCCATTTCAGGTCCGAATTCAGCCCTAAAATTCAGGCTGAAATCAGACCTGCAATGGTAAATGGAGACGCATCCGACTCCTGCTGTGAGCTACTGCGTTCTCCAGTGTGAACCCAGCCTGAAATATCTAATATAATATATTAGTATTGTCCAGGCAAAGGTGGACCCATAATGAGACAGAATTGATAACTGGTAGCTAATTTTGAGACATAGAAAAACGGTACGATTTAGAAATATTGTAAGACACTTTCTGGAGATGCAATAGAAAGTGAGAGCATATCCCTCAAAAATTTACATAAATATCCACTTAGCCCGTTGTCACCAAAACAAGTGTCTTCGTTGAAAGATTTCCCCTTTGTTGCTGTTCATTTTATAGTCATACCTGAAGGCCATTTGGAACCCCCAGAAGCCAGGCCAAAAAAAATCCCAATTAGCCACACCCACATCCCATTTTGTTGCTAGTATGGGAAAATCATTGGCTGCTCACTTCCAGAATAACAGAAATGAAAAACAATTGTTTTCAGGTCCTAGAAACAAAGCAGAATGTAGGGGTTGCTAACTGTGGCCATTCTTCTAAAGCGGGGTTGGGGGGGGGGGGGCAAATGGCCTACAGGTACGACAAGAAAATGAATGAACATAAAAATCCTACTAAGCTTTACCTCTTTTTTTTTTAATGTGCCATATTTATTTATTTAATGCTTTAGAACTCAAAAGACTCTCCTAGACACTAGATTATTCCATGTCATGTACATTGAAGTCAACTTGACTGGGAAGACCCCACCCCATGATTTGAAAACATACTGTGGGATCCACAGATTTCATAGAATACTGCAGTGAGGCACAGTGATGTCACCCTTGCCTAGGTGAGTACACTGAGGGCCAAATATAATTTAGCTTTTTCCTTACAGTGTTGATGTCTTATACCTTTTTCTTCATAATCAGGTGGTGATGTTCTTCCCAAGAAACGTGATCCTCTTAAATGTAGATTGCATCCTATACATACATAGGTGGAACAAAACTACCATGGACCAAAGTTTCCTTGTTTATTCAGTATGTCTAATATAGTTACATAGTTATTCAGGTTGATAAAAGACACAAGTCCATCTAGTTCAACCAAAAAAAAAAAAAACACAATCCCATATACACAATCCTTCACCCACAGTTGATCCAGAGGAAGGCGAAAAACTCAAGAAAAGCATGCTACAGCAGGGGAAAAAATGAATTCCTGATCCCCCGAGAGGCAATCAGATTTTCCCTGGATCAACTTTACCTATAAATGTCAGTACCCAGTTATATTATGTAAATTTAGGAAAGTATCCAGGCCTTTTTTAAAGCAATCTACTGAGCTTACCAGAACCACCTCTGAAGGGAATCTATTACACATTTTCACAGCTCTTACTGTGAAGAAACCTTTCTGTATTTGGAGATTAAATCTTTTTTTCCTCCAGACGTAAAGAGTGCCCCCTTGTCCTCTGTAATGACCTTAAAGTGAATAACTCAACACCAAGTTCACTATATGGACCACTTATATATTTGTACATGTTGATCATATTCCCCCTTAATCTCCTCTTCTCAAGAGGGAATAGATTCAGTTCCTCTAATCCTTCCTCATAGCTGAGCTCCTCCATGCCTCTTACCAGTTTGGTTGCCCTTCTCTGCACTTTCCCCAGTTCCCCAATATCCTTTTTGAGAACTGGTGCCCAAAACTGAACTGCATATTCCAGATGAGGTCTTACTAATGACTTGTACAGGGGAAGAATTATATCTCTCTCTGGAATCCATACCTCTCTTAATACAAGAAAGGACTTTGCTCACTTTGGAAACCACAGCTTGGCATTGCATGCTATTATTGAGCTCATGATCTACCAAAACCCCCAGATGCTTCTCCACTATGGATTCCCCCAGTTGTACTTCCCTAGTATGTATGATGCATGCATATTCTTAGCCCCCAAGTGCATAACTTTACATTTATCAAAAACATTTTTTTATGGTTGAACTAGATGGACTTGTGCTTTTTTTCAACCTGACTAACTATGTACATTAAACCTCATTTGCCACTTAGTTGCCCAATTAGACAGAGCATTGAGGTCGGCTTGTAAATTGGAGACATCCTGTAAGGACGTTATTCCACTGCATAGCTTGGTGTCATCTGCAAAGACTGAAATGTTACTTTTAATCCCAGACCCAATATCATTTATAAAGATATTAAAAAGTAAGGGTCCCAGCACTGAACCTTGGGGTACACCACTTATAACCTTAGACCATTTAGAGTAACATTTATTAACCACTACTCTCTGAATTATGTCTTTTACCCAGTTTTCTATCCATTTACAAATTGATCTTTGCAAGCCTGTAAACTTTACCTTACACAAGATAATATGATTCCTGTAATTTTTTTACATCCACAGATAAGCTACTCCTCAACTAGCCCAACTCTCAGCAACAGAAAAATATTTCCTTCTTTCTTTCGTACCATACCTAGTGATGTTTTTCAGTCCCGAGGTCTTGCTAACTTAATCCTGTATTTTGGTTGGTCATGGGTTGGCTTTCTAGCAAGCGATACTGACTATGGTCAACTAAGTCTCCAGGCGGTAAAGCAGGAATTACTCAATGCTGGTGCATGTGTAGCTTTCATAGAAACAATTTTGACCAGCCAGGCCAACAGGAATGCTCCACACATTGTCAAAGTTATCAAGGGGTCAACAGCCAAAGTTCTGGTAGTTTTTGCCTCCAAACCAGAATTTTTCCCAGTTGTAGAAGAGATAGCAAGACAGAATGTGACTGATAGAATCTGGATAGCCAGTGAAGCATGGTCAACCTCTAATCTTCTTTCTAAAGAAAAGTATCAGCATGTCATGATGGGCACTCTTGGGTTTGCTGTCCATGCAGGGCAGTTGCCAGGATTAATGGAGTATCTGAACAGCTTACACCCATCAAAAGCTCCAAATGATTCATTCATAGTAGAGTTTTGGGAGCAACTTTTTTCTTGCAGATGGATTAACCATCTGAATTTGGATGACAAAACAAGTAACAAAACAGCACATGACTGCACTGGAGAAGAACATCTGGGGAAGTCAATGCTGAAAGTTGATTTTGGAGCAACCTTCATGGTCTACACTTCAGTTTATGCGTTTGCATGGGCCTTACACAGTCTGCTTCACTGCCAGCCAGGAAAAGGCCCATTTCATAATGGATGTGCAAACATTTTGTCATTTGACCCTTGGCAAGTACGTTGCTTGTATTTTTTCACAAATTTAGTCAATTAACTATATGTTTTTTTTTTTCTTTAAATCCCTTTCTGCTTAATGTTGTTTTCCAGCTTCTCCATTATATTAAAACAACAAGGTTTCAGACTAAAGACAAGACAAACATATTTTTTGATGGCAATGGGGATCCTCCAGCCCTTTATGATATCGTGAACTGGCAGATAAGTTCTATTGGGACCTTGGAGAAAGTTATAGTAGGAAGATATGACTCCAGCTCCGCAGATGAGAACATCATGAGTCTAAACCATGCTGGCATTGTATGGGTTAATAACAAAACAATGGTACAATTGCACCAGATGAAAAAAATAAATACTCATTATATGTAGATGTATCTTCTTTAGGAAGCTTATCATTTATTGTTTTTTTGTCTATATAGATTACAAAATACGAAGAACCATATGCAGTATATCTGTCTCTGCACTTGAGGAACTTCAAATTTTCTGTCACCACGACAGTCATACAAACACTAACAGTTTGGTCAAATACCAGCTAGAGCAGGAGTGCCCAACCAGTGGCCTGGGGACACATGTGGCCCGCAGAGCCCTCTGATGTGGTCTGTGACCTCCTGCTCTGGGATGGCTGGTTGGCAAGTACATTTCGCGGATTGCTGACCCTCCATCCCAAGTATCAGTGTTGTGAATGAAGTGGTAGAGGAAGCAAGTGGTTGTGGAGCAGAGCCGCATAAACTACTTTCAAGATGATAACCTTCTCTAAACTTCTCTACCTATTCCGCACCATACCCATTCCCATACCTCAGGCATACTTTGACAAACTCCACTCAGTACTTACAAACTTTATATTGAAAGAAAGGCTCTAAGCCCAGATGTGCCTTCTGTACTATGAATAAACACATCCAAGCTGGAGGTCTATCTGTCCCTAATCTTTACCACTAGACCAAACCACATACTGGTGGAAAATTGATAGCAACAAAACCTGGTCAATCTTATGCCCCGTACACACGGTCGGAATTTCCGACGGAAAATGTCCTATCGGACCATGTTGTTGGAAAATCCGACCGTGTGTGGGCTCCATCTGACTTTTTCCGTCGGAAATTCCGACAGGAAAAAAATTTGAGATCCTGCTCTCAATTTTCCGACAACAAAATCCGATCAGACTTTTTCCGATTGTGTGTAGAGAATTCCGACGGACAAAGTGCCACGCATGCTCAGATCAAATTACGAGACCAAAGCTATTGGCTAATAGCCTCTACGTAGTTCCGTCGTACGCAAAGAACGTCACCACGTTCAGAATGATCGGATTTTCCGACAACTTTGTCTGACCGTGTGTATGCAACACCAGTGTTGGACAAAATCAGTCGGAAAAAATCCAACGGATTTTGTGGTCGGAATTTCCGACCATGTGTACGGGGGCTTAGAGTCTCAGCCTTATTGCTTTAGTGAAAAGCAAGTGACCCTTCTTGTGAGGTCTTTGGGGCTGGTAGTGAAAGGAAATGTTCTGAATGAAGAGAAAGATCGCATGCCTTTAAGCAGGTGCAGTTAGCTAGTATGCCACTAGGTGGTTGTGTCCAAAGATAGTGTATATTAGGGAATTATGTAAGTGGGTGTGAGGCCCCCTTTTAGACAAGGTCTTCCTGTAGTGGTGTGATGGATGTAGTCATTGCTCATATAAAAGATAGGAGGATCTCTAATCATTCGGGGCATGGGAGTCAGACAGCTCACACTTATGCAGATGCAGTCAACTACAGTCAACAGACTACACATTGAATGCTGCCAACAAAGCTGGATCTCAACTAGATGGCTACACTTATTGCACTGGCCTTCATCTTGGAACATTAGCCAGTGCCACCAGTCTCAACTCTACATTATTCATTGGTCATCCTTTCTTACTAAAATGACCACTTAACCTGAGTGCTTAGAAGATGCATGAAAGTAAAAAGCCTTCAGCCTTCAGAACCACTTTAATTATGTTGCATGGCAGGGTTTACCCACATATTAGCATTCAGATTCTGCTGCATTTTTTAGGATCTGTTTTCTGATTCCTTTATGCATTATCTATTTATTTTCATTAAGGTTCCACCATCAAAGTGCAGTTCTAGCTGTTCTCCAGGATTTATGAAGGTGGCCATTCCTGGAAAGCCCGTCTGCTGTTTCCAGTGTGTATCATGTCCTCAGGGACAAATCTCCAATGAAACAGGTGCTTTATAAGAATATGTTCTACACACAAACTGTGCATTTTACAATACTGACACTAGCTTTTTTTTCTAGATGATGTCAATTGCCACCCTTGCCCCTGGGATATGTGGCCCAATCTCCAACAAGATGCATGTTTGCAAAGACCCATTGAGTTCCTCTCCTACAGTGAAGCACTTGGCATGAATCTGGCTACCATTGCCATATTCTCCTCGGTTGTCCCACTTGGAATTTTGGGATTGTTCATTCGTTATAGGACCACACCCATAGTGCGAGCCAACAACTGGTCTTTAAGCTGTCTTCTACTCATATCTTTATGTCTATGCTTCCTTTGCTCATTGGCGTTTATTGGATACCCGCAACTATATAAGTGTCTTCTCCGCCAGGTTACATTTGGTTTGGCCTTTTCATTGTGTATCTCTTGTGTTCTAGCCAAAACTATTACAGTCGTCATTGCCTTCAAAGCCACCAAGCCAGGAAGTCAGTTAAGAAAGTTTACTGGTGTACGAGTATCCTACACACTCATTGTCCTTTGTCTACTAATCCAAGTATCCATTTGTGTGACTTGGCTTACTTCTTCACCTCCTTTTCCAGAGTATGACTCTAACACTCAGTCAGAGGTGCTTATTTTGAGCTGCAATGAAGGTTCTCCTACAGCATTCTGGTTCATGTTAGGATACCTTGGTCTCCTAGCCACCATCAGTTTTATTGTTGCATTCTTGGCTAGAAGATTACCTGACAGCTTCAATGAGGCAAAGTATATTACATTTAGCATGTTGGCTTTCCTCAGTGTTTGGATTTCCTACATTCCAGCCTCTCTCAGCTCACGAGGAAAGTATACTGTGGCCACAGAGATCTTTGCCATCTTATCTTCTAGCTGGGCTCTTGTGGTTTGTATTTTCCTGCCAAAATGTTTCATCATATTGTTTCGACCAGATATGAACTCTAAAGGACTATTGATGAAGAAAAACTGTGGCTGAAAAAAATGTAGACATCTATCTTATGCGGGACTACAGTTATGTATTCATAGAACTGTTTATGTTGTAAGTAAAAAAGTATTTTGTAGATTCATAACTTTCTCCGTTCCTGAAGGAATTGTTGTTTGTTTCACCACGTTCTTTCTCTTACTGATTTCTGAATGGGAAGGTCTGAATTCATTACAACAACCTGAGCAATCTCTGTGCTGTAATGGAAAAACCTGCAGTGTCTGCATCCCTCTAGAATGGATGAGTCTTTTAGATTGGCTCACCAAATAAAATTCTTATTGCAGGGAATGCCTGAAAATTTTGTTTGTATCAAATTAGGGTAGACTTATGTGAAAAACAGACAGCCAATTATGCAAGCAGAGTATGAGATTTTGGCATGAATATGGGATAGGGATATGCTTAGTAACTATTTTTCAGAGCTGTTCCTACATTGAATGGAAGCGACATTTGATTTTTTTTGTACATTTTAGAAAATGAAAACATTTGTAGACTAAAATGGAATAAACTAATTAACAGTTAAAGTGATTGTAAAGGCTTGTTTTTTTATTTTTTTTTAAATAACAAACATTTCATACTTACCTCCACTGTGCAGCTCGTTTTGCACAGAGTGGCCCCGATCCTTGACTTCTGGGGTCCCTCGGCGGCTCTCGCGGCTCCTACCCACATCAGATAACCCCCCTAGGAGAAGCGCTCTCCCGGGGGGGTTACCTTGCGAGCGCGCTCCCGGGTCCAGCATTTGCATCCATAGACACGAATTCCAGACTCGGCCCCGCCCCCCTGTGCCCGCATCATTGGATTAGATTGACAGCAGCGGGAGCCAATGGCTGCGCTGCTATCAAGACCCCATGCAGAGAAATACAGCGCATCTCTGCCAAGTGACAGCGCGTCTCCGCTAGGGCTCAGGTAAGTAAAACGGAGGAGCTAGGGGGCCAGTGACTGCCAGGAGTTTTTTTCAACTTAATGCATAGGATACATTAAGGTGAAAAAACACAAGGGTTTACAACCCCTTTAATATGCATTCTGGATCAAATGCAAAGCATTACACTCACCTCCTCCCTAATCCAGCCCCCCTGTTCTCATTGTAACTTTTTTAAAGCGCATCTATGTGTAGCGCTACTACCGCAAGGGCTACTCAATGAATCTGTACCCCATTGTTTGCTCCAACCTTGCAAGTCCTCCGACACCTCTGACACCCTGGGTTCTGAAATTTTGGTAGTGACCAAGACAATTAGAAACACACACACAATTCAAGTGAAACAGTAGAGCTTTGCTTACGGAGACATTAAAGCAGTTGTAAACTGCGGATATTGCATTATGGCACCATGAGTATTAATTCCTATAATGGGGGTATGGTGTAGTCCCTTTGAAAGAAAGGAAACCTTGAGTCTTCAGCTAGCTCTTTGTTGATATGCTGGAGATATCCTGATAAGCAGAGTGAATAAAATTAGGCTGTTGTGTCCTGGCAAGCAGGGGATGCAAAGTGTGCCTGTGGCATCCTGAAACAAGATGAAAACTGTTGCTGCTTGGCAGAGAGTGAGTCTAACACAGAGTTCTACAGGTGTAGGCAAAGAGAAAGACAACGTTGTCTGCATGCAGTGTCCCTTGTCATGAGAGGGTGGGTAAAATAACTTGCTAAAAATAAGTATTATCTGAGGGTGGTTACGGATTCCCTCTATTTATTCCATATATGTATTCATTTGTCTATTCCTATAGTTAGCTAGTCTATTAAAACTCTTAAGCCCCATACACACGCTCGGATTATCCGAGGACCAGGTCCGTCGGATCATGTCCGTCATACTTTGTCCGATGTTGGTTTTGCGTACACACGGTCGGACAAAGTTGTCGGAAAATCCGATCATTCTGAACGTGGTGACGTTTGTTGCCTACGACGGGACTACGTAGAGGCTAGTAGCCAATAGCTTTGGTCTTGTAATGTGATCTGAGCATGCGTAGCACTTTGTCCGTCGGACAACGGTACACACGATCGGATTTGGTGTGATCGGACCGTGTTGTCGGAAAATCTATCCAGCAGGAGATAGGACTTTGTCCGTCGGACAATCCGACGTACACTGTCCGATGGTGCATACACACGGTCGGATTTTTCAACAACATTGTCCGATCGGACAGAATCCATGCGAAAATCCTACCGTGTGTATGGGGCTTTATAATGTTACTGTTGATAGTATAATATAAGGTTAGCTATGAACACAAACACACTGCTTAATAAAACAACAGCTTATTTATTTACCAAGAAAATAGTAAAATTCGAACATGAAAATACTATAGAGCAGTGGTCATCAACCCTGTCCTTAGGGCCCACTAACAGGCCAGGTTTTATGTATTAACTTGGGGAGATGCAGACTAGAATACTGTAATCACTGAGCAGCAAATGATATCACCTGTGATGTATTTTTTAGTTAGCTTGCAAACCTGGCCTGTTAGTGGGCCCTGAGGACCGGGTTGATGACCACTGCTATAGAGCATATAACAAAAGAACATCAAAGGTACTTATCGCAAGGCTGTCCCCTAGACATGGTCTCATCAGCTGGGCTCAAGATGGTAACAGAGAGAGCCATGAGGCTCAGAGAGCCATCAGGCACGAGCCAAGAGCAGAAAAGGGGCGATTTCCCTTCTGTGTGTACTTTTTACACATTCATTCAAACCCACTCATAACTACACCCTACTAGCATCCTGTCCAATGAGATATTGTCAAGAGGTAGTTCTTATAATATATTATATTTCTGTCCGTCCTGCTGCATTGGCCTCTAGGGGCAGTTCTTAGCTGGCCCTTTGATCTTCTTTAGCAGGACATTCATCAATCACCTTGTCATCCATGGTCCTTTTTGAAGCTTGCTTGTAGAGTACTATCACACCAGTTGGCCAGGAGCCAAGATTTTGTTCAGCCTTGCTCTTCTTTCAGATGAAGATTCTGATATGCTACAAAGCTTTGATGTGCAACTTGTTACATTCCAGACACCCTCCAAGAATGTGGAGGCTTGGTATATCCATATTTCATATTTCAAACACATCTTGTATTATGAAATAAAACATGTTGCCTTCCAACAGTGGGTAAGTGCCCGCTCACTGTTCCCTGTGACTTGTAGTGTTGAAGAAAGATGTGAAGGCTCCACAGCAAACTCCCACAGGATCTTGTTTAAGGG
The DNA here is from genome assembly GCA_028564925.1 of Lithobates sylvaticus. Classification (NCBI taxonomy): domain Eukaryota; kingdom Metazoa; phylum Chordata; class Amphibia; order Anura; family Ranidae; genus Lithobates; species Lithobates sylvaticus. The sequence goes on from CM053029.1 coordinate 56,548,171, forward strand.
ATGGCGCTTAAACTCGTGTTGCGCCGCGGCCCAGGGGGAGAGACTGTTATGTTACAGAAGGCTCCAAAGCAAACTCCCACAGGATCTTGTTTAAGGGATGGCGCCTAACCTCGTCTTATGCCGCAGCCCAGCCAGATCTGGCGTGGATGTGATGAAAGCAGCCTCGAGGCTGCCGCTGGACGACCAGAAGAAGCTGGCAGTGGATGTCCCTGTACACACACACACGTAATGACTCTCTCTAGCACAGGCCATGACTCGGCCACAGCACAGTCTGAGACTGAGTTACTTGCTTGCAGATCCAGGCTGGGTCCCAAGAGAGAAATCCTGACCCAGCACAAGCTTTATATTCCCTCTCCCAGTATTCTTTTATCCTACTCCAGATGGCTTGTTCTTGTAGTCCACTACAGTTTGGCCTGAGCGTGAAACCTGAGTCTTAGGACTACGGCTCCCAAGATGCTTTGCTTTAATCCCTTGTGTTAATCACTCTGCTCACAGGATGTGATGACATAGAGTCTTCACTAAGCACTAGAGGGAAGCAGTCTTACTGGAGCAATGCTGCACAGTGTCTCCTGATACTGCCAGCAATTAGCTAGCTCCTGGCTATATCTGGTCAATATTCAAAATCATATATTCAAATGTCCACATTATATTTCAATTATTTTTAGCCTACTCCTATTAATCTAAATGATCTTGAAGATTGTAAACTTACTTTGTGAAGATCCCCTCACCAGGGCCGGTACAAGGGATGGGCAGGAGGGACGTCTGTTCTGGGTGCAGTGATTTACTGCAGGGATGGGGGCATCCTATGCTAAGTTCCTTCTTTTACAAGGCTTACAGGAGTAGTGACAGCAGCATCAATATTCTTGTAAGCCCAGCGCTGGGAGCAGTAAGGAGAGAAGCCGGAGGTGTGGGTTTCGCACCCCGTAAGCAGGTCCCCTAAGTTCGCACATCATGAATGGGAAGGGGAGGCACAGTTTGGCAACATTGCCCTGGGCGCTGGATGACCTTGTCCGGGACTGCCCCTCACATTCACTTCCTTGAATTCTGTGACAGGTATTCCCATGTGAGTCAGCACTGCTTTGTCACACATTTCACAGAGACTGCCTTCAGATCTACAGAGGTGCTGAGAGGAGGAGTTTCACGAGGCATAGTCAGTACAGAAATCACTGCTTGCAGTCAGCAATGTACCATGGGATATGTAGTCCTTAGAAAGGTAATGTAGATAGCAGAGGAGGAGCTTCAAAGCATGCAGGCAATCCAAAAAGTTGTGGAAAGAGATGGACAGCAGACAGGCAGCACTCACAACATGAAAAACATGAAACCCTGTGCTCCCTCCATCCACCTTCTCTTCCTCTATATCATCTGCTAAATAAAAGTGCACCTTTAAAAGTGACTTGTGCCCATTTTTATTCTACCTGGAGGAAAGAATCAACATTGAGTCAGGTGGCCGGGTGGCAGGGTGGAGGGGGTGATATCTGTGATGGGTTGTGGAAGTAATTGCTTCCACCTAAAAGCCCAACTTTCTTTAAACATAAAAACGGTGGGGGTCCCCAAATCCGATCCAGATCCTTGTACCAGCATACAGCCTGGCAGTCCAGTTAAGGTGGGGCCAGCGAGCGCCCCCCTCCTGAACCATACAAGGTCACATGCCCTCAACATGGGGGTGCTTGGGGATGGGGGGGGGGCATATTGATGTAGACAAGGGCCATTTGCCGACAACCCTGGGCGGTGGTTGTGGGGGACTGCGTGACAGGGGTTTATCAGAATCTGAAATCGACCTTTAGCAAGGGAGCCCCCAGATCCCCCCCCTCCGTGTGAATAAGTAGGGGTACATTGTACCTCTACTCATTCACCAAAAAAAAGTTAAAAAAATAAATGAAGACAGGAGCCAATTTTTGACAATTCCTTTATTAAAAAATATAAAAAAACAATGTCCCCGATGTAGATCCATCGTCAATCACGATGCCTGCTGCACCGCCGGACCAAAAAAAAAAAAAACAGTTCTTAATCACTTAGTGAGAAGGAGTTAACCACTAGGGGGCGGGGAGGGGTTAAGTGTGACGTGTGTGTGTTTTTTTTACTGTAGGGGGGCGTGGCTTGGCATTCGACATTACTGATCGTCTTTCCCGATGAAAGGGAATAGACGATCAGTGTCAGTCTTACTACTAAGCCAGGGGAGAGGTTTGTTTACACTTACCTCTCCCCGTTCTTCAGCTCTGTGACCCGATGGCAGGACACCAGCGGCAATCGGGTCCACAGGTCCCGCGGGTCCCGCAGCCACGGTCACGGAGCTCAGGAGCGGGTCGCAAGCGACCCACAGCTGGGCTCTTAAAGGACAACGTACCTGTACGTTGATGTGCCCAGCCGTGCCATTCTGCCGACTTAAATGTGCAGGAGGCGGTCCTTAAGTGGTTAAATAAGTAAGGGGCGAGGCCACCTGGTGACACCACTCCTTAACCTTTTTAAGAACTGTCAGATAGAGGAGTAGGCATTCGGCGGTGCAGCAGGCGGCGTGATTGACGATGGATCTACATCGGGGGACATTTGTTTTGTGAGTTCTGGGATCAGGAGTAATTTAAGTTATTTAAAGTAACTTAATTTCAATTAAGTATAAGTATAACATGTTTGTTATTTTTAACCACTTACGGACCGCCCGCCATCGTTATACGTAGGTACTTTGAAGAGGAATATCATTGTTATAGCAGCAGCTAGCTGCCATAACCCTGGAATCAGTTTATGCTTTCAGATAAAAGTGATCTCAGCGGCAGATTCGCCGCAAGATCACTTTTATCGGCGGTGCGAGAGGGGCCTCCCCTCCCGCCGCGCTCCGGTGCCCTCCGCCACTTACCGGAGCTGCCGGCAGTGGCGGAGGCGATCGCATCCGCTCTCCTCTGTCGTATGGAGCTGAGTGAGGGGAAGGTGGCCCCCACCTGTCTCCATACCATTGCAGGGCAGAAGCAACGTCAAAACGTCACTTCCACCCAACAACATTTTATTTTTTATTGCATTTTTGTGTAAATATGAGATCTGAGGTATTTTTGACCCCAGATCTCATATTTAAAGAGGTCCTGTCATGCTTTTTTTTCTTTTACAAGGGATGTTTACATTGCTTGTAATAGGAATAAATGTTACACGATTTTTTTTTTTTTTAAAGAACAGTGTAAAAAATAAAAAATAAAAGGTAAAATAAATAATAAAAAATAAATAAATAATTGTAAACTCCCGCCAAGCTCGCGTGCAGAAGCGAACGCATACGTAAGTTGCGCCCGCATATGAAAATGGTGTTCAAACCACACATGTGAGGTATCGCCGCAATTGTTAGAGTGAGAGCAATAATTCTAGCCCTAGACCTCCTCTGTAACTCAAAACCTGCAACCTGTATAATTTTTTAAACATTGCCTATGGAGATTTTTAAGGGTAAAGGTTTGTCGCCATTCCACGAGCGGGCACAATCTTGAAGTGTGACATGTTGGGTATCAATTTACTCGGCGTAACATTATCTTTCACAATATAAAAAAAAAATTGGGCTAACTTTGCTCTTGTAAGACCGCTGCGCAAATACGGTGTGACAGAAAGTATTGCAATGACCGCCATTTTATTCTCTAGGGTGTTAGAAAAAATATATATAATGTTTGGGGGTTCTAAGTAATTTTCTAGCAAAAAAACAGTTTTTAACTTGTAAATACCAAATCTTAAAACGAGGCTCGGGCTGAAGTGGTTAAACAAAAAAAAACAAGACTTTAAAATGACTTTTGGTGAAACATCATTATTATTACAGTTACTACTATCAAAGCCATCTTTTTCATCTGTAAAAACTGCAGAGAAAAAAATTATTTAATCCTTCTGCCTTTTCCCTGTCATTTGTAACCAGCTTCCCATGTACATCTGTTATGGGGTTTGTCTGTTCTTTTATAATATTCTAACTATTGATATATGGGCGGGGCCACTTCACCCTGTATGTAGGGGTAGCTTTCACCATGCACACGACCATCAGTGACCAGGCAGGGGCCGCGTTTATATAAGAATCAAACATTATGGCGTTTCCCTGGCTTAAAGATGAGCCTTATACTGTGTGCAGTAATAATAATAAGTCCCCTTGTAAATGTGCTGTCCCGTATCACTACACATGGCGTGGTAGATGTTACATTTAGGAGGGACACGGCAGAGCCTGTGCCCTCTCCACCAGTCCAGCATGTTGGCAGGGCCTACTCACCCTGTACACTGGGGTACCTTTTGCGCTGAACATGCTCATCAATGCCCAGTACCAGGCGGTGACTGCGGTCATGTGAAAAATCTAACATTACTACAGTTCCCTAACTTATAGTTGAGCTCTCACTGCATGCAGTAAAAGTGCAGAATTCCTCTGACAAAGTGCTGTCCCATGTCACTACACACTGTAACTTATATGTCACATTAAACAAGGAAGAAGAAAGGTGGGACTTTATATGAGGCTTGCACCCCGGGAGATAACACGATAACAATGAATATGGCAGGTACCTAAAATAGTAGAACTAAAAACGTTACATGAAAGCATTACATAACATCAATTGGCATTAAATGGTTTAACTGTATATAAAATATAATAATAGCATAATATAATAACATAATTCATAACATAAACATTATAAAGAACCAAATTCATTAAGGCATGTCTCCATAATAGATAACTGTAACCCTATTTGGTTGGTAAAATCCAATTGATATATCAGGTAATAATGCAATCATAAAAATAAGGGGGCAACTATTGGCTCATAATCCCATGATATAATAACAGTTAGTTCATACTGTAAACATTATAGATGACCAAAGCGCGTCTCCATGATAAATAGCTGTAACCCTAATTGGTTGGTACAATCCAATTGGTATGTAAGGTAGTTGTCGGTAATAATGCAATATAAGCGAAAGGGCATCTATTGGCTCGCCACCTTTCGTGGCGAATGCCTCTCTACAGGAGCAAGTATGAGGTAGATGTCTATAAATATTAAAACATATATTAAAAGAGAAATTGTATAATAGGTCTATGTAGAGGAAGAGGAGGGGGGAAAAAAAACGATTTCGGATAAAGGAGTGTTCCCCATTGTGATGGCAAAGGTGAATAGTGAGTGAAATAGTGAGTGGAATAGTAAGTGGAAGTATAAACCATCCCCAACACTGAGCACCAAGCACAATGTCCTTCTTAAATTAACTACTGTAGTGTGGCTGCCCAGGCATTCCTTCATGAAGTGAGAGTCCATCTTGGCATTCTCCATAGAACAACCAAAAGAAAGCTTTATCAGTCTAAAAAAAGTATATCAAATGAATTTGGGTAGAGTGTTGCATGACTGAGTATTTGTCATTCAAATTGAAACAGCGCAGAAAATTGAAAAATGGCCTGGACTAGAAGGGGGTTAAACAGTCCGCTCTTGAAGTGGTTTTTCGGAACCACATTTTTTTGGAAACACTCCACCTAACATTTTTGCTGGACTGTTTGACCCATTAGAGGAAGTGGAAAATAACTGATATTATGGCATAATCAAAAGGTAATACCAATCTCTTACAGGAGGAACTTAGAAGAATATATCCAACACTTTAAAAGTTTTCTCATGCAGTGAGGCTTTGTCCGAAGTGCACAGTTTAGCTGCTCATTTTAGGGGAGAGGAGAAAGAAGATATCTTTACCTAATCCTCCGATCCTCCGAGAGCAAGACCGCTTCGTCACCCCCCCCCCCCCCCCCAACACTCCAGTGGTCTTGAATTGTAGACTGTTCCTGACGTCATCAAGTCCAAAGCAGGCTCCATAGCCTAGAAACACTCCACCACTGGACCATCGGGGAGCCCAGTTTTCTCTGGTGGAGCTTTCTGCTCACCCCTAGACAAAACAAGCAGTTGACCCGTGCAGTGCGGACGCAGCCCAACTGCATGGGATATTTCTTTTTTGCCTGGAATTTATATTTAAAGCATTTTATCATACCAACTGTACATTGAGTGAGATAGATTATTATCAACACAACATCAGGAAATATTACTATTATTACATAATAATTTAGGTTTACATAAGTTTCCCAAATGTCAACGTGTCTTTTGATACTGGCAGCTATGACAAGGGAAAAGTAAATTAAGTATTGATAGTAATATTATCCTGGGAGATTTTTACTCTTTAAAACAATTTGCATCATATAATCAGATTCAGTCTCATATTCCCTTCAGTCTAATTACCTAAAGTGTATAAAATACCTGTCAGCTACGCTTTGCTGTGGTGCCTACATTCAATTGATTGCGTATGTGATATCTGCTTGTAATGAAGTCTTGCCTGATAGCTGTTGGCATCTGAAAAAGCAAGAGACAAGAGTGCCTCATTTTTGGTGTCACTGGTGCTCTCCACCCTCCCGAAAGCCATTTTCTCCATCAATCAAAGTTATTATCAGAGTCTTCACTCAAGCGACTACCATAGACCACCATTTAAACTTTAAAGCTTCTCTAGGACAGGCAACCCACATTACATACATGGAAGTCTGTTATCCATAAAAAGTCTGGTTGTCCATTTCTTTGTTTGTCTTCTCCCCAGCTTTCTTATTTTTGCTCACAATGAATAACTTAAGATGATCTTCAGCTTTGAGACCAACAAAGATCAAAACATTGCAACACTCAATTCCTTCTTTTGTCATATAGTCAATTTAGTATTCTTTATACAGAAGGTCGCTTGTATATAATGCCAATATAACGATTAAGGTTTTCTCTTGCATGTAATATTGGTTGAACTGGGAAGTCATCTCTTGCATGTTACCCTGGAAAAACATAAAACAACTCCTCTTTTCTAAGACACAGACAGAATAAAGAAGGTGTTGCCTTGTGTGTAACACTAATAGAACGATGAAGGCCTTGTGTTGTGTGCAACACTGATGTCTTAAGGCCCCTGTACAATTTTAACTAAAGAATGTCTTCTCCAAAAGGTAGAGGTCTGTGATTTGAACTAAGGGACTACACTTATAAATAATGGGTCCCTAGAAGGATGTAGTATCTGGAGCTTCATGGTAGAAAAGAAACACGATGGTCTTCTTCTGTGTACATTACTAGTAGGTAACAGAAGGTATAGCATACTTCATTTTGAAAAGACACCTACATGGCTTACAGAGTGGAAATGTTTTTCAGCTACAATCTCATGACCAAGTTGTACAGTACTATGTACCGGCTGTTTAGTAAGTCATGGGTGTTTTATATAGTTCTTATGGATGTGTTGGACTGTCTGGAGTCCATGAATGGTTGCCACTTGCCGGTTGTTCCTATCAATGGGCACCTGAGGCAGCCAGGAGATCTGGTGATTGGAGGAACTTTCCCTATTCATGTGGACAGAAGCTACACTGTAAACACATTTACCAGCAAGCCAGAGGACTTAAAATGCAAGCTGTAAGTCTATGTAACTTTTATAACTAAGAAAATTTCTGCTGTGTGAAAAAATACAAAAAGTATGACGCCACTAGTGGGACATGTTTCTCCTTTTAGTTAAATATATCCACTTATGATTGGCCAAGTACATTTACAGCATCCTGATGGGATAGCTCAGGTGGGCTTGGACTATGATCCGAACATGCCTGAGCTCATCCTAATGCCCCGTACACACGGTTGGATTTTCCGACGGAAAATGTCCTATCGGACAATGTTGTCGGAAATTCCGACCGTGTGTAGGCTCCATCGGACTTTTTCCGTCGGATTTTCCGACGGACAAAGTTTTATCTCCTGCTCTCAAATTTTCCGACAACAAAGTCTGATCGGACTTTTTCCGATCGCGTGTAGCGAATTCCGACGGACAAAGTGCCACGCATGCTCAGATCAAATTACAAGACCAAAGCTATTGGCTACTAGCCTCTACGTAGTTCCGTCCTACGCAATGAATGTCACCACGTTCAGAATAATCAGATTTTCCGACAACTTTGTCCGACCGTGTGTATGCAACACCAGTGTCGGACAAAATCCGTCAGAAAAAATCCGACGGATTTTGTGGTCGGAATTTCCGACCGTGTGTATGGGGCATTAGAAGCATCAAAAGAAAATGCTTTAATGCTATAATGAAAATGCTATAATTTTTATTATATCCTACCTACCTTTAGTGTTAAAGGGTTAGCTCACCATGAAAATAAAATTTAAAGTAGCACCCAGAGCGATCCATGTCATCCTGCATATAAGCCAGAATCCAAACGTTCTTCCCAATACTGTATATGTGCAGGTTTGTAGACGAGGGGAAGTGCTAATTTCATCCTCCTTGATGACGGAGCTCAACATAACGTCCTGTGAGGATGACATGCTCAACATACCATCCATCCTAGCTTATATGAAGAACAGCTTAAAACGCTCTGAATGCTACTTTTTTGGTACACTTGGCCTATAGGTATGTAATTTAAACAAAGTTCAACTTCACTGCTCTGCACCATGATTTGTAACCTACTAGGGACACTTGACTGTGTTGTGAATTTTATTTTAAAGGTGAACTACCCTTTGAAAACAGCTAGTCAATGTAAAACATTTATTTATGTAAGTGCATTTAGGACTGGAAAGACTTATTTTCCAAGGCACATAAAATGCTATGCATTCTCTAAAAGAAATAATCTGTTTGCAAAAACTCTCACTATCCCATACGTTGTATATGATAGTCGCATTTTCTGAAATGGTACACTGAAATCATGGATGTGCATACGTTGGAAGAAGCTGGACATTGACTAACTAACCCTTTTTTTGTATGCTTTATGAAATATATAAATAGCATAATTATTTGTATTCATTTCACTAGCCTTGACCTTGACAATTACCAGAAAATGCCAGCCATGATATACGCCATAGAGGAGATTAACAAGAATCCAGACCTTCTTCCCAATATCACCCTGGGCTACCAGATTTTCGACACTTGTACTATACTCAAACGGGCAGTAGAAGGAACGTTGTGGATGTTATCCGGAGGAAAAGAAAGTATTCCAAATTTTCAGTGTGAACAAACAGGCAAATTTGCTGGTATTGTTGGTGATGCTGCATCTACACGCTCCGTTCAAATGGCACACATTTTAGGTCTTTATAGATATCCACAGGTACAAAATAATACTTTTCTTAAAGCTGAACTCTGGGCAGATATAAAAGATACACATTAATGCCGCTTATTTATTTATTAATACATTATTAAATGTATTCTTTTAATGCAAGCAGTGCACTACCTGAATATGACCGGATAGTCCCCTCACTTTCAAGTCCCGATGACAATGGTTACTAGGACACATAGAAAAAAGTAAATCTCTCATGCGGTAACACAGATAGCAAGAAAAAGATAAAACTAATTCTAACCCCTCATCGCTCTTATGCCGCGTACACACGATCAGAAATTCCGCCAGCAAAAGTCCAATGAGAGCTTTTGGTCGGAAAATGCGATCGTGTGTATGCTCCATCTGACTTTTGCTGGCGGAACTCCAGCCAGAAAAAGATTGAGAGTAGGTTCTCAATTTTTCAGTCAGAAATTTCGATCGTCTGTACCAATTCCGACGTGCAAAATTCCTACGCATTCTCAGAAACTTGCTTGGAAACTTCATTTAGTGTAGTACGTCACCACGTTCTTGACGGTCGAAAGTTCAGCAAACTTTTGTGTGAGCGTGTGTATGCAAGCCAAGCTTGAGCGGAATTCCATTGGAAAAACCATCCAAGATTTTTCCGAAGGAAAATCCGCTCGTGTGTACGCGGAATAAGACTTAAAAAAAGTTTTACTGTTAAATACATTTTAATAAATGTTTTTATTTAAATGCTAATTCCCCTTTTACAGAAAATTACATATGCAGTCAAGAGGCAATAGCAGATATTAAAAAGCTGTGCAGCTTTGTAAAATGTTCATTCTTTTTATAGTCATACCTGTAGACCATTTGGACCCCCCAGAAGTCAAACCCTAAAAAAATCCCAATAAACAATCCCCACATCCCATCTTGTTGCTAGTATAGGAAAACCATTGGACGCTCACTTCCAGAATAACAAGAGTGAAAAACAATTATTTTCATGTCCTAACAACAAGACAGGATGTAGGGGTTGATAACTGTTAGTTTTTTGGCCATTCTTCTGGGAGAGGTAAAACGTAACCTTTATTATAAATCATAAAATGTATGTAAATGACTATAACAGGTATCCCTATAGGGTGAGGTCAGTGCCACTATATGTGAACCAAAGTTCTATCTCCATGTAATAATATTTACACCTACCAAGTTAATTGATGAAACTTCTCTTGATATACACATATAGACTATATGAGGGTAATTATATCCTCTTACATTCAATATAAAGTCTCCAGGCTATTTAGAGGATAAGTAAACTCAAGGTATACTCATCAACACTATCCGGTATGAAGAGATGGGGGTATGTGTGCCTCTCCTGTCATCTACTAGCCACATATAAAAATTAAATGAACAAGAAAAGGAGAAAGTCTACTAGTAAATACTGTCTTAATGAAAATATGTATGGCTCATCCATTAGTGGTGGATTGTGTCCACATGGATGAGTGTACTACATATCTGAGAGATAGATATTTTCATAGGGCAGATAACAGATAGTCCATATCTTCAGTAAGACAGTATTTATTAGTATACTTTCTCTATTTCTTGTTCATCTCATTCTTATATGTGGCTTGCCTAGGCGAGACCACTGGGGGGGCATATATAAGATGAGTGTCTTTAACTTTTTCCCTACAGTGTTGATGTTCAAATACTTTTTACTGGGCATTAAAAAAAAATGATCCTCTTTAACATACATTACATTCTATACATACATACAGTAGGTGGAAACAAATTACCCCAGATGAAAGTTTCCTTGTTTATCCAATATGTCTAATATGATTCCTGTATTTTTTTTAATCCACAGATAAGCTACTTCTCAACCAACCCAACTCTCAGCAACAGAAAAATATTTCCTTCTTTCTTTCGTACCATACCTAGTGATGTTTTTCAGTCCCGAGGTCTTGCTAACCTAATCCTGTATTTTGGTTGGTCATGGGTTGGCTTTCTAGCAAGTGATAATGACTATGGTCAACTAAGTCTCCAGGCGGTAAAGCAGGAATTTATCAATGCTGGTGCATGTGTAGCTTTCATAGAAACAATTATGATCGGCCAGGCCGATGGGAATGCTCCACACATTGTCAAAGTTATCAAGGGGTCAACAGCCAAAGTTGTGGCAGTGTGGGCCTCCAAACCGGACTTTTTACCAGTTGTAGAGGAGTTAGCAAGACAAAATGTGACAGATAGAATCTGGATAGCCAGTGAAGCATGGTCAACCTCTAATATTCTTTCTAAAGAAAAGTATCAGCATGTCTTGATGGGCACTCTTGGGTTTGCTGTCCATGGAGCACAGTTTTCAGGATTTAAGGAGCATATTTACAGCTTACACCCATCAAAAGCTCCAAATAATTCTTTTATAATAGAGTTTTGGGAGGAAATTTTTTCTTGCAAGTGGACTAACCACCTGAATTTGGATGACGGGACAAGTAACAAAACAGCACAAGACTGCACTGGAGAAGAAAACCTAAGGAAGTCAATGCTAAAAGTTGAGTTTGGAATAACCTTCAATGTCTACACTGCAGTTTATGCGTTTGCATGGGCTTTACACAGTCTGCTTTACTGCCAGCCAGGAAAAGGCCCATTTCATAATGAATGCGCAAATATTTTGTCTTTTGACCCTTGGCAAGTACGTTATTTGTATTTTTCACAAAGTCAATTGATTATATGTATTGTTTGTTTTGCTTTAAATCCCCCTCTTCTTAATGTTCTTTTCCAGCTTCTCCATTATATTAAAAGAACAAGTTTTCAGACTAAAGACAAGACAAACATATTTTTTGATGACAATGGGGATCCTCCAGCCCTTTATGATATTGTGAACTGGCAGATAAGTTCTACTGGGTCCTTGGAGCAAGTTATAGTAGGACGATATGACTCCAGCTCCCCAGATGGGAAAACCATGCGGCTAGACCATGCTGGCATTGTATGGGTTAATAACAAAACAATGGTACGATTGCACAAGATGAAAAAAAATAATATTCATGCTATGTAGATGCATCTGCTTTAGGAAACGTATCATTCATTGTTTATCTGTCTATATAGTTTACAAAATACAAAGAACCGTGTATATCGATCCCTGCCCTTGCGACTGATATACCACCACAGTCATACAAACACAAAGTTTGGTTAAATACCAGCTAGAGGGAAAATAGTTCTGTGTCATTTTTATTTTAGTGATTAGACACTGGAAAGCTTTTCACATTGGTTTATGCCAGTCTGGTGGGTTTTGTCAAGCTTGGAACAGACCACATGGGAATGCTTTGTATACATGGCAATGCGAAAAAAAACTACCCTACTAGTGTGCTGTCAATGGAAAGTTGGAAAGCAGGTAATGTGTAAGGTTAAGCATATGTTACATGGTTTAATACCATAATGTGATTTTCCTTTTTTTTTGGTAACTGTGGGAGGAAGGAAAAACAGGGAAGAAGTGCTGAAAATGTGTATGAAGTAAATGATATTACAAAGTTCCAAAAATAACAGATATACAGTTGGCCAGATAAGATTTTGGAACTACAGAGTTGCTGATGCTCAGGGCTTTCTTTATTTCATTCTCTTTCTCTCTCTCTCTCTCTCTCTCTCTCTCTCTCTCGCTCTTTCACTTTCTCGAAGCCTGCTGCTGAATGAAAAGGCTGAGTACTGGTAGAACACTAAAAAGAGTCCTGCAAGTTTGTTTTAGGGAACCTATTGGGGAGTATCCTGTTAGTCATGAACTGAGCTGAGTTTTGTTAGTGGCTGAGATAAGCAGATTTTTTTTTCTATGCTATGGACTTGCTATACAAATCCTAGCAGCGTGTTATTATTATTAATTATAATACAGGATTTTTATAGCACCAACAGTTTGCTCAGCCCTTTACAACATGAGGGCAGACAGCACATTTACAATACAATTTAATACAGGAGGAGTCAGAGGGCCCTGCTCGTCATGTTGAATAAAAGTGCCGGACAAACTTGCTTAAGCAAAGGGACATCCCCATCCAGCAAAGAGACAGCCCCATATATTCAGCAAAGAGAAGGCCCAATCCAGCAAAGAGACATCCCCATATAGCAAAAATACATCAATCTGCACAATATCCCCCTGAGTACCATAGTATGATCCAAAAAAACACCCACCGCTCCAAATGCCATTGTTCCCCTCGGCTGTGGGTACACTGGGGCCAGCCATGCAAGTCAATCTTATTCCATGTGGGCGGCATACCGGAAACAGAGATGTGCTCACCAATGACATCTCCTGTAAACCTCTGTGAAAAAATGACGTGCTTTTAGACATCCTTTCCATGTCCCTATTTACAGTTCTTATGGGCTTGTTAGTTTGGGGCAAAGAATTTGCCATAGTGTAATTGATATCCTAGTATTATTGCCTTAATCATTGTAATGTCACAATAACCAGTGTGTCTATGTTCTGCCAGCAATGAACACTGTTGGCACAATTAGTGGCATGGGAAGGCACTAGCTGTGACCTTGACCTCTCAATACAGTCATAAAGGGATACATGCATGGGGTCCTGAATGTCCTGGTATAGGAAAATGTCGCTGTAGACACACAACACAAGCAACTTTCCAGCACAATTCCTTCAGAGTACTACCCATACGGCAATCAAATGACCACCCAGTACTTCTTAGAGTCTCAGCCTCCTGTGAGGTTTTTGGGACAGGCAGTGAAAGGACATTTTCTGAAGAAAGGGAAAGATAGCATGCCTGTAAGCAGGTGTAGTTAGCTAGCCTGCCACTAGGTGATTGTGTCCAAAAACAGTGTGTATTAGGGAATTATGTAAGTGGGTGTTAGACCCCTCTTTGGACAAGGCCTGTGGCCAATTATAGCTCAGGGGGTTTAGTACACGCAACACAGTATATAAGGCCACCGCGCCGGAGGATTCGTGTAGTGTGTTCCGGCTTGAGGAACAGTGACAGTGTACTGTACATGTACACACTATATGTGAATCATTTCTGTGTGGGGAAAGTGTAGGGAAAGAGGAAAAATAGTCAGGGATAGTGTATTCTTCTCAGCCTTTGCTTGTGGGGAAAGTGTAGGGATAGAGGAAAAATAGGCAGGGATAGTGTGTTCTTCTCAGTGCTGTTCTCTACCAATCCAGCCATCTGCAGGAGTTAGTGTGTGTGTGTGTGTGTGTGCTGTGTGAGTATAGCACAGCAGTAGCACACTAAACCACCTTACACTGTATCTGCCCTGTTGTCACCTAAGACAGCCATCTGCAGGAGTTAGTGTGTTTTGTGTGCCTCCAGCACAGCACAGTATACACCAACAGTCCATACATACGTACATACAGTATATACCTACAGTCCCTGTATTGTTTCAACCACCTGTATACTGCGGTTCAGAGTATATAGGGTTTTAGGTATAGGGGTTTTTTTTGGGTGCAGGGTTCCCCTTAACCACTTCAGCCCCGGACCAATTGTCAGCTTAAGGACCAGAGGTCTTTTTTCAATTTCGCACTGCACTACTTTAACTGGTAATTGCGCGGTCATGCAATTTTGTAACGAAACGAAATTTGCGTCCTTTTCTTCCCACAAATAGAGCTTTCTTTTGATGGTATTTGATTGCCTCTGTGATTTTTATTTTTTGCGATATAAACGGAAAAAGAGCGAAAATTTTGAAAAAAAAAGAGATTTTCTACTTTTTGTTATAAAAAAAATCTAATAAACTCAATTTTAGTCAAACATTTGGGCCAAAATGTATTCAGCCACATGTCTTTAGTAAAAAAAATGCCAATAAGCGTATATTTATTGGTTTGCGCAAAAGTTATAGCGTCTACAAACTAGAGTACATTTTCTGGAATTTACACCGCTTTTAATTTATGACTGCCTATTTCATTTCTTGAGGTGCTAAAATGGCAGAGAAGTACAAAACCCCCCCAAATGACCCCATTTTGGAAAGTAGACACCCCAAGCTATTTGCTGAGAGGCATGTTGAGCCCATTGAATATTTTTTTTTTTAGTCCCAAGTGATTGAATAAAGACAAAAATAAAAAATAATTTTTTTTTTTTTCTTCAAAAAGTTGTCACTAAATGATATATTGCTCACACATGCCATAGTTATATGTGGAATTGCACCCCAAAATACATTTTGCTGCTTCTCCTGAGTATGGGGATACCACATGTGTGGGACTTTTTGGGAGCCTAGCCGCGTACAGGGCCCCGAAACCCAAGCACCGCCTTCAGGATTTCTAAGGGTGCAAATTTTTGATTTCACTCCTCACTACCTATCACAGTTTCGAAGGCCATAAAATGCCAAAATAGCACAAAACCCCCCCAAATGACCCCATTTTGGAAAGTAGACACCCCAAGCTATTTGTTGAGAGGCATGGTGAGTATTTTACAGCTCTCATTTGTTTTTGAAAATGAAGAAAGTAAAGAAAAAAAATTTTTTTTTTTTTTTTCAATTTTCAAAACTTTGTGACAAAAAGCGACATCTGCAAAATACTCACAATACCTCTCAGCAAATAGCTTGGGGTGTCTACTTTCCAAAATGGGGTCATTTTGGGGGGTTTTATGCCATCTGGGCATTCCATGGCCTCCGAAACTGTGATTGGCAGTGAGAAGTGAAATAAAAAAATTACTCCCTTAGAAAGCCTGAAGGCGGTGCTTGGTTTTTGGGGTTCCGTACGCAGCTAGGCTCCCAAAAAGTCCCACACATGTGGTATCCCCGTACTCAGGAGAAGCAACAGAATGTATTTTGGGGTGTATTTCCACATATGCCCATGACATGTTTGAGCAATATATCATTTAGTGACAACTTTTTGTAAAAAAAATATATATATTTTTTTTTTTTTTCATTATTCAATCTCTTGGGACAAAAAAAAAAAAATATTTAATGGGCTCAACATTGCTCTCAGCAAATAGCTTGGGGTGTCTACTTTCCAAAATGGGGTCATTTGGGGGGGGTTTGAACTGTCCTGGCATTTTATGCACAACATTTAGAAGCCTATGTCACACGTCACCCACTCTTCTAACCACTTGAAGACAAAGCCCTTTCTGACACTTTTTGTTTACATGAAAACATATTTTTTTTTTTGCAAGAAAATTACGTTGAACCCCCAAACACTATATATATTGTTAAAGCAAAGGCCCTACAGATTAAAATGGTGGGTGTTGCATTTTTTTTTTCCACACAGTATTTGCGCAGCGATTTTTCAAACGCATTTTTTGTGGAAAAAATACACTTTTTTTTATTTTAATGCACTAAAACACACTATATTGCTCAAATTTTTGATGAAATAAAAAATATGATCTTAGGCCGAGTACATGGATACCAAACACGACATGCTTTAAAAATTGCGCACAAACACGCAGTGGCGACAAACTACATACATTTTTAAAAGCCTTTAAAAGCCTTTACATGATACCACATTAGATTCACGGAGGAGGTCTACTGCTAAAATTACTGCCCTCGATCTGACCTTCGCGGTGATACCTCACATGCATGCTGCAATTGCTGTTTACATATGACGCCAGACCAACGCTTGTGTACGCCTTTGCGCAAGAGAAGGGGGGGCAGGGGTGCTTTTTTTTTTTTTTTTTTAGTTTTTTTTTTATTTATTTAGCTTTTTTATTCTATTTTTAAACTGTTCCTTCCATTTTTTTTCTTTGTTATGATTTTTATTGTTATCTCAGGGAATGTAAATATCCCCTATGATAGCAATAGGCAGTGACAGGTACTCTTTTTTTGAAAAAATTGGGGTCTATTAGACCCTAGATCTTTCCTCTGCCCTCAAAGCATCTGACCACACCAAGATTGGTGTGATAAAATGCTTTCCCAATTTCCCAATGGCGCGGTTTATATCCGGGAGGGGGGGACATTCCCTCCTACTGCTTGTAAAAGCAGTCTAGAGGCTAATTACCCGCTAGAATTGCTTTTACATGAAAGCCGATCACTGGCTGAAAAGAATGATACCAAGATGATACCTAAACCTGTAGGCATCATTCTGGTATAACCATTCAAAGTCCAGCAACATACTGGACATATATTGTAATCTTTTTTTTTTTTCATGCAGCCTCTTGGCTGAACGAAAAAAAAAATGAGATTGATTGGTGGGTATGCCCACCATTAGAATACCTCCCTTCATCCACCCACTTCTAATGATGGGCATACATGCACCATTTATATATGCCGATGCATGGGGGCATCCTCCCGCAAAAGTTATGCCGTGTACACACGGTCGGAATTTCGACCGTATGTACGTGGCATTAGGAGCCAATCGCTCCTCCGCCCCCCCTGCTGCCCCCATGCTTCGGCACATATGCTCTTTTTTTTAACTGTGGTGGTGAAATCACCTCCTACAGCGTTGGAGTCGCGGCTTTATGTATCGTGGGAGCAAACGCTGTTGCTGTCAAGATAAATAAATCCGCGCTGCAACTGAATGGCGCACCTGAAAACAAAAAAATGCTTAACACTAAAACACAGTAAACAAAATTACATACCTGAAAAGCAAGCATGATAAAACATGATAAAACATAATAAAACATTGCAGAATAGAATGGAGTAAAAAAAGAGCAACAATAGAGAGAGAGAGAGAACAATAAAACGACAACTATTTTTGTTTTTTTTATTTTTTTGAGATTCACAGGTAAAAAAGCTCCTGACTGTTAGCGACTGAATCAAAACGCTACCACAAAAAAAATGTTAGCGATCGCAGGGATCAGGCCTGACTCTGCGAACACTGCAGTTATGTGTGCTTAGTGTTTTGTAAGTGACAGTGATCGATCGATACTGCACTTGGGTGGGCTGGGCTGGGCGGAGGGGGAAAAACGCAGGTGCTAGCAGGTATCTGGGCTGATCCCGCTAACAATGCGTTTTTTTGGAACCCTAAACTGCTGGGACGCTAGTATAGATCTGATCAGATCAGATATTGATCTGTTCAGATACTATACCACTAAGGGAGGTGTATGCTTTGCGCGTGGGTGTTTGCGGTACTGGCACTAACCTGGGGCGACGCAGACCTTATTTGACCCTAAAACCTAATTGATATCACCCGCCGGGCGATCAGGGGGTTAAACCGTTATTGGGTAATAAATGGCGGGTGCCCTGACAGTATAAAAAACAAGCTAACTAACCAGCGTCACCCGTAACAGTAATACAAAAAAAAAAAAACTGGTTACCTAGCGACACTAATGCAGGGATCAGAAAAACGATCGCTTAGTGACACTGGCAAAAGGGGGTGAAAAGGGTTAACTAGGGGCAATCAGGGGGTTAAACCTTTATTAGGTAATATATGGGGGTACCTGACGCTATATAAAAACCTGACGGGGAACCTAAATAACGAAATAACTAACTGGCTAACCAGCGTCACCAGTGACAGTTATACAGTGATCACTGGTGAAAGGGTTAACTCTAGGGGCAATCAGGGGGTTAAAACCTTTATTTAGGTTGTAATATGGGGGTACCTGACCTATAAACCTATTTATGAACCTATATAAACATGGCGGTTAACCTAAAAAAAAACTGGTTACCTAGCGACACTAATGCAGCGATCAGAAAAAACGATCGCTTAGTGACACTGGCAAAAGGGGGTGAAAGGGTTAACTAGGGGCAATCAGGGGGTTAAACCTTTATTAGGTAATATATGGGGGTACCTGACGCTATATAAAAACCTGACGGGGAACCTAAATAACGAAATAACTAACTGGCTAACCAGCGTCACCAGTGACAGTTATACGGTGATTACTGGTGAAAGGGTTAACTCTAGGGGCAATCAGGGGGTTAAAACCTTTATTTAGGTTGTAATATGGGGGTACCTGACCTATAAAACTATTTATGAACCTATATAAAACATGGCGGTTAAAATAAAAAAAAAAATGGTTACCTAGCGACACAATGCAGCGATCAGAAAAACGATCGCTTAGTGACACTGGCAACCGGGGGTGACGGGGTTAACTAGGGGCAATCACGGGTTAAACCTTTTTTTCGGGGGGGGGTAGGGGGCTACCTAGGACCTAAAACTAACTGCCCTGACAGTTATTACAGTCACACTGACACTAAATGCAGTGATCAGTAAATAAATGATCACTGCAATTAGTGACACTGTGACTGGGGGGGGAGGGGGTGATCTGGGGGGTGATCAGGGGGTGACAGGGGGGTGTTTTGTGTGCCTAACTGTACTGGTGTCAGTGTACTGTTGTGCACTAACCTTAACATGTTCGCCGCTCGGCGTCTCCGGTCACATAGACCGGCGCACCGAGCGTGACATCACTTCCGCCTTCCTGTCTATACAATAGACAGGAAGGGGAAGCTTTTCATTCGCCAGGAGCGATCGCGAGGGGTGGCCAGAAACCACTGGCCGTCCCCTCGTCCCGGATCGCTCCTGAAGCGATGCCGACCGTCCCCGCCGGCGGAGGGGGGTCCGATCGGACCCCCCAACCGCCTAAAGAATGGCACGTACAGGTACGTGGTTCTGCCTGTACGTGCCATTCTGCCGACGTATATCTACATGGGGCGGTCGGCAAGTGGTTAATATCCATACAAGACCCAAAGGGGCTGGTAATGGGCTGGGGTAGGGGGGGGATGGGGTAGCCATGCCATTTTTCTCAAAGATTTTCATCCATATTGCCTTGACAAGACATGACATTAAAGCCGCCAGCAGTTTTAAATGGCTTCTTTTTTTTCATTTACAAATGTCATTTTGTGCAGGGACAGTTCTAAACACGGGAAACACATGTCACTTTACAGGCATACTTTAGACACCCACCAGGTATCATATTTAAAGGAATATTTCACTTTTTTTTTCACTTTATGCATCATTAAAATCACTGCTCCAGAAAAAAGTCAGTTTTTAAAACTTCTTTTTGCATTGATATATGTCTCCTGGGGCAGGACCCGGGTCCCCAAACCTTTTTTATAACAATAACATGCATATTGACCGTTATAATTAGCACTTTAGATTTCGAACGTTCGCGTCCATTGTAACTAATAGGGTTCTAACGTTCGTGCAAACTTTCGGTCCGTTCGCAGGTTCTGGTGCGAACCAAACCCGGGGGTGTTCGGCTCATCCCTACACAGGAGTATTAATGGAAGATGGCTTAATAATGAGGTGCAATGTGCTACGAACCGTCCACTATATGTAATTAGCAATGTATGCCAAGCGACACTGGATATTACATCTATGTGATGTGACATGTCAATTCTATCTTTGAATAGCAACAGAAAATGGCGGAAACTATAATTTTGTGTGGACATTCCTTTCTTGTGAATATAAAGGCTAATAGCCAGGGAAGCCAAGGGAAGGCCTATGGCAAGGAGTGGGTACAATATGGCTGAGACTTTTAGCTTTAGCAGTGGATTTTTGTCCTATGCAAGTAGTAGAGAGGCGAGAGCTTGAGCAATGTAGTGCCAACAGTCAGCCAATCAGAAGCCCTCTTACATGTCTGTGTTTTGTCCATACAGGGGAAGCAAGTTTGCGCTAATGCCAGCCCCATGGAGGAGCATGTGAATCATTCCATGTGACAGCTATGTCTGTGTAAAGCCCCATACACACGGTCGGATTTTCCGATGGATTCTGTCCTATCAGACAATGTTGTCGGAAATTCCGACCGTGTGTAGGCACCATCGGACAGTTTCCATCGGATTGTCCGACGGACAAAGTCCTATCTCCTGCTGGATAGATTTTTTGACAACAAAGTCCGATCACACCAAATCCGATCGTGTGTAGCGAATTCCGACGGACAAAGTGCTACGCATGCTCAGATCACATTACAAGACCAAAGCTATTGGCTACTAGCCTCTACATAGTCCCGTCGTAGGCAACAAACGTCACCACGTTCAGAATGATCGGATTTTCCGACAACTTTGTCCGACCGTGTGTACGCAAAACCAACATCGGACAAAGTACGACGAACATGATCCGACGGACCTGGTCCTCGGATAATCCGAGCGTGTGTATGGGGCTTGAGACATCTCAACTGATAGCTTACACATGTGCTTCTGAGGAGGCCTGTTTTAAGTGAACTTGTTGCTATGCCCTGCATCTGCAAAATATAGGTTCACCTAAAGAATAACAAAATATTGGAACACTAGCCACCAGTAAGGATGAGTTCAGGCGCTTTCGCAACTCCACGTGCCCATGCCTGCCAGAAAGCTGACACTCTGCAGTGCTAATCACAGGCAGTGAGACATTTCCCAATCCACGGCTGCACGGATCAGGAAATGTCTCACTACCTGTGTTTAGCCATGCGCAGTGTCAGCTTCCTGGCGGGCGCGGGCACGTGGAGTTGCGAACACACCTGAGCTAATCTTTAGCCACCAGTCTCAACTCAACATTCTTCATTGCTCATCCTTTCTTCCTAAAATGACCACCTAATCTGAGTGTTCCTAAAATGCATGAAAAAGCATTCAGTCTTTAGAACCACTTTAATTATGTTTCATGGCAAGGTGTACCCACAGTCAGATTCTGCTAAATTTTTTAGGATCTGTTTTCTGATTCCTTTATGCATTTTCTATTTATTTTCATTAAGGTTCCAACATCAAAGTGCAGTTCTAGCTGTTCTCCAGGATTTATGAAGGTGACTATTCCTGAAAAGCCCGTCTGCTGTTTCCAGTGTGTGCCATGTCCTCAGGGACAAATCTCCAATGGAACAGGTGCTTTATAAGATTATGTTTCATTATTTTAGGTTTCTACACACAAACTGTGTTTTTTACAATACTGATACTAGCTTTCTTCTCTAGATACTGTCAATTGCCTCCCTTGCCCCTGGGATATGTGGCCCAATCTGCAACAAGATGCATGTTTGCCAAGGCCCATTGAGTTCCTCTCCTACAGTGAAGCACTTGGCATTATCTTGGCTATCATTGCCATATTCTCCTCTGTTGTCCCACTTGGAATTTTGGGATTGTTCATCCATTATAGGACCACACCAATTGTGCGAGCCAACAACTGGTCTTTAAGCTGTCTTCTACTCATATCTTTGTGCCTCTGCTTCCTTTGCTCATTGGCGTTTATTGGATACCCGCAAATAGATAAGTGTCTTCTCCGCCAGGTTACATTTGGTTTGGCCTTTGCATTGTGTATCTCTTGTGTTCTAGCCAAAACTATTACAGTCATCATTGCCTTCAAAGCCACCAAGCCAGGAAGTCAGTTAAGAAAGTGTACTGGTGTAGGAATATCCTACACACTCATTGTCCTTTGTCTACTAATCCAAGTATCCATCTGTGTGACTTGGCTTTCTTCTTCACCTCCTTTTCCAGAGTTTGACTCTAGCACTCAGTCAGAGGTAATCATTTTGAGCTGCAATGAAGGTTCTCCTACAGCATTCTGGTTCATGTTAGGATACCTTGGTCTCCTAGCCACCATCAGTTTTATTGTTGCGTTCTTGGCCAGAAGATTACCTGACAGCTTCAATGAGGCAACATGTATTACCTTTAGCATGTTGGCTTTCCTCAGTGTTTGGATTTCCTACATTCCAGCCTCTCGCAGCTCACGAGGAAAGTATACTGTGGCCACAGAGATCTTTGCCATCTTATCTTCTAGCTGGGCTCTTGTGGTTTGTATTTTCCTGCCAAAATGTTTCATCATATTGTTTCGACCTGATATGAACTCTAAAGGACTATTGATGAGGAAAAACTGTGGCTGAAAACCAAAAATTTAGACATCTATCTTGTGCAGGACTAGAGTTATGTAATCATAGAACTGTTTATGTTGTAAGCGTTTTAGGAAAGTATTTTGTAGATTCATAACTTTCTCTGTTCTGAAGGTATTGCTTGTTTGTTTCACCATATTCTCTCTCTTACTGATTTCTGAATGGGAAGATCTGCCTTCATTACAACAACCTGAGCAATATCTGTATCTGCATCCCTCTAGAATGGATGAGTTTTGTAGAGTGGCTCACTAAATAAGAATCTTATTGCAGAGGATGCCTGAAAATCTTGTTTGTATTGAATTAGGGTAGACTTCTGTGAAAAGCAAGGAGCCAATTACACAAGCAGAGTATGAGATTTTGGCAGATATATAGGATATTGATATGCATATTAACTATTTGCAGAACGGTTCCTACATTGCATGGAAGTGATATTTGATTTTTTTGCACATTTTATAAAATGGAATAAACTAATTAACAGTTAATATGCATTCTAGATAAAATGCAAAGCCAGGGCCGTCTTTAATATTGATTGGACCCTGGGCAAACATTTTTTTGGTCCCCCCTCCCTCCCTCCATGCAATTTCGTTCTACACCTGCTCTGAGACATACAAAAAATACCAGTTTACTGAATCAGATCAGGCAGCAATTGCGATAGGTTGCCAGAGGTTACAATGTATCATTACCACTCACTGAATGGCTTCTAGAGGTTACAGCACACATTATGGCTCACTGATTATTTGCTAGAGGTTACGGCACATGACTTCTGTGTGTTGATTGGTTGCTAGAGATTACTGTACATTATTACTGCTCACTGATTGGTTGCTAGAGGTTACTACATATCCTTACCGCTCAATAATTGGTTGCAAGAGGTTAGTGCACATCATTACTGCTCACTGATTGGTTGCTAGAGGTTACTGGACCTCCTTACCACTCACTAATTGGTTGCTAGAGGTTACTGCACATTATTACTGCTCACTGATTGGTTGCTAGAGGTTACTACATATCCTTACCGCTCAATAATTGGTTGCAAGAGGTTAGTGCACATCATTACTGCTCACTGATTGGTTGCTAAAGGTTACAGCACATCATCTCCCCACTGCCTGCACACCATGAACTTGGGAGATGAGGGGCCCATCAATAGACAGAAAATTCCTAGCGATCCTAGGACTCCTGGGATCAATTGCAATGCTGGGGGAGGGGGCAGGGTGTGATCAGTGGCAATGTTGGGGGTTTGATGGGATCAGTGGCAGTGGTGGGAGGATAGGATTAGTTAGGAGGCAGTACACTGTGGAACCTTGTCGTACCAGTATGAACCCAGCCTTAGTATTAATTCCCTTGTTGGGGGGAGGGGGGATAAGGTGTAGTCCCTTTGAAGGAAAGAAAACCTTGAGTCTTCAGCTTTTTCTTTGGTGATATGCTGGAGATATCCTAATAAGCAAAGTAAAGTCAATTAGGCTGATGTGTCCTGGCAAGCAGGTAATGCAAAATGTGCCTGTGGTATCCAGAAACAAGATGAAACTGTTGCCGCTTGGCAGGGAGCAAATATAACACAGAGTTCTACAGGTGTAGGCAAAGAGAAAGGCAATGTTGTCTGCATGCAGTGTACCTTGTCTTGAGAGGGTGGGCAAGTGCTCGCTCACTGATCCCTGTGACTTGTAGTGTTTAACCACTTAAGCCCTGGACCAATTTGCAGCCAAAGGACCAGGCCACTGCGTCGCTTTACCTGACAATTGCGCGGTCGTGCGACGTGGCTCCCAAACAAAATTGACGTCCTTTTTTCCCACAAATAGAGCTTTCTTTTGGTGGTATTTGATCGCCCCTGCGGTTTTTATTTTTTGAGCTATAAACAAAAAATAGAGCGACAATTTTGAAAAAAAATGCAATATTTTTTACTTTTTGCTATAATATATATCCCCAAAAAATATATAAAAATACTTTTTTTTTCCTCAGTTTAGGTCGATACGTATTCTTCTACATATTTTTGGTAAAAAAAAAATCACAATTAGCGATTATTGATTGGCTTGCGCAAAAGTTATAGCGTTTACAAAATAGGGGATAGTTTTATAGCATTTTTATTAATATTTTTTTTTTTACTAGTAATGGCGGCGATCGGCGATTTTTATTGTGATGGCGACATTATGGCGGACACATCGGCCATTTTTGACAAAATTTTGGGACCATTGTCATTTATACAGAAATCAGTGCTATTTAAATGCACTGATTCCTATGTAAATGGCAGTGGCAGTGAAGGAGTTAACCACTAGGGGGCGGGGAGGAGTTAATGTGACGTGTGTGTGTTCTTTTCACAGTAGGGGGCGTGGCTGACGTCTGACATCACTGATCGGCTTTCCCGATGACAGGGAACAGCCGATCAGTGACAGGCAGTGTAGGAAGCGCAGGGAGAGGTTTGTTTACACAGACCTCTCCCCGTTCTTCAGCTCTGTGACCCGATCGCGGGACACCAGTGGCGTTCGGGTCCGCTGGTCCCGCGGCCGCGGTCGCAGAGCTCCCGACCGGGTCGCGAGCGTGCCACCCCACGGCTAGGCAATTAAAGGGGACGTACCTGTACGTGCTTTTGCCTAGCCGTGCCATTCTGCCGACGTAAATGTGCAGGAGGCGGTCGGGAAGTGGTTAAGAAAGATGTGAAGGCAGCAAACTCCCACACAATCCTGGCTCAAGAGGATTTGGTCACACTATATGGTCATATAGTGCTAAGCCCACTTACTGCGTCAAAGTACCCCATTATCAGTGGGTCCTATACTATTAATAGAATGAATGATCCTTCCTCTGAACCATGGGAGACAAACTCCTCTTTATGGGAGAACTGAAAGGACTTCTTTATGACCATATAGTGTGACCAAATCCCCATATTTTCTGAATATGTTCAGGTGTTTTTAAATAGCCTTGCAGGATTTAAATGTAATTTTTGTATGTGTGCGCTATAATCTATTTTGTTCTGTTTGCGGTCTTATAGCAGCACCATCTTGAATGTAAATGCATTTTTAGGGTGTGCCCCTTAAGTCTGTTGTTTGTAACAAAGAAAGATTCCAGAAATAATTTGCCATAAGCTAGAGCCTGTGTTGAGACAAGAAAACCTCAGAAACCCTGTGCTCCCTCCATCCTCCTTCCCTTCCTCTATACCATCTGCTAAATAAAAAATTAAGTGCATCTTTAAAAGAAAGAATCAACCTTGAGATGAACGTTCTTGGGTCCTTATTGGCAGGTAAATGTGGCCTGTTATTCTTCCTTATGTTAATTCTTATGAAATACATGATTATAGAATAACAGATGGTACCTATTTCTGCTAACCCGGCCACCCCACTCCATACCTTTTCCCCTTTTTCCCATTAAAAAGACCACACCTTTCTGTGAGTAATTATTGTCCGTAGCAGCCCCTTTATTAACAAAACCATTAAATTAACATATAATAAACAAACATCTGTTAAATGTCAACTGATCATGTTGGTCTATGCAGGACATCCCCCGACACACCTTTAACATAACGATCGTCACCATACACTGCGGTCCTTTTTAACTGAAAACTAGGCCTCAAGCTGACATGCTAGCTCAGAGACAACCAAACTACTGACCGCAGTGCACCCTTTCACCAGATTCCATATAAATCAGCGTTAGATGGCATACCAGCAACGAGCCCAAAACAGCGATGGGTCCCGCATTACCTTCTCTGTGGGGGGGGGGGGGGGGTATCTTTCTTCACCTGCAACGACCAACACCCGCCACCGCAAACAAGGGTTAAACCTTACCCTTCAGCGCACCTCCACACCCTCAATGCTCTCTCAATGCCATCCTGTAGTCCTATGGCCCACATATCTATACCAACTGCATTAAGGTGCACTCCATGGAGTGCCCTGATCCTGACCCTCTTCTACAGCCCTCCCCTCCTCTCTTCTCTTCCCTTCCCCCTTCTCTTCTGCACCCCCCCCCCCCCTTTTTTTTTTTTTCTTCCCTCTCCCATCTCTTTTTCTTTTACCACCCCCCTCTCCATCTCTTCTCCAGTAGAATACCTGAACACCGAGACGGTGATCCTAGTGTAGACTGGATTGTTGCTCATCTGTAATGATCAGATTATAATGTTGTATAAGTTATTTGTGTATCTGATCGCTATATATGACTGTTATTACTTTAAGTTGGATTTGCACTGACTGTAATTGATGTACTAACGATGATTCCGTTGTTTTGTACTGCACACTATTTTCTCAATAAAGCACTCCTGTTTGTAAAAAAAAAGGTGCACTCCATTGTCCAGAAGGTAACGCCAGGTATGGCTTTATCAAATGCCTGATAGCCAGCCCCCGTTGTTCACCACGAACCTGCTGACCTCCTGGTTAATCTTCTTCCTCGCCTTATTGACCCTCTCCACTGACCTCGCCAATCTCCATGTGGTCCTGGCAATCATATCCGACAACACTGTCAACATTTTGGATAAAGCCGCACAGAGACGCAGAAAATCGTACTTGATATCCCGCGTGATGTCCAGTTTTGACCTGAGGCCCAGATCGTTCCCCCCACATGTAACACTAAAATGTCAGGGGGCCTGTCTAATCGTGCAAAACAGTGCACTTCAGGCACAATCCTGCTCCGTAGCATTCCTGGAAATCCCAACCAACTAATGCAAGCCTCCCATCTGGAAATGCCCAATAGTCTACCCCCTGGTCTCACATCTCCCCTCCTCACGCCCCAGCAGACATAGGAGTGCCTTATTATCCAGACCAAACCCTGCGTGTCACCTGCAAGAAAAGAAAAGAAAACCCAAATGACAGTAAATCTGACAATCTCACACACAAATCCATGCCGACATACCCCTATCCGTTCTGCTCTATATCTCCAACAGCTCCGGCCTAACATAGGACCTAAACCTTCTCGACTCCCACCTACCAATCCTTTTGACTGACTCCTTATCTAAACCCTATCTCACTGCTTCTGTCGATGCACCTATCCTATGCGAGGAAAAGTTAATTCCCTCTAGGCCCAAAGCCTTCAAGCATTTGCGGAAAACCGATATAAATTGGATTCTTGACAGAGACTCACCGTTCTCGTGTTCTAAAAAAGGAGCCCCTTCCTTCTGGACGTATTGCCAGAAAACTCTTAACTGTTGAATCTGGGCACATTGGAGAACCTGGTATTGCAAAAAACATTATATCTTTACCCTTCCCTTCCTGATCTGTCTTTGACTTCTTCACCCGCATGGCCAACCTATCCTCACTGCAGGTGACCTCCTCAACCCCCAAACCCCCTGCTCCTTTTTTTGAAGGGCTGACTAATTCTCCAGCCCTAAATGCCTCAAAAAACCCCAGCGCAAATGCAGTTTTAAACAGAACTCCTTCGTACTGTGATAAACAGATCACTCGTAACTGCTCAAAAAGTCTGCCCAGAAGTTTTCGAACGACATCGTACATCTGTTGTCCTTGCCCTGCCGACCTCTCCTATACCCCTTAACCTCCTGTCTAACCCAAAAATCCTTTGTAAAATCCTGTTCCCCATATAATTTAAACCAAAAAGCAAGGCCCGCCAACTTCTTTCCTAGTCCAGAGACAGACACCCCTTCTTCCAAATTTCGAGATACAAAGTAAATCACCATCAGCCTACGATCCCGTATGCTAACCCCAGCATTCAGACCATACTTTACTGTACGCCGCCCAAGTCGACACGCTCACTGACCATCTGATCCAGCCGGAGACGCGTCCAAGGCAATCTTCCATAGCCTCGAGGGACAGGGGACCCCGTGCGTGTCCGCCGCAGGTGCCAATTCCCGGAATTTGTCCCACTGAAAGCGAGACAGCGCGTCAGCAATGACGTTCTCAACTCCCGGTAGGTGCACCGCATGTATAAAAATATTCAATTGCATGCACCTTAACACCAAATGTCTCAACAAGTGCACCACCGGAGGGGATGCCGCTGACACTTTGTTTATGACCTGGACCACACCCAGATTATCCCCATGGAAGCGTACCTTCAGATCCCTGAAGGACTCGCCCCATAGCTCCACTGCCAGTACTAGACATGTGCGATTAGTTTCGTACGAATTCGTAATTCGTACAAATTTTTCGAAATTTGTACGAATTTACGAATCCGTAGTACAAATTTTTTCTAATATGAATTCCGTACGGAATACGAAATTCCGTTTACGAATTTTGTCGCCGAAATTATTCGAATCCGACTACCAAATATTGAATTTCAACTAATATGAAAGAAATTATTATAGCGGATATAACGAATGATTCAAATGAATTCGAATGAATTTGAATGGATTTGAATGATTCGAATGACAAAGTGTAATTTTTGCAGGAAAAATCCCGTTTACGAATTTCAGCTCCAAATTATTCGAATCCAACTACCAATATCTAATTTCAACGAATTCGAAAGAAATTATTATAGCCGATATAACGAATGAATTTGAATGATTCGAATGACAAAGTGTCATTTTTGCAGGTAAAAAAGCTATTTAAAATCACTCGCGGCTATTGCCGGCAAATGAATTGTCGGCTCCGTAACACAGAGAACAGTCATTCATTGATATAAAAAAAAGCGTAGGGGTCCCCCCAAATTCAATAACCAGGCCCTTCAGGTCTGGTATGGATATTAAGGGGAACCTCAGCCAAAAAAAAAAAAAAAAATGGCATGGGGTCCCCCCTAAATATCCATCCCAGACCCTTCAGGTCTGGGATGGATTTTAAGGGGAACCCCGGCCAAAAAAAATTAAAAATGGCGTGGGGTCACCCTCAAAATCCATACCAGACCCTTATCCGAGCATGCAACCTGGCAGGCCACAGGAAAAGAGGGGGACAAGAGCGGCCCCCCCTCCCGCCTGAACCGTACCAGGCCACATGCCCTCAACATTGGGTGGGTGCTTTGGGGGTCTGAGACCCCCAAAGCACCTTGTCCCCATGTTGATGAGGATAAGGGCCTCGTCCCCACAACCCTGGCCGGTGGTTGTGGGGGTCTGCGGGCGGGGGGCTTATCGGAATCTGGAAGCCCCCTTTAACAAGGGGATCCCCAGATCCCGGCCCCTCCTGTGTGAAATGGTAAGGGGGTACAAAAGTAACCCTACCATTTCACCAAAAAAAGGTGTCAAAAATTGTAAAAATGACAGGAGACAGTCTTTGACAATTCCTTTATTAAAATATTCTTTCTTCTGGTCTTCCTTTCTTCATCCTTCAGTTTCTTCATCTTCTCCTTCCGGCATCTTCTTCCATCATCTTCTTCCTCTGATCCGCTTCTTCTTCCTCCGGTCTTCTCGTCCTTCTCGTCCGGCATCTTCTTCCATGGCGTCGGCGTCTCTTCTCGGGCCGATCCTCGCAATGGGAGGCTCCCGCTGTGTGAGGCTTCACTCCGGCTGACAGGTCTTTTATAACGGAGGGCATCTGGTAACCCCGATCCCTCTGGCGCACGGGGACGTCATGGGGAATTCCCTATGGCTTTCCCCATGACGTCAAAGGGAAGCGGGGTCACCAGGTGCCCTCCGTTATAAAAGACCTGTCAGCCGGAGCGAAGCCTCCTCCCATTGCGAGGAGCGGCCCGAGAACAGACGCCGACGCCATGGAAGAAGATGCCGGACGAGAAGGACGATAAGACCGGCGCAAGAAGAAGCGGATCGGAGGAAGAAGGAGATGGAAGAAAAAGATGGAATAAGATGGAAGAAGAAGATGGAAGAAGATGCCAGAAGATGCCAGAAGGAGAAGATGAAGAAACCGAAGGAAGAAGGAAGAGCAGAAGAAAGAAGATTTTAATAAAGGAATTGTCAAAGACCGTCTCCTGTCATTTTTAAAATTTTTGACACCTTTTTTGGTGAAATGGTAGGGTACCCCCTTACCATTTCACACAGGGGGGGGGGGGATCTGGGGGTCCCCTTGTTAAAGGGGGCTTCCAGATTCCGATAAGCCCCCCCCCCGCAGACCCCCACAACCACCGGCCAGGGTTGTGGGGAAGAGGCCCTTGTCCCCATCAACATGGGGACAAGGTGCTTTGGGGGGGACCCCAAAGCACCCTCCCAATGTTGAGGGCATGTGGCCTGGTACGGTTCAGGAGGGAGGGGGGCGCTCTCGTCCCCCCCCCTCTTTTCCTGCGGCCTGCCAGGTTGCGTGCTCGGATAAGGGTCTGGTATGGATTTTGAGGGGGACCCCACACCATTTTTTTGGGCTGGGGTTTCCCTTAAAATCCATAGCAGACCTGAAGGGCCTGGTTATTGAATTTGGGGGGACCCCCACGCTTTTTTTATCAATGACTTCAATGAATGACTGTTCTCTGTGTTACGGATCCGACAATTCATTTGCCGGCAATAGCCGCAAGTGATTTTAAATAGCTTTTTTACCTGGAAAAATGACACTGTGCAGGAACAGTTCTCTATATTAGATATACTGAATCTCGAGTTCATTCGAATCATTCGAAGCATTCGTTAAATCCGCTATTATAATTTCTTTCATATTAGTTGAAATTAGATATTTGGTAGTTGTTGGATTCGAATTGTTTTCTGTGTTACGGGAACCGGCAATTAGCCGCAAGTGATTTTAAATAGCTTTTTTTTCCTGCAAAAATGACACCTTGTACAGAGACAGTTCTAAGCACGGGAAACATGCCCCCCCCCTTCATAGGCATACTACATATATATATATATATATATATATATATATATATATATATATATATATATATATATATATATATATATATATATATTACTATATACTCTATAGTATGTCTATGAAGGGGCGCAGGTTTCCCATGCTTAGAACTGTCTCTGTACAAGGTGTCATTTTTGCAGGAAAAAAAGCTATTTAAAATCACTCGCGGCTAATTGCCGGTTCCCGTAACACAGAGAACAATTGGAATCCAACAACTACCAAATATCTAATTTCAACTAATATGAAAGAAATTATAATAGCGGATATAACGAATGCTTCGAATGATTCGAATGAACTTGAGATTCAGTATATATAATATAGAGAACTGTTCCTGCACAGTGTCATTTTTGCAGGAAAAAAAAGCTATTTAAAATCACTCGGCTATTGCCGGCAAATGAATTGTCGGATCCGTAACACGGAGAACAGTCATTCATTGAAGTCATTGTTAAAAAAAGCGTGGGGGTCCCCCCAAATTCAATAACCAGGCCCTTCAGGTCTGCTTTGGATAGTAAGGGGAACCCCAGCCAAAAAAATGACGTAGGGGTCCCCTAAATATCCATACCAGACCCTCGAGGTCTGGGATGGATTTTAAGGGGAACCCCAGCCCAAAAAAATGGCGTGGGGTCCCCTCAAAATCCATACCAGACCCTTATCCGAGCACGCAACCTGGCAGGCCGCAGGAAAAGAGGGGGGGACGAGAGCAGCCCCCCCCCTCCCTCCTGCATCCCTCAACATTGGGAGGGTGCTTTGGGGTCCCCCCCAAAGCACCTTGTCCCCATGTTGATGGGGACAAGGGCCTCATCCCTACAACCCTGGCCGGTGGTTGTGGGGGTCTGCGGGCGGGGGGCTTATCGGAATCTGGAAGCCCCCTTTAACAAGGGGACCCCCAGATCCCCCCCACCCCTGTGTGAAATGGTAAGGGGTAAAAAAGTTCCTTTATTAAAATCTTCTTTCTTCTTTCTTCTGGTCTTCCTTCTTCCTTTCTTCATCCTTCGGTTTCTTCATCTTCTCCGTCAGGCATCTTCTTCCATCTTCTTCTTCCTCCGATCCGCTTCTTCTTCCTCCGGTCTTCTCGTCCGGCATCTTCTTCCATGGTGTCGGCGTCTCTTCTCGGGCCGCTCCTCGCAATGGGAGGCTCCCGCTGTGTGAGGCTTCGCTGCGTCTGACAGGTCTTTTATAATGGAGGGCACCGGGTGACCCCGCCCCCTCTGACGTCATAGGGAAAGCCATAGGGAAGTCCCCATGACGTCCCCGTGCTTCAGAGGGGGCGGGGTTACCAGGTGCCCTCCGTTATAAAAGACCTGTCAGCCGGAGCAAAGCCTCACACAGCGGGAGCCTCCCATTGCGAGGAGCGGCCCGAGAAGAGACGCCGACACCATGGAAGAAGATGCCGGACGAGAAGGACGAGAAGACCGGAGGAAGAAGAAGCGGATCGGAGGAAGAAGAAGATGGAAGAAGATGCCTGAAGGAGAAGATGAAGAAACAGAAGGATGAAGAACGGAAGACCAGAAGAAAGAAGGAAGAAGATTTTAATAAAGGAATTGTCAAAGACCGTCTCCTGTCATTTTTACCATTTTTTTGGTGAAATGGTAGGGGTACTTTTGTACCCCCTTACCATTTCACACAGGGGGGGGCCGGGATCTGGGGGTCCCCTTGTTAAAGGGGGCTTCCAGATTATGATAAGCCCCCCGCCCACAGACCCCCACAACCAATGGCCAGGGTTGTGGGGATGAGGCCCTTGTCCTCATCAACATGGGGACAAGGTGCTTTGGGGGTCTCAGACCCCCAAAGCACCCACCCAATGTTGAGGGCATGTGGCCTGGTACGGTTCAGGTGGGAGGGGGGGGCGCTCTCGTCCCCCCCTCTTTTCCTGCGGCCTGCCAGGTTGCGTGCTCGGATAAGGGTCTGGTATGGATTTTGAGGGGGACCCCACGCCATATTTTTTTTTTTGGGCCGGGGTTCCCCTTAAAATCCATCCCAGACCTGAAGGGTCTGGTATGGATATTTAGGGGGGACCCACGCCATTTTTTTTATTTTATTTTTTGGCTGGGGTTCCCCTTAATATCCATACCAGACCTGAAGGGCCTGGTTATTGAATTTGGGGGGGACCCCTACGCCTTTTTTTAATCAATGAATGACTGTTCTCTGTGTTACGGAGCCTACATTTCATTAGCCGCGAGTGATTTTAAATAGCTTTTTTTCCTGCAAAAATGACACTTTGTGCAGAAACAGTTCTCAATATTAGATATACTGAATCTCGAATTCATTCGAATCATTCGAAGCATTCGTTATATCCGCTATTATAGTTTCTTTCATATTAGTTGAAATTCGATATTTGTAGTTGGATTTATTAACGATTCGTAACGATTCATAACGATTCGTAACTTGAAATTTTTTATTGTGACTGCGACATGGCGGACACATCGGACATTTTTGACACATTTTTGGGACCATGTCATGTATACAGCAATCAGTGCTATTTAAATGCACTGATTCCTGTGTAAATGACACTGGCAGAGAAGGAGTTAACCACTAGGGGCGGGGAGGGGTTAAGTGTGACATGTGTGTGTTTTTTTACTGTAGGGGGGCGTGGCTTGGCGTTCGACATCACTGATCGTCTTTCCCGATGAAAGGAAATAGACGATCAGTGTCAGTCTTACTACTAAGCCCGGGGAGAGGTTTGTTTACACTTACCTCTCCCCGTTCTTCAGCTCTGTGACCCGATCGCAGGACACCAGCGGCGCTCGGGTCCGCAGGTCCCGCGGGTCCCGCAGCCACGGTCACGGAGCTCAGGAGCAGGTTGCAAGCGACCCACAGCTGGGCTCTTAAAGGACAACGTACCTGTACGTTGATGTGCCCAGCCGTGCCATTCTGCCGACGTAAATGTGCAGGAGGCGGTCCTTAAGTGGTTAAATAAGTAAGGGGCGAGGCCACCTGGTGACACTGCTCCTTAACTATTTAAGAACTGTCAGATAGAGGAGTAGGCATTCGGGGGTGCAGCAGGCGGCGTGATTGACGATGGATCTACATCGGGGGACATTGTTTTTTTGTGAGTTCTGGGATCAGGAGTAATTTAAGTTATTTAAAGTAACTTAATTCCAATTAAGTATAAGTATAACATGTTTGTTATTTTTAACCACTTACGGAACGCCCGCCGTCGTTATACGTAGGTACTTTGAAGAGGAATATCATTGTTATAGCAGCAGCTAGCTGCCATAACCCTGGAATCCTCTTCTTCAGCGGGCGATCCGCTTTCAGATAAAAGTGGTCTCAGCGGCAGATTCGCCGCAAGATCGCTTTTATCGGTGGTGCGAGAGGGGCCTCCCCTCCCGCCAGGTTCCGGTGCCCTCCGCCGCTTACCGGAGCTGCCGGCAGTGGCGGAGGCGATCGCATCCGCTCTCCTCTGTCGTATGGACCTGAGTGAGGGGAAGATGGCCCCCACCTGTCTCTATACCATTGCAGGGCAGAAGCAACGTCAAAACGTCACTTCCACCCAACAACATTTTATTTTGTTATTGCATTTTAGTGTAAATATGAGATCTGAGGTCTTTTTGACCCCAGATCTCATATTTAAGAGGTCCTGTCATGCTTTTTTTCTTTTACAAGGGATGTTTACATTGCTTGTAATAGGAATAAATGTTACACGATTTTTTTTTTTAAAGAACAGTGTAAAAATAAAAAATAAAAGGTAAAATAAATAATAAAAAATAAATAAATAATTTTAAACTCCCGCCGAGCTCCCGCGCCCGCATACGAAAATGGTGTTCAAACCACACATGTGAGGTATTGCCGCGATCGTTAGAGTGAGAGCAATAATTATAGCCCTAGACCTCCTCTGTATCTCAAAATCTGCAACCTGTAGAATTGTTTAAACATTGCCTATGGAGATTTTTAAGGGTAAAAGTTTGTCGCCATTCCACAATCTTGAAGTGTGACATGTTGGGTATCAATTTACTCGGCATAACATTATCTTTCACAATATAAAAAGAAATTGGGCTAACTTTACTGTTTAAAAAAAGTGCTCTTGTAAGACCGCTGCGCAAATACGGTGTGACAGAAAGTATTGCAATGACCGCCATTTTATTCTCTAGGGTGTTAGAAAAAATATATATAATGTTTGGGGGTTCTAAGTAATTTTCTAGCAAAAAAAATGTTTTTAACTTATAAATACCAAATCTTAAAACGAGGCTCGGGCTGAAGTGGTTAAACAAAAAAAAACAAGACTTTAAAATGACTTTTGGTGAAACATCATTATTATTACAGTTACTACTATCAAAGCCATCTTTTTCATCTGTAAAAACTGCAGAGAAATTTTTTTTTTAATCCTTCTGCCTTTTCCCTGTCATTTGTAACCAGCTTCCCATGTACATCTGTTATGGGGTTTGTCTGTTCTTTTATAATATTCTAACTATTGATATATGGGCGGGGCCACTTCACCCTGTATGTAGGGCTAGCTTTCACCATGCACACGACCATCAGTGACCAGGCAGGGGCCGCGTTTATATGAGAATCAAACATTATGGCGTTTCCCTGGCGTAAAGATGAGCCTTATACTGTGTGCAGTAATAATAATAAGTCCCCTTGTAAATGTGCTGTCCCGTATCACTACACATGGCATGGTAGATGTTACATTTAGGAGGGACACGGCAGAGCCTGTGCCCTCTCCACCAGTCCAGCATGTTGGCAGGGCCTACTCACCCTGCACACTGGGGTACCTTTTGCGCTGAACATGCTCATCAATGCCCAGTACCAGGCGGAGACTGCGGTCATGTGAAAAATCTAACATTATTACAGTTCCCTAACTTAGAGTTGAGCTCTCACTGCATGCAGTAAAAGTGCAGAATTCCTCTGACAAAGTGCTGTCCCATGTCACTACACACTGTAACTTATATGTCACATTAAACAAGGAAGAAGAAAGGTGGGACTTTATATGAGGCTTGCACCCCGGGAGATAACACGATAACAATGAATATGGCAGGTACCTAAAATAGTAGAACTAAAAACGTTACATGAAAGCATTACATAACATCAATTGGCATTAAATGGTTTAATTGTATATAAAATATAATAATAGCATAATATAATAACATAATTCATACTATAAATGTAGTGGGATGCCCCTTTGTCCAGATTCTGGTGCAGGTCCCTTTAACTCAATTCCCCACAATCCTCTGAGCTCCTGGATCCGCCCGGGGGATATAAATGTCAGCTCCACCCAGCTTCCTGTGCTCAGAGAGATCCTGCCTGATGGGACAGCAGTGACTGGGCAAGTGAGCTGTTCCCAGGTGCTGGGTCCTCCCCTGTTAAGTCTGGTGTGCGGGCCACCAGCAGTGAGCACAAGAGCACGCAGCATCTTTCCAAGCCCCAGTCACTGGAGAGGACTCTGTTACAGTCCATTTTCAGAAGCTGTCCATGAAGTGGGTTGGCCCTATCTGCAGCCACCAGAACCTCCTGACCAAAGCAAGTAGAAAGCAGTGCCAGCAAGAAGTTTGTGCCAGAAGGAGGTCCACTCAGCTGACAGTCTGATGAAAGAACGATTAATATCTTGGACATGTCAGAATCTTTCAGCCTCTATCCTATTTGAATATTGAACTCACAACATGCTGCTACCACCTAGTGGACATTAGTTGAATGGCAGTATAATTGTGATATGCTTTTTCTTCACGGTTCATATTAATGTTCTGTACTGTATACCGTGTTCACAGAACTCCGGTACAATTTATGTTGAAGTTCATTGTTAAGTAAAATAGTGTTGCATATCACCTCTGTCTGATCATTTGGCTGAGACCGTTACACTACACTTGGCGTCACGAACAGGATCAGCCATGTCAGACAGTGATGAGGAGAGCAGCACAATGGCAGCGCCAGTCAGCAGTGGCACTGAGGGAGCTAAACAGTCTGCCATAGCTACTCTATTGCTGGCAGGATTGCTACCACAACAGCTGCCTAAGTACACAGGACCAGATCAGGACTTAGATGATTGGATTAGAAGATTGCGGGGCTTGATCCGGTCATATGGGGTCCCACCTGCACAACAGGCAGACCTGGCCATTAATGCCCTTGAAGGGGAAGCAAGGAAGTTGATCCTACACCTTCCAGCAGAGGACCAGGACTCTCTAGACAAGATAATCAGCCGCTTGGAAGCAGTGTACACCCAGACGGTTGCATTAGGGGATCTTAGAGCTCGCTTTATCAGTAGAAGGCAGAGAGTGGGAGAATCCATTCCACAGTACGCCCTGGAACTGCAGGATATAGCAGCCGAGATCCACCGCAAGGAGAGGAGGAGAGCAGGACGTGCTGGCTGGAGTGATACAGATGGGTGGCTGAAGGATCAGTTTGTGGATGGGCTTCTGTCTGACAAAGTTAGGGAAAAGTTACAGGAAAAGGACAGAAGTAACCCAAACTTAAAATTCCACGAAATTCTAGAAGCAGCTATCCTATATTCAGAACCCAGACGTGCCAGTACGGATGTCCTCATGGCCAGCATAGGTGATAAACCATGTAAACCGCCACAAACTGAACACACAGCTCCGTGGGAGGTGGCCATCCACAAGCTGACGGAAGGAATGGCCCAGCTCCAGACAGAACTTGCCACGCTGAGACGTGAGCGAGACAATCCAAGAGGACCAAGGGAGCACACCCCTTCATGGAGAAACCGATCTCCGCCCCGCAGACGATCAAGACGGGAGAGGTCACCCTCTCCATGTTGGGGCTGTCGACAAAAGGGTCATCGCTTGAGGGACTGTCCTGATCGAATACCGAGGGAGTCTTTAAACTCAGAGCGCCCCGCCGCTAAGAGTCAAGCAGTGGGGCGGCCCAGCAAAACGACTCCCCCGTCACACGCGGAGGACGTGGTGGTCGATTGCCCTGTGGTACACGGGTACTTCGATGGCCAAGAGGTCGAATGTCTCTTCGACACTGGGTCCCAAGTTACCATTCTGCCAGAACCTTTGTTCCAGCGATACTTCCCAAAGAAGAAAATGAGTCAGGATACCCCCTGGATCTCACTGACAGCTGCCAACGAACTTCCTATAGAAGTGGCCGGGATTACCTGGATGAAAGTAGAACTGTGGGGACAGGACCTTGGCCAAAAAGGTGTTGTGGTTACACGAGCATCCGGAAAAGGACGGCCGCAGGTGATATTGGGCATGAATATCATCCAGGGGCTGAGGCCTGAGCTGTTAAAACAATGTCCTACACACCTGGGACCACCTAAAGAAGTTAGAAAGCTGCTCCTTACCTTGGCAGCCCTAAAGGACTCTGACCCAAGTTTTGCAAACATTAATGAAAAGGCCGGTGTTGTGAGGGTTCCTTTTGGGACAGAGATTGTAATACCTCCCTGCAAAGAACTTATACTTCCCATGAATGTTGGCTCATGCCATAGACTACAGGGCATCCCAGTGCTAGTGGAACCCTTACCCTCAGATATGGCCCCATTTGTTGCTAGAACTCTCACAGTAGTTCGCCAAGGCACCGTGCTAGTTAGGATGCGGAACAGCAAGACGATTCCACTTCACCTGCCCCCGGGGACACCAGTGGCGGAACTGGCCCTGATTACAGGTGTGATTTCTCCCAAAGTGGACCACATAGAGCTCCAGAAATTTCACGGACGACGCTATGTAGCTAAAGTGAATGTTGCCAAAAGTTCAGCAGGGGCAGACCCAGCATGGGTAGGAGAACAGATACTTCCACTTCTACAGCTGTCCACTGAGGAACTCACACCCCCTCAGGTAGAAGCAGTAAAGCAACTGGTAGATAAGTGGTCAGAGGCGTTTTCCAAGGGGGATTTTGACCTGGGCTGTAGCAATGGGATTGAACATGAGATCTCAACAGGAGGGAATCCACCCATCCGGGATCGCTACAGAAGCATACCCCCTCACCTTTATCAGGAAGTCAAGCATATGTTGGAACAGATGATGCAGCAAGGCGTAATTGAAGACAGCAAGAGCCCATGGGCAGCTCCCGTTGTATTAGTGCGGAAAAAGGACGGCACCCTCCGCTTCTGTGTAGATTATAGACGGTTGAATACTGTCACTACAAGAGACGCCTATCCCCTGCCGCGGATTGAAGAGTCCCTAACTGCTCTAGGGAAAGCCAAGTACTTTTCAACACTTGACCTCGCCAGTGGGTATTGCAGATCCCTGTGGCCAAAGCAGATCGACCAAAAACTGCTTTCATCACCCCTATGGGACTATGGCAGTTCAAGAGAATGCCTTTCGGGCTAAACAATGCACCTGCTACCTTCCAAAGGACAATGGAGCATTGTCTTGGGGATATGAACTTGGATAGCATCCTGATTTATCTTGATGATATAGTGGTGTTCTCTGCCACCTTTGAGGAACACCTCGCTCACCTCGATGCTGTTCTAGCCCGGCTACATCAGTATGGGCTGAAGCTTAAGCCAAAAAAATGCCACCTGTTCAAAAGTGAGATTGAATATTTGGGACATGTCATTTCAAAACATGGTGTGCTCCCCAACCCAGAGAAAATCAAGGTAATACAAGAATGGAAGGCACCATCGACCGTGACTGAGGTTATAGCCTTCCTAGGGTTAGCGGGGCACTATCGACGTTTCATCAAGCACTACGCCCATCACGCTGCTCCAATCCAGAAACTACTACATGGAGTAGACCAGAAAGGAGGTCACAAGAGGGTGGAATGGGGACTGGAACAACAAGAGGCATTTGACTTCTTAAAGCAATGGTTGGTGACAGCCCCTGTTTTGGCCTTTGCAGATTTCTCCCTTCCTTTTCGGTTACAAACTGATGCCAGTAACCAGGGCCTGGGGGCCGCGCTCTCACAAATGCAAGATGGTAAGGAACGGGTTATAGCTTATGCCAGCCGCAGCCTTCATCCAACCGAGAGAAACCCTGCAAACTACAGCTCCTTCAAGTTGGAACTGTTAGCGCTGGTGTGGGCCGTCACAGAACGTTTCGCAGAATATCTCACAGGGTCTAAGTTTGAAGTCTGGACGGACAATAACCCCTTAGTACATCTCCAGACATCCAAACTTGGCGCTCTGGAACAAAGATGGGCAGCACGTCTAGCAAAGTTTGACTTTTCCCTGCATTACCACCCGGGAAGGGGCAACCACGTGGCTGATGCCCTATCACGGTACCCTTCAGCACAACCACAGCGAGATGTGGATGAAGAGGCAGAAGAAGAAGAAATTCCACCCTTAATGGGGGCTAGATCTAAGAGTAGACTACGGGTGGACCTTATCCAGGTATTGGAAGATCATAACTGGGCAGAAACACAGAAGGATGACCCGGTGATTGCCCCAGTAATAGAGGCAATGCAGTTAAGGCGCTGGCCCAGTAGAAGTGAAAGATCACAACTGCTACCGGAAACACAAAAACTGCTGAACGAATGGTCACGCCTCCTCTTGAGAAATGGCATATTGTATCGCAGAATAATGTTCCCCCATGACTCTTCGGTAACCTGGCAGGTCGTACTGTCGCGGGCAAGAGCTCGACCAGTGGCAGAAAGGATCCATGTAGAAGGAGGACATTGGGGAGTCCACAAAACATTCGCCTGGTTCAAAAGGCAAGCCATGTGTGTGGGGCTGTTCCAGTTGATTGATCAGATATGTCGGCACTGTGCGGTATGCTCCGTGACCAAGGGGGCTGAGGTCCAGGTGCCTCCCATGACTTGGAACACGTCTGCCCCATTGGAAGTATTGACAGTTGACTTCCTCACCCTCGACATGGCAGAAGATGGACATCGCCATGTCCTTGTTATGGTGGACCACTTTACTAAGTTTGCAGTAGCTGTACCAACTCGTGACCAGACTGCAAAGACTGCAGCTCAAGCAGTGTGGAAACACTTCTGTCTCCCTTATGGTTGCCCTCAGAAGATACATTCAGATCAAGGGCCCTGCTTTGAAAGTGAGTTCTTCCAGGAGTGGTGTCGCTCATTAGGTGTCAAGAAGACGCATACGACCCCATATAACCCACAGGGTAACGGAGCCTGCGAGAGGTTTAATCGTACCCTGATACAACTGTTGAGAGGGCTGGCCCGTGAGAAACGAACCAGATGGACCCATTACTTGGCTGAAGTGGTTTGGAAGTATAATCATACTGTGCACTCATCGACAGCTCGCTCTCCTTACCACGTGATGTTTGGTCGTACTCTTGGGGGACCCACAGATCTATGGGGTGTCGTCCCCACTGAAGAACTGGAGTATACTCCAGCAACCTGGATTCGAGAGTGGAGGCGCCGCCTGTCAGAAGTCCAACAGTTTGTAAAGGAGCGAACTTGGGTGGAACAAGAAGAGTCTGGAACGGAGGTCTATGACCTGAAACCTGGAGATAGGGTCTTGATCAGGTGCAAAGGTGCACATCAGCAGGGCAAGCTACAAACTCCATGGGAGGAAGTGCCCGGAGTTGTGCTACAGCAACCAATTCCAGGAGTGCCAGTCTATGATGTCCAGAAGGAAAGTACACAAGACAGGCCGAGGCGGCTACACCGCAGGCTCCTTAAACCCATTAGGAATTACGTAGAGATGCCTGAGAGCTTATCTAGAGAGCCAGAAGAACAGGTTTCCGAGCCACACGTAGCAGCCCCAGCAGAGAATCAGTGGTGGCTACTCTCCGTTCCCTCACTGTCGCCTCCAAATGTCCCAGGAGAGATTACATATACAGACAATGCCATGCAGCCCAATGATTGCCCAGGTCGGATTCCTACTCCTGCTGTGGAGCCCTCTGACCCACTGTCCACGGAGATGCCTGAAGGTGAAGATGTACCTTTGGCCTCTCCTGAAGAAGAGCCTGAACCTCAACCCTTGAGATGCTCTCAGAGACACAACTTTGGGAAACCACCTGAACGCTTTGCACAGGAGGACTTTGTATGGTCGGTAAACTTGCCTGGAATCGCAAGTTCAAGTGGGGTGGAGTGTAGTGGGATGCCCCTTTGTCCAGATTCTGGTGCAGGTCCCTTTAACTCAATTCCCCACAATCCTCTGAGCTCCTGGATCCGCCCGGGGGATATAAATGTCAGCTCCACCCAGCTTCCTGTGCTCAGAGAGATCCTGCCTGATGGGACAGCAGTGACTGGGCAAGTGAGCTGTTCCCAGGTGCTGGGTCCTCCCCTGTTAAGTCTGGTGTGCGGGCCACCAGCAGTGAGCACAAGAGCACGCAGCATCTTTCCAAGCCCCAGTCACTGGAGAGGACTCTGTTACAGTCCATTTTCAGAAGCTGTCCATGAAGTGGGTTGGCCCTATCTGCAGCCACCAGAACCTCCTGACCAAAGCAAGTAGAAAGCAGTGCCAGCAAGAAGTTTGTGCCAGAAGGAGGTCCACTCAGCTGACAGTCTGATGAAAGAACGATTAATATCTTGGACATGTCAGAATCTTTCAGCCT
Organism: Lithobates sylvaticus; assembly: GCA_028564925.1. NCBI lineage: Eukaryota > Metazoa > Chordata > Amphibia > Anura > Ranidae > Lithobates > Lithobates sylvaticus. The sequence goes on from CM053029.1 coordinate 56,590,793, forward strand.
CTATCCTATTTGAATATTGAACTCACAACATGCTGCTGCCACCTAGTGGACATTAGTTGAATGGCAGTATAATTGTGATATGCTTTTTCTTCACGGTTCATATTAATGTTCTGTACTGTATACCGTGTTCACAGAACTCCGGTACAATTTATGTTGAAGTTCATTGTTAAGTAAAATAGTGTTGCATATCACCTCTGTCTGATCATTTGGCTGAGACCGTTACACTACATAAACATTATAAAGAACCAAATTCATTAAGGCATGTCTCCATAATAGATAACTGTAACCCTATTTGGTTGGTAAAATCCAATTGATATATCAGGTAATAATGCAATCATAAAAATAAGGGGGCAACTATTGGCTCATAATCCCATGATATAATAACAGTTAGTTCATAATGTAAACATTATAGATGACCAAAGCGCGTCTCCGAGATAAATAGCTGTAACCCTAATTGGTTGGTACAATCCAATTGGTATGTAAGGTAGTTGTCGGTAATAATGCAATATAAGCGAAAGGGCATCTATTGGCTCGCCGCCTTTCGTGGCGACTGCCTCTCTACAGGAGCAAGTATGAGGTAGATGTCTATAAATATTAAAACATATATTAAAAGAGAAATTGTATAATAGGTCTATGTAGAGGGAGAGGAGGGGGGAAAAAAAACGATTTCCCAGAACTACTTACAGATATTCCTATGGGTCTGGGCATAGGCGTGGAGGGCCTGAGGACGACCGAAGGAACATCAGCCCCCGGGAGTTGAGGTGGACTAGCCCAGATGTACAACCATGGAAATCCAGTAAGAGACAATAGTCCCCGGGAATGAACCCCCATAGATTCCAAATTTAGTGTGATCCACGTAATTCTAGCCATCTATAAAAAGAGGGGGTATATGGTAAAATATAAATTATAACGTGGAAATGTATAATGAGTGACTAATAAGGAAAAGTGTACTAGTGCAGGGACCGATCAGTGGTAGGGAGGTGAAACAGAATGTACGGTAGGTGCGGAGTGGTAGGGATGAAGGAGTGTTCCCCATTGTGATGGCAAAGGTGAATAGTGAGTGAAATAGTGAGTGGAATAGTAAGTGGAAGTATAAACTATCCCCAACACTGAGCACCAAGCACAATGTCCTTCTTAAATTAACTACTGTAGTGTGGCTGCCCAGGCATTCCTTCATGAAGTGAGAGTCCATCTTGGCATTCTCCATAGAACAACCAAAAGAAAGCTTTACCAGTCTAAAAAAAGTATATAAAATTAATTTGGGTAGAGTGTTGCATGACTGAGTATTTGTCATTCAAATTGAAACAGCGCAGAAAATTGAAAAATGGCCTGGACTAGAAGGGGGTTAAACAGTCCGCTCTTGAAGTGGTTTTTCGGAACCACATTTTTTTGGAAACACTCCACCTAACATTTTTGCTGGACTGTTTGACCCATTAGAGGAAGTGGAAAATAACTGATATTATGGCATAATCAAAAGGTAATACCAATCTCTTACAGGAGGAACTTAGAAGAATATATCCAGCACTTTAAATCTACTGAAAGACTGCATCATACATGCTATTTTATTTGTGTTGCCTACAGTTGCACTTTAAACCCCATCTCTTGGCAAAAAAAAGTTTTCTCATGCAGTGAGGCTTTGTCCGAAGTGCACAGTTTAGCTGCTCATTTTAGGGGAGAGGAGAAAGAAGATATCTTTACCTAATCCTCCGATCCTCCGAGAGCAAGACCGCTTCGTCACCCCCCCCCCCCCCCCCCCAACACTCCAGTGGTCTTGAATTGTAGACTGTTCCTGACGTCATCAAGTCCAGAGCAGGCTCCATAGCCTAGAAACAGTCCACCACTGGACCATCGGGGAGCCCAGTTTTCTCTGGTGGAGCTTTCTGCTCACCCCTAGACAAAACAAGCAGTTGACCCGTGCAGTGCGGACGCAGCCCAACTGCATGGGATATTTCTTTTTTGCCTGGAATTGATATTTAAAGCATTTTATCATACCAACTGTACATTGAGTGAGATAGATTATTATCAACACAACATCAGGAAATATTACTATTATTACATAATAATTTAGGTTTACATAAGTTTCCCAAATGTCAACGTGTCTTTTGATACTGGCAGCTATGACAAGGGAAAAGTAAATTAAGTATTGATAGTAATATTATCCTGGGAGATTTTTACTCTTTAAAACAATTGGCATCATATAATCAGATTCAGTCTCATATTCCCTTCAGTCTAATTACCTAAAGTGTATAAAATACCTGTCAGCTACGCTTTGCTGTGGTGCCTACATTCAAGTGATTGCGTATGTCATATCTGCTTGTAATGAAGTCTTGCCTGATAGCTGTTGGCATCTGAAAAAGCAAGAGACAAGAGTGCCTCATTTTCGGTGTCACTGGTGCTCTCCACCCTCCCGAAAGCCATTTTCTCCATCAATCAAAGTTACTATCAGAGTCTTCACTCAAGCGACTACCATAGACCACCATTTAAACTTTAAAGCTTCTCTAGGACAGGCAACCCACATTACATACATGGAAGTCTGTTATCCATAAAAAGTCTGGTTGTCCATTTCTTTGTTTGTCTTCTCCCCAGCTTTCTTATTTTTGCTCACAATGAATAACTTAAGATGATCTTCAGCTTTGAGACCAACAAAGATCAAAACATTGCAACACTCAATTCCTTCTTTTGTCATATAGTCAATTTAGTATTCTTTATACAGAAGGTCGCTTGTATATAATGCCAATATAACGATTAAGGTTTTCTCTTGCATGTAATATTGGTTGAACTGGGAAGTCATCTCTTGCATGTTACCCTGGAAAAACATAAAACAACTCCTCTTTTCTAAGACACAGACAGAATAAAGAAGGTGTTGCCTTGTGTGTAACACTAATAGAACGATGAAGGCCTTGTGTTGTGTGCAACACTGATGTCTTAAGGCCCCTGTACAATTTTAACTAAAGAATGTCTTCTCCAAAAGGTAGAGGTCTGTGATTTGAACTAAGGGACTACACTTATAAATAATGGGTCCCTAGAAGGATGTAGTATCTGGAGCTTCATGGTAGAAAAGAAACACGATGGTCTTCTTCTGTGTACATTACTAGTAGGTAACAGAAGGTATAGCATACTTCATTTTGAAAAGACACCTACATGGCTTACAGAGTGGAAATGTTTTTCAGCTACAATCTCATGACCAAGTTGTACAGTACTATGTACCGGTTGTTTAGTAAGTCATGGGTGTTTTATATAGTTCTTATGGATGTGTTGGACTGTCTGGAGTCCATGAATGGTTGCCACTTGCCGGTTGTTCCTATCAATGGGCACCTGAGGCAGCCAGGAGATCTGGTGATTGGAGGAACTTTCCCTATTCATGTGGACAGAAGCTACACTGTAAACACATTTACCAGCAAGCCAGAGGACTTAAAATGCAAGCTGTAAGTCTATGTAACTTTTATAACTAAGAAAATTTCTGCTGTGTGAAAAAATATGACGCCACTAGTGGGACATGTTTCTCCTTTTAGTTAAATATATCCACTTATGATTGGCCAAGTACATTTACAGCATCCTGATGGGATAGCTCAGGTGGGCTTGGACTATGATCCGAACATGCCTGAGCTCATCCTAATGCCCCGTACACATGGTTGGATTTTCCGACGGAAAATGTCCTATCGGACAATGTTGTCGGAAATTCCGACCGTGTGTAGGCTCCATCGGACTTTTTCCGTCGGATTTTCCGACGGACAAAGTTTTATCTCCTGCTCTCAAATTTTCCGACAACAAAGTCCGATCGGACTTTTTCCGATCGTGTGTAGCGAATTCCGAAGGACAAAGTGCCACGCATGCTCAGATCAAATTACAAGACCAAAGCTATTGGCTACTAGCCTCTACGTAGTTCCGTTGTACGCAATGAATGTCACCACGTTCAGAATGATCGGATTTTCCGACAACTTTGTCCGACCGTGTGTATGCAACACCAGTGTCGGACAAAATCCGTCAGAAAAAATCCGACGGATTTTGTGGTCGGAATTTCCGACCGTGTGTATGGGGCATTAGAAGCATCAAAAGAAAATGCTTTAATGCTATAATGAAAATGCTATAATTTTTATTATATCCTACCTACCTTTAGTGTTAAAGGGTTAGCTCACCATGAAAATAAAATTTAAAGTAGCACCCAGAGCGATCCATGTTATCCTGCATATAAGCCAGAATCCAAACGTTCTTCCCAATACTGTATATGTGCAGATTTGTAGACGAGGGGAAGTGCTAATTTCATCCTCCTTGATGACGGAGCTCAACATAACGTCCTGTGAGGATGACATGCTCAACATACCATCCATCCTAGCTTATATGAAGAACAGCTTAAAACGCTCTGAATGCTACTTTTTTGGTACACTTGGCATATAGGTATGTAATTTAAACAAAGTTCAACTTCACTGCTCTGCACCATGATTTGTAACCTACTGGGGACACTTGACCGTGTTGTAAATTTTATTTTAAAGGTGAACTACCCTTTGAAAATAGCTAGTCAATGTAAAACATTTATTATGTAAGTGCATTAAGGACTGAAAATACTTATTTTCCAAGGCACATAAAATTCTATGCATTCTATCAAAAAAAAAAATCTGTTTGCAAAAACTCTCACTATCCCATGCGTTGTATATGATAGTCGCATTTTCTGAAATGGTACACTGAAATCATGGATGTACATAGGTTGGAAGAAGCTGGACATTGACTAACTAAACCCTTTTTTTGTATGCTTTATGAAATATATAAATAGCATAATTATTTGTATTCATTTCACTAGCCTTGACCTTGACAATTACCAGAAAATGCCAGCCATGATATACGCCATAGAGGAGATTAACAAGAATCCAGACCTTCTTCCCAATATCACCCTGGGCTACCAGATCTTCGACACTTGTACTATACTCAAACGGGCAGTAGAAGGAACTTTGTGGATGTTATCCGGAGGAAAAGAAAGCATTCCAAATTTTCAGTGTGAACAAACAGGCAAATTTGCTGGTATTGTTGGTGATGCTGCATCTACACGCTCCGTTCAAATGGCACACATTTTAGGTCTTTATAGATATCCACAGGTACGAAATAATACTTTTCTTAAAGCTGAACTCTGGGCAGATATAAAAGATACACATTAATGCCGCTTATTTATTCATTAATACATTATTAAATGTAATCTTTTAATGCAAGCAGTGCACTACCTGAATATGACCGGATAGTACCCTCACTTTCAAGTCCAGGTGACAATGGTTACTAGGACACATAGAAAAAAGTAAATCTCTCATGTGGTAACACAGACAGCAAGAAAAAGATAAAACAAATTCTAACCCCTCATCACTCTTATGCCGCATACACACGATCGGAAATTCCGCCAGCAAAAGTCCAATGAGAGCTTTTGGTCGTAAAATGCGATCGTGTGTATGCTCCATCTGACTTTTGCTGGCGGAACTCCAGCCAGAAAAAGATTGAGAGTAGGTTCTCAATTTTTCAGTCGGAAATTTCAATCGTCTGTACCAATTCCGACGTGCAAAATTCCTACACATTCTCAGAAACTTGCTCGGAAACTTCATTTTCTCGGCTCATCGTAGTGTTGTACGTCACCACGTTCTTGACATCCCATCTTGTTGCTAGTATAAGAAAACCATTGGACGCTCACTTCCAGAATAACAAGAGTGAAAAACAATTGTTTTCATGTCCTAACAACAAGACAGGATAGGGATTGTATAAAGCTGCGCCAATAAAAATTAGAAATATTACAAAATAAATATACACAATAAACAAAGATTTTATGACCCGAATATCAATTAATACAATGTGGTCTATGGCCACGGAGGAGCTTGTATAAATTATAAACAACCTGAGGAGATTGTCTAAATTATATAAATCAACTGGATCCTACAAAGTCCAAAAAAGCTACTTGTGTTCACTGCACCAAATCTTAATAAGTCCTGAGTTATGGCTTCCAAATGAATTGATCGAAGTTAAAGGAAGAAACACCACAGTGACTCTCTTGCGTTTAAAACTGTGACATGCAAGGTAGTTGAACCCGACCACCAGATACAATGAGCGCTTACCAGATGGCCAGGTTATTAGGGCACAGAGACTGAAAATAGGCGGCTTCTTGAACAAAGAACAGCTGGTGCGACTGGTCAGCCTAAGAGCGATCATCCAAAAAGACAAGGTCCCTCTGCGCTGTCCACTCCACCAAGAAATATCCCGCTGTTTACTCTCCTCCGGAGCTCCTCGCTGACAACACAACTTACTTCCGGGTTTCTGTCTCTCTCGGTTACAACAAGACAGGATGTAGGAGTTGATAACTGTTAGTTCTTTGGCCATTCTTCTGGAAGAGGTAAAACGTAACCTTTATTATAAATCATAAAATGTATGTAAATGACCATAACAGGTATCCCTATAGGGTGAGGTCAGTGCCACTATATGTGAACCAAAGTTCTAACTCTATATGATAATATTTGCACCTACCAAGTTAATTGGTGAAACTTCTCTTGATATACACATATAGACAATATGAGGGTTATTATATCCTCTTACATTCAATATAAAGTCTCCAAGCTATTTAGAGGATAAGTAAACTCAAGGTATACTCATCAACACTATCCGGTATGAAGAGATGGGGGTATGTGTGCCTCTCCTGTCATCTATTAGCCCCATATAAAAATGAAATGAACAAGAAAAGGAGAAAGCCTACTAGTAAATACTGTCTTAATGAAAATATGTATGGCTCATCCATTAGTGGTGGTTTGTGTCCACATGGTACTACATATCTGAGAGATAGATATTTTCATAGGGCAGATAACAGATAGTCCATATCTTCAGTAAGACAGTATTTATTAGTATACTTTCTCTTTTTCTTGTTCATCTCATTCTTATATGTGGCTTGCCTAGGCGAGACCACTGGGGGGGGGGGGGCATATATAAGATAAGTGTCTTTAACTTTTTCCCTACAGTGTTGATGTTCAAATACTTTTTACTGGGCATTAAAAAAACATGATCCTCTTTAACATACATTACATTCTATACATACATACATACAGTAGGTGGAAACAAATTACCACAGATGAAAGTTTCCTTGTTTATCCAATATGTCTAATAGGGTTCCTGTAATTTTTTTAATCCACAGATAAGCTACTTCTCAACCAGCCCAACTCTCAGCAACAGAAAAAGATTTCCTTCTTTCTTTCGTACCATACCTAGTGATGTATTTCAGTCTCAAGGTCTTGCTAACCTAATCCTGCATTTTGGTTGGTCATGGGTTGGCTTTCTAGCAAGTGATAATGACTATGGTCAACTAAGTCTCCAGGCGGTAAAGCAGGAATTTATCAATGCTGGTGCATGTGTAGCTTTCATAGAAACAATTATGACCGGCCAGGCCGATGGGAATGCTCCACACATTGTCAAAGTTATCAAGGGGTCAACAGCCAAAGTTGTGGCAGTGTGGGCCTCCAAACCAGACTTTTTACCAGTTGTAGAGGAGTTAGCAAGACAGAATGTGACTGATAGAATCTGGATAGCCAGTGAAGCATGGTCAACCTCTAATATTCTTTCTAAAGAAAAGTATCAGCATGTCTTGATGGGCACTCTTGGGTTTGCTGTCCATGGAGCACAGTTTCCGGGATTTAAGGAGCATATTTACAGCTTACACCCATCAAAAGCTCCAAATAATTATTTTATAATAGAGTTTTGGGAGGAAATTTTTTCTTGCAAGTGGACTAACCACCTGAATTTGGATGATGGGACAAGTAACAAAACAGCACAAGACTGCACTGGAGAAGAAAACCTAAGGAAGTCAATGCTAAAAGTTGAGTTTGGAATAACCTTCAATGTCTACACTGCAGTTTATGCGTTTGCATGGGCTTTACACAGTCTACTTCACTGCCAGCCAGGAAAAGGCCCATTTCATAATGAATGCGCAAATATTTTGTCTTTTGACCCTTGGCAAGTACGTTATTTGTATTTTTCACAAAGTCAATTGATTTTATGTATTGTTTGTTTTGCTTTAAACCCCCCTCTTCTTAATGTTCTTTTCCAGCTTCTCCATTATATTAAAAGAACAAGGTTTCAGACTAAAGACAAGACAAACATATTTTTTGATGACAATGGGGATCCTCCAGCCCTTTATGATATTGTGAACTGGCAGATAAGTTCTACTGGGTCCTTGGAGCAAGTTATAGTAGGACGATATGACTCCAGCTCCCCAGATGGGAAAACCATGCGGCTAGACCATGCTGGCATTGTATGGGTTAATAACAAAACAATGGTACGATTGCACAAGATGACAAAAAATAATACTCATGCTATGTAGATGCATCTGCTTTAGGAAACGTATCATTTATTGTTTATCTGTCTATATAGTTTACAAAATACAAAGAACCGTGTATATCGATCCCTGCCCTTGAGACTGATATACCACCACAGTCATACAATCACAAAGTTTGGTCAAATACCAGCTAGAGGGAAAATGGTTCTGTGTCATTTTTATTTTAGTGATTAGACACTGGAAAGCTTTTCACATTGGTTTATGCCAGTCTAGTGGGTTTTGTCAAGCTTGGCACAGACCACATGGGAATGCTTTGTATACATGGCAATGCGAAAAAAAACTACCCTACTAGTGTGCTGTCAATGGAAAGTTGGAAAGCAGGTAATGTGTAAGGTTAAGCATATGTTACATGGTTTAATACCATAATGTGATTTTCCTTTTTTTTGGTAACTGTGGGAGGAAGGAAAAACAGGGAAGAAGTGCTGAAAATGTGTATGAAGTAAATGATATTACAAAGTTCCAAAAATAACAGATATACAGTTGGCCAGATAAGATTTTGGAACTACAGAGTTGCTGATGCTCAGGGCTTTCTTTATTTCATTCTCTTTCTCTCTCTCCCTCTTGCTCTTTCACTTTCTCGAAGCCTGCTGCTGAGTGAAAAGGCTGAGTACTGGTAGAACACTAAAAAGAGTCCTGCAAGTTTGTTTTAGGGAACCTATTGGGGAGTATCCTGTTAGTCATGAACTGAGCTGAGTTTTGTTAGTGACTGAGATAAGCAGATTTTTTTTCTATACTATGGACTTGCTATACAAATCCTAGCAGCGTTTATACTGTGCTTGTTTGCTGCCATGTTATTATTATTAATTATAATACAGGATTTTTATAGCACCAACAGTTTGCTCAGCCCTTTACAACATGAGGGCATACAGTACAGTTACAATACAATTTAATACAGGAGGAATCAGAGGGCCCTGCTCGTCATGTTGAATAAAAGTGCCGGACAAACTTGCTTAGGCAAAGGGACATCCCCATCCAGCAAAGAGACAGCCCCATATATTCAGCAGAGAGAAGGCCCAATCCAGCAAAGAGACATCCCCATACAGCAAAAATACATCAATCTGCACAATATCCCCCTGAGTACCATAGTATGATCCAAAAAAACAGCCACCGCTCCAAATGCCATTGTTCCCCTCGGCTGTGGGTACACTGCGGCCAGCCATGCAAGTCAATCTTATTCCATGTGGGCAGCATACAGGAAACAGAGAAGTGCTCACCAATGACATCTCCTGTAAACCTCTGTGAAAAAATGATGTGCTTCTAGACATCCTTTCCATGTCCCTATTTACAGTCCTTATGGGCTTGTTAGTTTGGGGCAAAGAATTTGCCATAGTGTAATTGATATCATAGTATTATTGCCTTAATCATTGTAATGTCACAATAACCAGTGTGTCTATGTTCTGCCAGCAATGAACACTGTTGGCACAATTAGTGGCATGGGAAGGCACTAGCTGTGACCTTGACCTCTCAATACAGTCATAAAGGGATACATGCATGGGTTCTTGATTGTCCTGGTATAGGAAAATGTCGCTGTAGACACACAACACAAGCAACTTTCCAGCACAATTCCTTCAGAGTACTACCCATACGGCAATCAAATGACCACCCAGTACTTCTTAGAGTCTCAGCCTCCTGTGAGGTTTTTGGTACAGGCAGTGAAAGGACATTTTCTGAAGAAAGGGAAAGATAGCATGCCTGTAAGCAGGTGTAGTAAGCTAGCCTGCCACTGGGTGATTGTGTCCAAAAACAGTGTGTATTAGGGAATTATGTAAGTGGGTGTTAGACCCCCTCTTTGGACAAGGCCTTCCTGTAGTGATGTCATGGATGTAGTCATTGCCCATATAAAAGCCAGGATAGGAGGAGCTCGGGGCAGAGTCAGACATTTCACACTTATGAGGGTGCAGTCAACTACTACAGTGGCCCAGTGTAGGGTATAAGGCCTTGAGTGATGTACATAATCAAGATGTTCAGCTGCAGCATTCCTGTCTCTGGAACAAAAGGAAAGGTGTTGTGAGCTGGATGCACAAAGCCTTATGGGTAAGTCAGAGCCCTCTGAGTGAGTACTGATGACCCTGGGAAGTGGGAGAGAAACTGCAGAGAGTTGGGTCCCAACACTGTGGTGCTCCCAAGGAGAACACAGGAGTAGGGATGGGCCCGTGTTCGATTCAAACCCATGTTTGAATCGAACATCGGCCGTTCGTCCGCTCATCGAGGGCAGAACTCTGAGGGCCGTTCGCATCAAATTCGTGTGATGCGAACGTTCCACAATGCACTGCACCAGTCGCAGTGCATTGCTGGCTGATGATTGGCCAAGCATGCACTGTAACCCTGCATGCTTGGCCAATCATAGAGCCAGCAGCGAGGAGAGCAATAATTGGCCACAGGCAGGATGCCTGTGGCCAATTATAGCTCAGGGGGTTTAGTACACGCCCCACACTATATAAGGCCGCCGCGCCGGCGGCCTCGTGTAGTGTGTTCCGGCTTGAGGAACAGTGACAGTGTACTGTACATGTACACACTATATGTGAATCATTTCTGTGTGGGGAAAGTGTAGGGAAAGAGGGAAAATAGGCAGGGATAGTGTATTCTTCTCAGCCTTTGCTTGTGGGGAAAGTGTAAGGATAGAGTAAAAATAGGCAGGGATAGTGTGTTCTTCTCAGTGCTGTTCTCTACCAATCCAGCCATCTGCAGGAGTTAGTGTGTGTGTGTGCTGTGTGAGTATAGCACAGCAGTAGCACACTAAACCACCTTACACTGTATCTGCCCTGTTGTCACCTAAGACAGCCATCTGCAGGAGTTAGTGTGTTTTGTGTGCCTCCAGCACAGCACAGTATACACCAACAGTCCATACATACATACATACATACATACAGTATATACCTACAGTCCCTGTCTTGTTTCCACCGCCTGTATACTGCGGTTCAGAGTATATAGGGTTTTAGGTATAGGGTTTTATTTTGGGTGCAGGGTTCCCCTTAATATCCATACAAGACCCAAAGGGGCTGGTAATAGGCTGGGGTAGGGGGGGGGGGGTAGCCATGCCATTTTTCTCAAAGATTTTCATCCATATTGCCAGGACAAGACATGACATTAAAGCCGCAAGCAGTTTTAAATGGCTTATTTTTTTCCTTTACAAATGTCATTTTGTGCAGGGACAGTTCTAAACACGGGAAACACATGCCACTTCACAGGCATACTTTAGACACCCCCCAGATACCATATTTAAAGGAATATTTCACTTTTTTTTTTTTCACTTTATGCATCATTAAAATCACTGCTCCAGAAAAAACGTCAGTTTTTAAAACTTTTTTTTGCATTGATACATGTCTCCTGGGGCAGGACCCGGGTCCCCAAACCTTTTTTATAACAATAACATGCATATTGGACGTTATAATTAGCACTTTAGATTTTGAACGCTCGCGTCCATTGTAACTAATAGGGTTCTAACGTTCGTGCGAACTTTCGGTCCGTTCGCAGGTTCTGGTGCGAACCAAACCCGGGGGTGTTCGGCTCATCCCTACACAGGAGTATTAATGGAAGATGGCTTAATAATGAGGTGCAATGTGCTACGGACCGTCCACTATATGTAATTAGCAATGTATGCCAAGCGACACTGGATATTACATCTATGTGATGTGACATGTCAATTCTATCTTTGAATAGCAACAGTAAAGTGCGGAAACTATAATTTTGTGTGGACATTCCTTTCTTGTGAATATAAAGGCTAATAGCCAGGGAAGCCAAGGGAAGGCCTATGGCAAGGAGTGGGTACAATATGGCTGAAACTTTTAGCTTTAGCAGTGGATTTTTGTCCTATGCAAGTGGTAGAGAGGCGGGAGCTTGAGCAATGTAGTGCCAACACTCAGCCAATCAGAAGCCCTCTTACATGTCTGTGTTTTGTCCATACAGGGGAACCAAGTTTGTGCTAATGCCAGCCCCATGGAGGAGCATGTGAATCATTCCATGTGACAGCTATGTCTGTGTAAGACATCTCAACTGATAGCTTACACATGTGCTTCTGAGGAGGCCTGTTTTAAGTGAACTTGTTGCTATGCCCTGCATCTGCAAAATATAGGTTCACCTAAAGAATAACAAAATATTGGAACACTAGCCACCAGTAAGGATGAGTTCAGGCGCTTTCGCAACTCCACGTGCCCATGCCTGCCAGAAAGCTGACACTCTGCAGTGCTAATCACAGGCAGTGAGACATTTCCCAGTCCACGGCTGCACGGATCAGGAAATGTCTCACTACCTGTGTTTAGCGATGTGCAGTGTCAGCTTCCTGGCGGGCGCGGGCACGTGGAGTTGCGAACACACCTGAGCTAATCTTTAGCCACCAGTCTCAACTCAACATTCTTCATTGCTCATCCTTTCTTCCTAAAATGACCACCTAATCTGAGTGTTCCTAAAATGCATGAAAAAGCATTCAGTCTTTAGAACCACTGTAATTATGTTTCATGGCAAGGTGTACCCACAGTCAGATTCTGCTAAATTTTTTAGGCTCTGTTTTCTGATTCCTTTATGCATTTTCTATTTATTTTCATTAAGGTTCCAACATCAAAGTGCAGTTCTAGCTGTTCTCCAGGATTTATGAAGGTGACTATTCCTGAAAAGCCCGTCTGCTGTTTCCAGTGTGTGCCATGTCCTCAGGGACAAATCTCCAATGGAACAGGTGCTTTATAAGATTATGTTTCATTATTTTAGGTTTCTACACACAAACTGTGTTTTTTACAATACTGATACTAGCTTTCTTCTCTAGATGCTGTCAGTTGCCTCCCTTGCCCCTGGGATATGTGGCCCAATCTCCAACAAGATGCATGTTTGCCAAGGCCCATTGAGTTCCTCTCCTACAGTGAAACACTTGGCATTATCTTGGCTATCATTGCCATATTCTCCTCTGTTGTCCCACTTGGAATTTTGGGATTGTTCATCCATTATAGGACCACACCAATTGTGCGAGCCAACAACTGGTCTTTAAGCTGTCTTCTACTCATATCTTTGTGCCTCTGCTTCCTTTGCTCATTGGCGTTTATTGGATACCCGCAAATAGATAAGTGTCTTCTCCGCCAGGTTACATTTGGTTTGGCCTTTGCATTGTGTATCTCGTGTGTTCTAGCCAAAACTATTACAGTCATCATTGCCTTCAAAGCCACCAAGCCAGGAAGTCAGTTAAGAAAGTTTACTGGTGTAGGAATATCCTACTCACTCATTGTCCTTTGTCTACTAATCCAAGTATCCATCTGTGTGACTTGGCTTTCTTCTTCACCTCCTTTTCCAGAGTTTGACTCTAACACTCAGTCAGAGGTAATAATTTTGAGCTGCAATGAAGGTTCTCCTACAGCATTCTGGTTTATGTTAGGATACCTTGGTCTTCTAGCCACCACCAGTTTTATTGTTGCGTTCTTGGCCAGAAGATTACCTGACAGCTTCAATGAGGCAACATTTATTACCTTTAGCATGTTGGCTTTCCTCAGTGTTTGGATTTCCTACATTCCAGCCTCTCGCAGCTCACGAGGAAAGTATACTGTGGCCACAGAGATCTTTGCCATCTTATCTTCTAGCTGGGCTCTTGTGGTTTGTATTTTCCTGCCAAAATGTTTCATCATATTGTTTCGACCAGATATGAACTCTAAAGGACTATTGATGAGAAAAAATTGTGGCTGAAAACCAAAAATGTAGACATCTATCTTGTGCAGGACTACAGTTATGTATTCATAGAACTGTTTATGTTGTAAGCATTTTAGGAAAGTATTTTGTAGATTCATAACTTTCTCTGTTCTGAAGGAATTGCTGTTTGTTTCACCATATTCTCTCTCTTACTGATTTCTGAATGGGAAGATCTGCCTTCATTACAACAACCTGAGCAATATCTGTGTCTGCATCCCTCTAGAATGGATGAGTCTTATAGAGTGGCTCACTAAATAAGAATCTTATTGCAGGGGATGCCTGAAAAAAATTTTTGTATCGAATTAGGGTAGAATTCTGTGAAAAGCAGGGAGCCAATTACACAAGCAGAGTATGAGATTTTGGCAGATATATAGGATATTGATATGCATATTAACTATTTGCAGAACGGTTCCTACATTGCATGGAAGTGATATTTGATTTTGTTGCACATTTTATAAAATGGAATAAACTAATTAACAGTTAATATGCATTCTGGATAAAATGCAAAGCCAGGGCCGTCTTTAATACTGATTGGACCCTGGGCAAACATTTTCTTGGTCCCCCTCCCTCCATGCAATTTTGTTCTCCACCTGCTCTGAGACATACAAAAAATACCAGTTTACTAAATCAGATCAGGCAGCAATTGCGATAGGTTGCCAGAGGTTACAATGTATCATTACCACTCACTGAATGGCTTCTAGAGGTTACAGCACACATTATGGCTCACTGATTATTTGCTAGAGGTTACGGCACATGACTTCTGTGTGTTGATTGGTTGCTAGAGATTACTGTACAACAATACTGCTCACTGATTGGTTGCTAGAGGTTACTGGACATCCTTACCACTCACTAATTGGTTGCTTGAGGTTACTGCACATTATTACTGCACACTGATTGGTTGCTAGAAGTTACTACATATCCTTACCGCTCAATAATTGGTTGCAAGAGGTTAGTGCACATCATTACTGCTCACTGATTGGTTGCTAAAGGTTACAGCACATTATCTCCCCACTGCCTGCACACCATGAACTGGGGAGATGAGGGGGCCCATCAATAGACAGAAAACTCCTAGGGATCCTAGGACTCCTGGGATCAATTGCAATGCTGGGGGAGGGGGCAGGGTTAGATCAGTGGACATGCTGGGGGGTTGATGGGATCAGTGGCAGTGGTGGGAGGATGGGATTAGTTAGGAGGCAGTACACTGTGGAACCTTGTCTTACCAGTATGAACCCAGCCTTAGTATTAATTCCCTTGTTGGGGGGAGGGGGGATAAGGTGTAGTCCCTTTGAAGGAAAGAAAACCTTGAGTCTTCAGCATGTTCTTTGGTGATATGCTGGAGATATCCTAATAAGCAAAGTAAAGTAAATTAGGCTTATGTGTCCTGGCAAGCAGGTAATGCAAAGTGTGCCTGTGGTATCCAGAAACAAGATGAAATTGTTGCCGCTTGGCAGGGAGCAAATATAACACAGAGTTCTACAGGTGTAGGCAAAGAGAAAGGCAACGTTGTCTGCATGCAGTGTACCTTGTCCTGAGAGGGTGGGCAAGTGCTCACTTACTGATCCCTGTGACTTGTAGTGTTTAACCACTTAAGCCCCGACCAATTTGCAGCCAAAGGACCAGGCACCAAATCTTAATAAGTCCTGAGTTATGGCTTCCAAATTAATTGATCGAAGTTAAAGGAAGAAACACCACAGTGACTCTCTTGCGTTTAAAACTGTGACATGCAAGGTAGTTGAACCCGACCACCAGATACAATGAGCGCTTACCAGATGGCCAGGTTATTAGGGCACAGAGACTGAAAATAGGCGGCTTCCTGAACAAAGAACAGCTGGTGCGACTGGTCAGCCTAAGAGCGATCATCCAAAAAGACAAGGTCCCTCTGCGCTGTCCACTCCACCAAGAAATATCCCGCTGTTTACTCTCCTCCAGAGCTCCTCGGTGACAACACAACTCACTTCCGGGTTTCTGTCTCTCTCGGTTACAACAAGACAGGATGTAGGGGTTGATAACTGTTAGTTCTTTGGCCATTCTTCTGGAAGAGGTAAAACGTAACCTTTATTATAAATCATAAAATGTATGTAAATGACCATAACAGGTATCCCTATAGGGTGAGGTCAGTGCCACTATATGTGAACCAAAGTTCTAACTCTATATGATAATATTTGCACCTACCAAGTTAATTGGTGAAACTTCTCTTGATATACACATATAGACAATATGAGTGTTATTATATCCTCTTACATTCAATATAAAGTCTCCAAGCTATTTAGAGGATAAGTAAACTCAAGGTATACTCATCAACACTATCCGGTATGAAGAGATGGGGGTATGTGTGCCTCTCCTGTCATCTATTAGCCCCATATAAAAATGAAATGAACAAGAAAAGGAGAAAGCCTACTAGTAAATACTGTCTTAATGAAAATATGTATGGCTCATCCATTAGTGGTGGTTTGTGTCCACATGGTACTACATATCTGAGAGATAGATATTTTCATAGGGCAGATAACAGATAATCCATATCTTCAGTAAGACAGTATTTATTAGTATACTTTCTCTTTTTCTTGTTCATCTCATTCTTATATGTGGCTTGCCTAGGCGAGACCACTGGGGGGGGGGGGGGCATATATAAGATAAGTGTCTTTAACTTTTTCCCTACAGTGTTGATGTTCAAATACTTTTTACTGGGCATTAAAAAAACATGATCCTCTTTAACATACATTACATTCTATACATACATACATACAGTAGGTGGAAACAAATTACCACAGATGAAAGTTTCCTTGTTTATCCAATATGTCTAATAGGGTTCCTGTAATTTTTTTAATCCACAGATAAGCTACTTCTCAACCAGCCCAACTCTCAGCAACAGAAAAAGATTTCCTTCTTTCTTTCGTACCATACCTAGTGATGTATTTCAGTCTCAAGGTCTTGCTAACCTAATCCTGCATTTTGGTTGGTCATGGGTTGGCTTTCTAGCAAGTGATAATGACTATGGTCAACTAAGTCTCCAGGTGGTAAAGCAGGAATTTATCAATGCTGGTGCATGTGTAGCTTTCATAGAAACAATTATGACCGGCCAGGCCGATGGGAATGCTCCACACATTGTCAAAGTTATCAAGGGGTCAACAGCCAAAGTTGTGGCAGTGTGGGCCTCCAAACCAGACTTTTTACCAGTTGTAGAGGAGTTAGCAAGACAGAATGTGACTGATAGAATCTGGATAGCCAGTGAAGCATGGTCAACCTCTAATATTCTTTCTAAAGAAAAGTATCAGCAAGTCTTGATGGGCACTCTTGGGTTTGCTGTCCATGGAGCACAGTTTCCGGGATTTAAGGAGCATATTTACAGCTTACACCCATCAAAAGCTCCAAATAATTATTTTATAATAGAGTTTTGGGAGGAAATTTTTTCTTGCAAGTGGACTAACCACCTGAATTTGGATGATGGGACAAGTAACAAAACAGCACAAGACTGCACTGGAGAAGAAAACCTAAGGAAGTCAATGCTAAAAGTTGAGTTTGGAATAACCTTCAATGTCTACACTGCAGTTTATGCGTTTGCATGGGCTTTACACAGTCTACTTCACTGCCAGCCAGGAAAAGGCCCATTTCATAATGAATGCGCAAATAATTTGTCTTTTGACCCTTGGCAAGTACGTTATTTGTATTTTTCACAAAGTCAATTGATTTTATGTATTGTTTGTTTTGCTTTAAACCCCCCTCTTCTTAATGTTCTTTTCCAGCTTCTCCATTATATTAAAAGAACAAGGTTTCAGACTAAAGACAAGACAAACATATTTTTTGATGACAATGGGGATCCTCCAGCCCTTTATGATATTGTGAACTGGCAGATAAGTTCTACTGGGTCCTTGGAGCAAGTTATAGTAGGACGATATGACTCCAGCTCCCCAGATGGGAAAACCATGCGGCTAGACCATGCTGGCATTGTATGGGTTAATAACAAAACAATGGTACGATTGCACAAGATGACAAAAAATAATACTCATGCTATGTAGATGCATCTGCTTTAGGAAACGTATCATTTATTGTTTATCTGTCTATATAGTTTACAAAATACAAAGAACCGTGTATATCGATCCCTGCCCTTGAGACTGATATACCACCACAGTCATACAATCACAAAGTTTGGTCAAATACCAGCTAGAGGGAAAATGGTTCTGTGTCATTTTTATTTTAGTGATTAGACACTGGAAAGCTTTTCACATTGGTTTTTGCCAGTCTGGTGGGTTTTGTCAAGCTTGGCACAGACCACATGGGAATGCTTTGTATACATGGCAATGCGAAAAAAAACTACCCTACTAGTGTGCTGTCAATGGAAAGTTGGAAAGCAGGTAATGTGTAAGGTTAAGCATATGTTACATGGTTTAATACCATAATGTGATTTTCCTTTTTTTTGGTAACTGTGGGAGGAAGGAAAAACAGGGAAGAAGTGCTGAAAATGTGTATGAAGTAAATGATATTACAAAGTTCCAAAAATAACAGATATACAGTTGGCCAGATAAGATTTTGGAACTACAGAGTTGCTGATGCTCAGGGCTTTCTTCATTTCATTCTCTTTCTCTCTCTCTCTCTTGCTCTTTCACTTTCTCGAAGCCTGCTGCTGAGTGAAAAGGCTGAGTACTGGTAGAACACTAAAAAGTGTCCTGCAAGTTTGTTTTAGGGAACCTATTGGGGAGTATCCTGTTAGTCATGAACTGAGCTGAGTTTTGTTAGTGACTGAGATAAGCAGATTTTTTTTCTATACTATGGACTTGCTATACAAATCCTAGCAGCGTTTATACTGTGCTTGTTTGCTGCCATGTTATTATTATTAATTATAATACAGGATTTTTATAGCACCAACAGTTTGCTCAGCCCTTTACAACATGAGGGCATACAGTACAGTTACAATACAATTTAATACAGGAGGAATCAGAGGGCCCTGCTCGTCATGTTGAATAAAAGTGCCGGACAAACTTGCTTAGGCAAAGGGACATCCCCACCCAGCAAAGAGACAGCCCCATATATTCAGCAGAGAGAAGGCCCAATCCAGCAAAGAGACATCCCCATACAGCAAAAATACATCAATCTGCACAATATCCCCCTGAGTACCATAGTATGATCCAAAAAAACAGCCACCGCTCCAAATGCCATTGTTCCCCTCGGCTGTGGGTACACTGCGGCCAGCCATGCAAGTCAATCTTATTCCATGTGGGCAGCATACAGGAAACAGAGAAGTGCTCACCAATGACATCTCCTGTAAACCTCTGTGAAAAAATGATGTGCTTCTAGACATCCTTTCCATATCCCTATTTACAGTCCTTATGGGCTTGTTAGTTTGGGGCAAAGAATTTGCCATAGTGTAATTGATATCATAGTATTATTGCCTTAATCATTGTAATGTCACAATAACCAGTGTGTCTATGTTCTGCCAGCAATGAACACTGTTGGCACAATTAGTGGCATGGGAAGGCACTAGCTGTGACCTTGACCTCTCAATACAGTCATAAAGGGATACATGCATGGGTTCTTGATTGTCCTGGTATAGGAAAATGTCGCTGTAGACACACAACACAAGCAACTTCCCAGCACAATTCCTTCAGAGTACTACCCATACGGCAATCAAATGACCACCCAGTACTTCTTAGAGTCTCAGCCTCCTGTGAGGTTTTTGGTACAGGCAGTGAAAGGACATTTTCTGAAGAAAGGGAAAGATAGCATGCCTGTAAGCAGGTGTAGTAAGCTAGCCTGCCACTGGGTGATTGTGTCCAAAAACAGTGTGTATTAGGGAATTATGTAAGTGGGTGTTAGACCCCCTCTTTGGACAAGGCCTTCCTGTAGTGATGTCATGGATGTAGTCATTGCCCATATAAAAGCCAGGATAGGAGGAGCTCGGGGCAGAGTCAGACATTTCACACTTATGAGGGTGCAGTCAACTACTACAGTGGCCCAGTGTAGGGTATAAGGCCTTGAGTGATGTACATAATCAAGATGTTCAGCTGCAGCATTCCTGTCTCTGGAACAAAAGGAAAGGTGTTGTGAGCTGGATGCACAAAGCCTTATGGGTAAGTCAGAGCCCTCTGAGTGAGTACTGATGACCCTGGGAAGTGGGAGAGAAACTGCAGAGAGTTGGGTCCCAACACTGTGGTGCTCCCAAGGAGAACACAGGAGTAGGGATGGGCCCGGTGTTCGATTCAAACCCATGTTTGAATCGAACATCGGCCGTTCGTCCGCTCATCGAGGGCAGAACTCTGAGGGCCGTTCGCATCAAATTCGTGTGATGCGAACGTTCCACAATGCACTGCACCAGTCGCAGTGCATTGCTGGCTGATGATTGGCCAAGCATGCACTGTAACCCTGCATGCTTGGCCAATCATAGAGCCAGCAGCGAGGAGAGCAATAATTGGCCACAGGCAGGATGCCTGTGGCCAATTATAGCTCAGGGGTTTAGTACACGCCCCACACTATATAAGGCCGCCGCGCCGGCGGCCTCGTGTAGTGTGTTCCGGCTTGAGGAACAGTGACAGTGTACTGTACATGTACACACTATATGTGAATCATTTCTGTGTGGGGAAAGTGTAGGGAAAGAGGGAAAATAGGCAGGGATAGTGTATTCTTCTCAGCCTTTGCTTGTGGGGAAAGTGTAAGGATAGAGTAAAAATAGGCAGGGATAGTGTGTTCTTCTCAGTGCTGTTCTCTACCAATCCAGCCATCTGCAGGAGTTAGTGTGTGTGTGTGCTGTGTGAGTATAGCACAGCAGTAGCACACTAAACCACCTTACACTGTATCTGCCCTGTTGTCACCTAAGACAGCCATCTGCAGGAGTTAGTGTGTTTTGTGTGCCTCCAGCACAGCACAGTATACACCAACAGTCCATACATACATACATACATACATACAGTATATACCTACAGTCCCTGTCTTGTTTCCACCGCCTGTATACTGCGGTTCAGAGTATATAGGGTTTTAGGTATAGGGTTTTATTTTGGGTGCAGGGTTCCCCTTAATATCCATACAAGACCCAAAGGGGCTGGTAATAGGCTGGGGTAGGGGGGGGGGGGGGGTAGCCATGCCATTTTTCTCAAAGATTTTCATCCATATTGCCAGGACAAGACATGACATTAAAGCCGCAAGCAGTTTTAAATGGCTTATTTTTTTCCTTTACAAATGTCATTTTGTGCAGGGACAGTTCTAAACACGGGAAACACATGCCACTTCACAGGCATACTTTAGACACCCCCCAGATACCATATTTAAAGGAATATTTCACTTTTTTTTTTCACTTTATGCATCATTAAAATCACTGCTCCAGAAAAAACGTCAGTTTTTAAAACTTTTTTTTGCATTGATACATGTCCCCTGGGGCAGGACCCGGGTCCCCAAACCTTTTTTATAACAATAACATGCATATTGGACGTTATAATTAGCACTTTAGATTTTGAACGCTCGCGTCCATTGTAACTAATAGGGTTCTAACGTTCGTGCGAACTTTCGGTCCGTTCGCAGGTTCTGGTGCGAACCAAACCCGGGGGTGTTCGGCTCATCCCTACACAGGAGTATTAATGGAAGATGGCTTAATAATGAGGTGCAATGTGCTACGGACCGTCCACTATATGTAATTAGCAATGTATGCCAAGCGACACTGGATATTACATCTATGTGATGTGACATGTCAATTCTATCTTTGAATAGCAACAGTAAAGTGCGGAAACTATAATTTTGTGTGGACATTCCTTTCTTGTGAATATAAAGGCTAATAGCCAGGGAAGCCAAGGGAAGGCCTATGGCAAGGAGTGGGTACAATATGGCTGAAACTTTTAGCTTTAGCAGTGGATTTTTGTCCTATGCAAGTGGTAGAGAGGCGGGAGCTTGAGCAATGTAGTGCCAACACTCAGCCAATCAGAAGCCCTCTTACATGTCTGTGTTTTGTCCATACAGGGGAACCAAGTTTGTGCTAATGCCAGCCCCATGGAGGAGCATGTGAATCATTCCATGTGACAGCTATGTCTGTGTAAGACATCTCAACTGATAGCTTACACATGTGCTTCTGAGGAGGCCTGTTTTAAGTGAACTTGTTGCTATGCCCTGCATCTGCAAAATATAGGTTCACCTAAAGAATAACAAAATATTGGAACACTAGCCACCAGTAAGGATGAGTTCAGGCGCTTTCGCAACTCCACGTGCCCATGCCTGCCAGAAAGCTGACACTCTGCAGTGCTAATCACAGGCAGTGAGACATTTCCCAGTCCACGGCTGCACGGATCAGGAAATGTCTCACTACCTGTGTTTAGCGATGTGCAGTGTCAGCTTCCTGGCGGGCGCGGGCACGTGGAGTTGCGAACACACCTGAGCTAATCTTTAGCCACCAGTCTCAACTCAACATTCTTCATTGCTCATCCTTTCTTCCTAAAATGACCACCTAATCTGAGTGTTCCTAAAATGCATGAAAAAGCATTCAGTCTTTAGAACCACTGTAATTATGTTTCATGGCAAGGTGTACCCACAGTCAGATTCTGCTAAATTTTTTAGGCTCTGTTTTCTGATTCCTTTATGCATTTTCTATTTATTTTCATTAAGGTTCCAACATCAAAGTGCAGTTCTAGCTGTTCTCCAGGATTTATGAAGGTGACTATTCCTGAAAAGCCCGTCTGCTGTTTCCAGTGTGTGCCATGTCCTCAGGGACAAATCTCCAATGGAACAGGTGCTTTATAAGATTATGTTTCATTATTTTAGGTTTCTACACACAAACTGTGTTTTTTACAATACTGATACTAGCTTTCTTCTCTAGATGCTGTCAGTTGCCTCCCTTGCCCCTGGGATATGTGGCCCAATCTCCAACAAGATGCATGTTTGCCAAGGCCCATTGAGTTCCTCTCCTACAGTGAAACACTTGGCATTATCTTGGCTATCATTGCCATATTCTCCTCTGTTGTCCCACTTGGAATTTTGGGATTGTTCATCCATTATAGGACCACACCAATTGTGCGAGCCAACAACTGGTCTTTAAGCTGTCTTCTACTCATATCTTTGTGCCTCTGCTTCCTTTGCTCATTGGCGTTTATTGGATACCCGCAAATAGATAAGTGTCTTCTCCGCCAGGTTACATTTGGTTTGGCCTTTGCATTGTGTATCTCGTGTGTTCTAGCCAAAACTATTACAGTCATCATTGCCTTCAAAGCCACCAAGCCAGGAAGTCAGTTAAGAAAGTTTACTGGTGTAGGAATATCCTACTCACTCATTGTCCTTTGTCTACTAATCCAAGTATCCATCTGTGTGACTTGGCTTTCTTCTTCACCTCCTTTTCCAGAGTTTGACTCTAACACTCAGTCAGAGGTAATAATTTTGAGCTGCAATGAAGGTTCTCCTACAGCATTCTGGTTTATGTTAGGATACCTTGGTCTTCTAGCCACCACCAGTTTTATTGTTGCGTTCTTGGCCAGAAGATTACCTGACAGCTTCAATGAGGCAACATTTATTACCTTTAGCATGTTGGCTTTCCTCAGTGTTTGGATTTCCTACATTCCAGCCTCTCGCAGCTCACGAGGAAAGTATACTGTGGCCACAGAGATCTTTGCCATCTTATCTTCTAGCTGGGCTCTTGTGGTTTGTATTTTCCTGCCAAAATGTTTCATCATATTGTTTCGACCAGATATGAACTCTAAAGGACTATTGATGAGAAAAAATTGTGGCTGAAAACCAAAAATGTAGACATCTATCTTGTGCAGGACTACAGTTATGTATTCATAGAACTGTTTATGTTGTAAGCATTTTAGGAAAGTATTTTGTAGATTCATAACTTTCTCTGTTCTGAAGGAATTGCTGTTTGTTTCACCATATTCTCTCTCTTACTGATTTCTGAATGGGAAGATCTGCCTTCATTACAACAACCTGAGCAATATCTGTGTCTGCATCCCTCTAGAATGGATGAGTCTTATAGAGTGGCTCACTAAATAAGAATCTTATTGCAGGGGATGCCTGAAAAAAAATTTTGTATCGAATTAGGGTAGAATTCTGTGAAAAGCAGGGAGCCAATTACACAAGCAGAGTATGAGATTTTGGCAGATATATAGGATATTGATATGCATATTAACTATTTGCAGAACGGTTCCTACATTGCATGGAAGTGATATTTGATTTTGTTGCACATTTTATAAAATGGAATAAACTAATTAACAGTTAATATGCATTCTGGATAAAATGCAAAGCCAGGGCCGTCTTTAATACTGATTGGACCCTGGGCAAACATTTTCTTGGTCCCCCTCCCTCCATGCAATTTTGTTCTCCACCTGCTCTGAGACATACAAAAAATACCAGTTTACTAAATCAGATCAGGCAGCAATTGCGATAGGTTGCCAGAGGTTACAATGTATCATTACCACTCACTGAATGGCTTCTAGAGGTTACAGCACACATTATGGCTCACTGATTATTTGCTAGAGGTTTACGGCACATGACTTCTGTGTGTTGATTGGTTGCTAGAGATTACTGTACAACAATACTGCTCACTGATTGGTTGCTAGAGGTTACTGGACATCCTTACCACTCACTAATTGGTTGCTTGAGGTTACTGCACATTATTACTGCACACTGATTGGTTGCTAGAAGTTACTACATATCCTTACCGCTCAATAATTGGTTGCAAGAGGTTAGTGCACATCATTACTGCTCACTGATTGGTTGCTAAAGGTTACAGCACATTATCTCCCCACTGCCTGCACACCATGAACTGGGGAGATGAGGGGGCCCATCAATAGACAGAAAACTCCTAGGGATCCTAGGACTCCTGGGATCAATTGCAATGCTGGGGGAGGGGGCAGGGTTAGATCAGTGGACATGCTGGGGGGTTGATGGGATCAGTGGCAGTGGTGGGAGGATGGGATTAGTTAGGAGGCAGTACACTGTGGAACCTTGTCTTACCAGTATGAACCCAGCCTTAGTATTAATTCCCTTGTTGGGGGGAGGGGGGATAAGGTGTAGTCCCTTTGAAGGAAAGAAAACCTTGAGTCTTCAGCATGTTCTTTGGTGATATGCTGGAGATATCCTAATAAGCAAAGTAAAGTAAATTAGGCTTATGTGTCCTGGCAAGCAGGTAATGCAAAGTGTGCCTGTGGTATCCAGAAACAAGATGAAATTGTTGCCGCTTGGCAGGGAGCAAATATAACACAGAGTTCTACAGGTGTAGGCAAAGAGAAAGGCAACGTTGTCTGCATGCAGTGTACCTTGTCCTGAGAGGGTGGGCAAGTGCTCACTTACTGATCCCTGTGACTTGTAGTGTTTAACCACTTAAGCCCCGGACCAATTTGCAGCCAAAGGACCAGGCCCCTTTTTGCGATTCGGCACTGCGTCGCTTTAACTGACAATTGCGCGGTCATGCAACGTGGCTCCCAAACAAAATTGGCGTCCTTTTTTTTCCCACAAATAGAGCTTTCTTTTGGTGGTATTTGATCGCCCCTGCGGTTTTTATTTTTTGAGCTATAAACAAAAATAGAGCGACAATTTTGAAAAAAATGCAATATTTTTTACTTTTTGCTATAATAAATATCCCCCAAAAAATATATAAAAAACATTTATTTTTTCCTCAGTTTAGGCGATACGTATTCTTCTACATATTTTTGGTAAAAAAAAATCACAATTAGCAATTATTGATTGGTTTGCACAAAAGTTATAGCGTTTACAAAATAGGGGATAGTTTTATAGTATTTTTATTAATATTTTTTTTTTTACTAGTAATGGCGGCGATCAGCGATTTTTATTGTGACTGCGACATTATGGCGGACACATCGGACATTTTTGACACATTTTTGGGACCATTGTCATTTATACAGAAATCAGTGCTATTTAAATGCACTGATTCCTATGTAAATGACAGTGGCAGTGAAGGAGTTAACCACTAGGGGGCGGGGAGGAGTTAGTGTGACGTGTGTAAGGAAATGTAGAGTTACCCTTTAAGATTTAATAGTATTATACAAAGATGTTTTTCTGTAGAAACTCACTCTAACTCTGTTTATCTCACACTTTCTCATAACAAGTCTACTTTCTCATAACAAGTTTACTGATCTGTGCTTCTGTTTACCAAAAATTGCTGAGAACCTTGTCAAGGACATATATTGCGTGGGACATTTTTAGAGTAAATATGACGTTGAGTCTGAAGGAAGAAATATTATGAATCTTGCAGATCAATATTGATTGTATAACAAAATGCTTGAATGTGATTGGTTGTTCAATTGCGTTCTCCCTATGCAACCTCCCCCTTTGATTATTGTATATGCTCTGTATAACGGGAAGTAAAGATATTCTTTTATCAACCACATACGGTGTATGGTGTCTCTTTGCCTGTCCGGACAGACAAGGGGGGAAAAAGGACGAGAGTTTTACATTGACCGTCAAAGTCCAGTTGAGGGAAAGAGGAGCTGATACAGAAAACCTGTGTGTCCACCAGATGTGTCCAGAATAATGTTCAGGGACACTTACCAGCGCCCTTAGGCCCATTACAAGACTTACAGATTGATTTTACACACATGCCCAAATAGAAAGGTAATATCAAATATCTTTGCGTAATAATACGCCATTTTCCCTCATGGCCGGAAGTTATTCCCGTAACAGGAGAGCCCGCAGGGATAGCCACCAGGTGTTTGGTCAATCATTGGATTAGCAGGTTTGGTCTGCCAGCTACCATATACTCTGACCAAGGGCCCGCTTTTACAGCAAAACTTACCAAAGAGTTAGTGAGAGTTCTGGGGATACAATGGAAGCTCCACATCCCCTATCACCCCCAGAATGCCGGAGTAGTGGAGAGAATGAATAGAAACATTAAAGACAAATTGAAAAAGGCCACACAAGGTACCATGAAGAACTGGCTTCATTTTCTTCCCGGGGTGCTCTTCCAGATAAGGAACCACCCCCCCATGCTAGGACAGGACTCTCCCCCTTTGAGATCCTCATGGGAAGACCCGCTCAAAGAGCCCCTAAGACAGGCGAGGAATCTAACTTATATTCCTTACAGGAAGAGCACGTGAAATATCTGGTAAGTAGCCCTGCTGAAACGTATGACAAGGTTGCTGTCACCTTTCTTCCTCTTTCCACAGAACCAACACATCCTTTCGTCCCGGGGGATAAAGTACTGATCAAACAACTTGCAGTCCGCAAACAATCAGGCCCCGTCTTCCAAGGTCCATTTGAAGTCCTCAAGGTCTCCAGGACAGCAATACTGACGGATCAAAGCCTGCAATGGATCCATGCATTAAGGTTGAAGAAGAGCCCACAGATAAAAGGAGACAGGAAAGGAAATGGAGGAGCCCCCACCAATAACTGCACAAGGAGAGACTCTGCCACTATTGCCCCCTGCCCCCTCTCACCTGCTCCCTTAACCCCAAACTGTTCTTGCCATAACATTTCCCTGTGAGCCAAAATGCAGCACCTGGACAATTTTTCTTCTTTTGCCATTTGTGTGACAATCAAATCGGTGTTCTGCCTGATAAGTAAATTGATATTGCTGAAACAACCATGACCATGTTCTACTGTTCTACTATAGGTGGTACAGTGAGTGATCAGCGGAGACCTTTTTTTTTAAGTCTCCTATGATCAAAGGAGGGATTGTAAGGAAATGTAGAGTTACCCTTTAATATTTAATAGTATTGTACAAAGATGTTTTTCTGTTTTTCTGTAGAAACTCACTCTAACTCTGTTTATCTCACACTTTCTCATAACAAGTTTACTTTCCCATAACAAGTCTACTTTCTCATAACAAGTTTACTGTTCTGTGCTTCTGTTTACCAAAAATTGCTGAGAACCTTGTCAAGGACATATATTGCGTGGGACATTTTTAGAGTAAATATGACGTTGAGTCTGAAGGAAGAAATATTATGAATCTTGCAGATCAATATTGATTGTATAACAAAATGCTTGAATGTGATTGGTTGTTCAATTGCGTTCTCCCTATGCAACCTCCCCCTTTGATTATTGTATATGCTCTGTATAACGGGAAGTAAAGATATTCTTTTATCAACCACATATGGTGTATGGTGTCTCTTTGCCTGTCCGGACAGACAAAGGGGGAAAAAGGGCGAGAGTTTTCCATTGACCGTCAAAGTCCAGTTGAGGGAAAGAGGAGCTGATCTGTGTCTGACGTCTGACGTCACTGATCGGCTTTCCCGATGACAGGGAACAGCCGATCAGTGACAGGCCGTGTAGGAAGCGCGGGGAGAGGTTTGTTTACACAGACCTCTCCCCGTTCTTCAGCTCTGTGACCCGATCCGGGACACCAGCGGCGATCGGGTCCGCTGGTCCCGCGGCCGCGGTCACGGAGCTCCCGACCGGGTCCGCGAGCGCGTGGCCGGTGGCGCGCGCGCGCGACCCCACGGCTAGGCTATTAAAGGGGACGTACCTGTACGTGCTTTTGCCTAGCCGCGCCATTCTGCTGACGTAAATGTGCAGGAGGCGGTCGGGAAGCGGTTAAGAAAGATTTGAAGGCAGCAAACTCCCACACAATCCTGGCTCAAGAGGATTTGGTCACACTATACAGTCATATAGTGCTAAGCCCAGTTACTGCGTTAAAGTACCCCATTATCAGTGGGTCCTACACTATTAATAGAATGAATGATCCTTCCTCTCAACCATGGGAGACAAACTCCTCTTTATGGGAGAACTGAAAGGACTCCTTTATGACCAT
The DNA here is from genome assembly GCA_028564925.1 of Lithobates sylvaticus. Lineage (NCBI taxonomy): Eukaryota > Metazoa > Chordata > Amphibia > Anura > Ranidae > Lithobates > Lithobates sylvaticus. The sequence continues at coordinate 56,619,466 of CM053029.1, forward strand.
ATAGTGTGACCAAATCCCCATATTTTCTGAATATGTTCAGGTGTTTTTAAATAGCCTTGCAGGATTTAAATGTAATTTTTGTATGTGTGCGCTATAATCTATTTTGTTCCGTTTGCGGTCTTATAGCAGCACCATCTTGAATGTAAACGCATTTTTAGGGTGTGCCCCTCAAGTCTGTTGTTTGTAACAAAGAAAGATTCCAGAAATAATTTGCCATAAGCTAGAGCCCGTGTTCATACAAGAAAACCTCAGAAACCCTGTGCTCCCTCCTTCTCTTCCTCTATACCATCTGCTAAATAAAAAATTAAGTGCATCTTTAAAAGAAAGAACCAACCTTGAGATGAATGTTCTTGGGTCCTTATTGGCAGGTAAATGTGGCCTGTTATTCTTCCTTATGTTAATTCTTATGAAATACATGACTATAGTATAACAGATGTTGCCTATTTCTGCTAACCCGGCCACCCCACTCCATACCTTTTCCCCTTTTTCCCATTAAAGGAGACCACACCTTTCTGGAGTAATTATTGGCCGTAGCAGCCCCTTTGTTAACAAAACCATTAAATTAACATATAATAAACAAACATCTGTTAAATGTCAACTGATCACGTTGGTCTATGCAGGACATCCCCCCCCCCACACCATTAACATAACGATCGTCACCATACACTGCGGTCCTTTTTAACTGAAAACTAGGCCTCAAGCTGACATGCTAGCTCAGAGACAACCAAACTACTGACCGCAGTGCACCCTTTCACCAGATTCCATATAAATCAGCTTAGATGGCATACCACCAACGAGCCCATATCACCGATGGGTCCCGCATTACCTTCTCTGTGGGGGGGGGGGGGGGGTATCTTTCTTCACCTGCAACGACCAACACCCGCCACCGCAAACAAGGGTTAAACCTTACCCTTGAGCGCACCTCCACACCCTCAATGCTCTCTCAATGCCATCCTGTAGTCCTATGGCCCACATATCTATACCAACTGCATTAAGGTGCACTCCATTGTCCCGAAGGTAACGCCAGGTATGGCGTTATCAAATGCCTGATAGCCAGCCCCCGTTGTTCACCACGAACCTGCTGACCTCCTGGTTAATCTTCTTCCTCACCTTATTGACCCTCTCCACTGACCTCGCCAATCTCCATGTGGTCCTGGCAATCATATCCGACAACACTGTCAACATCTTGGAGAAAGCCGCACAGAGACGCAGAAAATCGTACTTGATATCCCGCGTGATGTCCAGTTTTGACCTGAGGCCCAGATCGTTCCCCCCACCATGTAACACTAAAATGTCCGGGGGCCTGTCTAATCGTGCAAAACGGTGCACTTCAGGCACAATCCTGCTCCATAGCATTCCTGGAAATCCCAACCAACTAATGCAAGCCTCCCATCTGGAAATGCCCAATAGTCTACCCCCTGGTCTCACATCTCCCCTCCTCGCGCCCCAGCAGACATAGGAGTGCCTTATTATCCAGACCAAACCCTGCGTGTCACCTGCAAGAAAAGAAAACCCAAATGACAGTAAATCCGACAATCTCACACACAAACCCATGCCGACATACCCCTATCCGTTCTGCTCTATATCTCCAACAGCTCCGGCCTAACATAGGACCTAAACCTTCTCGACTCCCACCTACCAATCCTTTTGACTGACTCCTTATCTAAACCCTATTTCACCGCTTCTGTCGCTGCACCTATCCTATGTGAGGAAAAGTTCATTCCCTCTAGGCCCAAAGCCTTCAAGCATTTGCGGAAAACCGATATAAATTGGAATCTTGACAGAGACTCTCCGTTCTCGTGTTCTAAAAAAGGAGCCCCTTCCTTCTGGACGTATTGCCAGAAAACTCTTAACTGTTGAAACTGGACACATTGGAGAACCTGGTATTGCAAAAAACATTATATCTTTACCCTTCCCTTCCTGATCCTTCTTTGACTTCTTCACCTGCATGGCCAACCTATCCTCACTACAGGTGACCTCCTCAACCCCCAAACCCCCTGCTCCTTTTTTTGAAGGGCTGATTAATTCTCCAGCCCTAAATGCCCCAAAAACCCCCAGCGCAAATGCAGTTTTAAACAGAACTCCTTCGTACTGCGATAAACAGATCACTCGTAACTGCTCAAAAAGTCTGCCCAGTAGTTCGAACCACATTGGACATCTGTCGTCCTTGCCCTGCTGACCTCTCATATACCCCTTAACCGCCTGTCTAACCCAAAAATCCTTTGTAAAATCCTGTTCCCCATGTAATTTAAACCAAAAAGCAAGGCCCGCCAACTTCTTTCCTAGTCCAGAGACAGACACCCCTTCTTCCAAATTTCGAGATACCAAGTAAATCACCATCAGCCTACGACCCCAGCTCCTACTTGTGTCCACAGTGACTCCCATTCAGACCATACTTTACTGTACGCCGCCCAAGTCGCCTCGCTCACTGACCGTCTGATCCAGCCAGAGACGCGTCCAAGGCAATCTTCCATAGCCCCGAGGAACAGGGGACCCCGTGCGTGTCCGCTGCAGGTGCCAATTCCCGGAATTTGTCCCACTGAAAGCGAGACAGCGCGTCAGCAATGACGTTCTCAAATCCCGGTAGGTGCACCGCATGTATAAAAATATTTAATTGCATGCACCTTAACACCAAATGTCTCAACAAGCGCACCACCGGAGGGGATGCCGCTGACACTTTGTTTATGACCTGGACCACACCCAGATTATCCCTAAGAAAGCGTACCTTCAGATCCCTGAAGGACTCGCCCCATAGCTCCACTGCCAGTACCACCGGAAACAGCTCCAGGAGCACCATGTTCTTCAATAACCCCCCCCCCCCCCCCCCCATTTCCACGAGTCAGGCCATGGGCCCGCACTCCATCTGCCCTGGAAAAAGGCCCCAAACCCCGTGGATCCAGCCACATCCGTGTATAGCTCTAAATCAAAATTACTTACCGGACCGGACATCCACAAGGCCCTACCATTGAATTGTTCCAAGAACACGTGCCATATCCACAGGTCATCCCTATGTTCCTTCGTCAATCTCACAAAGAGTTTTGGGGACTCCACCCTGCCTGTGCTGGGGTCACCCCAAAGTGTTGTGGATCCAGCCACATCCGTGTATAGCTCTAAATCAAAATTACTTACCGGACCCTGCCTGTGCTGGCCGCCAGCCTGCCTGTGCTGGCCGCCAGCCTCCTGCTAAAGACCCTCCCCATGGGTATTATCCGACACGCGAAATTCAGCTTCCCTAATACCAATTGAAGGGCCCTAAGCTGGACCTTGCGTAGCCCTACCATCCCCCGAATCTCCGCCTGTAGTGACTTCAGCTTGTCCTCAGGAAGTCGACACTCCATTGCCTCCGAGTTCAATATGATGCCCAGAAAGCTGATCACCGTAGTCGGCCCTTCCGTCTTGTCCGGTGCCAATGGAATCCCAAAACGCTCTGCTATATGTTCCAACGTTGTCAATAGCACCGCACAGACCTCGGCGGAGCCCGGGCCTACACACAAGAAATCATTCAGGTAGTGGATGATGGAGTTCACTCTAGCGACATCTCTGACTACCCACTCCACGAACAAACTGAAGCGTTGGAAAAGCGCACACGAAATGGAGCATCCCATCGGCAAGCACCGATCCACATAGTATTCCTCCTGCCAATGACATCCTAGAAGGTGAAAACTGTCTGGGTGGATGGGGAGTAATCGAAATGCCGCCTCAATGTCCGTTTTTGCCATTTTTGCCCCTTGCCCATATCGCCTTACCCAAAATACCGCTGCATCAAAAGATGTGTACGAAACCGCACACATCTGTAGATCAATGGCATCGTTCACCGACCCCCCTTTTGGGAAGGAAAGGTGGTGGATCAGCGGATATTGTGACGGCCTAATGGCAAAACCACTAACTCAGGAATTGGTATAGTTGGAAAAGGGCCTGCCATACGCCCCATCGCAACCCCCTTCCGTAGTTTCTCCGAAACCACTTCTGGGTGTTGTAGCGCGGAATGCAGGTTCTTGGACATTGGGGAGAAACGACCAGTACTGCTGGTATCCGGAACCCCTCCAAAAACCCTTGGCCCAATAACTACCCTGCCTCCCTATCTGGGTATCTATCTAGGAAAGGGCGCATCCTTTCAACCTTCACCGGCGTCGTCCCTCTTGTTCGCAGATTTGCCAGCCCTACCTTTTCCTTGCTTGAAGCACCGAGACACTGGGTGAGCTCCCCCACAGCCGGGCGTATTGCCCTCTGTTGACAAAATTGCTCATCATACCTCAGCCAAGCTACTCCCCCATAGACTCTGTGTGCTTCCCCTACTGCATCCAAGTAGCAGAAGAGCGCTGAGCAATTCTCCGGGTTCTTTTCCCCTATCACACTGGCTAGAATCGCGAACGCCTGCAGCCAATTCTGGAACGTCCGCGGTATGAGTCTATATCTCCTCTTCTCTTCGTCCTCCTTCTTGCTGTCCTCCGGTTTTACCCTGTCTAAATTGAACTTTTCCAGGGGCAGTAGAGAAAATATATCAACATATTCCCCCTTCCAAATCTTCTCCCTGACCTCCTGTTTTAAATGCTCCCAATGGACCCTCAAAGCACATATAGACTTCACACCTGGCCTCATCCGCCAACCTGATCAAGTCTTGTTTCTTTCCCGTATCCCCTGCTGTCCCCTTCTTTTCCCCTGTGGACTCCAGGGTTTTTGTGGTTGGTGCCGCCCCCAATGCGCCCCCCCCCCAGGTGTCAGTGTTGCCGCTGTAGTCCTGGATTTCTCCAGGGACCCTGCATCCCCCAGCCCCCCTTCCCCAGGGGCACCCATGCTACCGCAGGCGTAACATCGTAACTTAGTTATTTACAAAACTTTATAACAGAAACAAAGAAATACTTATTTTTTTCAAAAAGTTTTCTTTATTTGTTTAGCAAAAAATAAAAACCCCAGAAGTGATCAAATACCACCAAAAGAAAGCTCTATTTGTGGGAACCAAATTATAAAAATGTTGTTTAGGTACAGTGTTGCATGTCTTGGGAAGGAAGGGGGTAAGTCCGATATTGAAGTGGTTAAAGCCCATCTCCATGAAAAAAAAAGTGTGCCCACACTGCACAGGTTAACTGCTCATTTTGGTCTAGGGGAGAGGAGAAAGAGGATTTATTTACCTAATCCTCTGATCCTCCCAGCACAAGACCGCTTTGTCACCCCCGCACTCCAGCGCTCTTGAATTGTGGACTGTTCCTGACGTCATCAAGCCAGAGCAGGCTCCATAGGCTAAGAACAGTCCTATGCTGGACCATGGGGGAGCCCAGTTTTCCAGTGGAATGAAGGATCGGGTGAGTATAAGCTTTCTCCTCGCCCCTAGACCACACGAGCAGTTGACCCGTGCAGTGCGGACACAGCCCAACTGCATTGGAAACTTATTTTTTGCCTGGAATTGGTCTCTTAAGCATTTTATCATACCAACTGTACATTACAGAAGAGTGAGATAGATTATTATCAACACAACATCAGGAACTATTACTATTACTACATAATAATTTAGATTTACATAAGTTACCCAAATGTCAACGTGTCCTTTGATACTGGCAGCTATGACAAGGGAAAAGAAAATTAAGTATTGATAGAAATATTATCCTGGGAGCTTTTAAAACCATTTTCATCATATAATCAGATTCAGTCTTAGATTCCCTTAAGTCTAATTACCTGAAGTGTATAAAATACCTGTCAGCTACGCTTTGCTGTGGTGCCTACATGCAAGTGATTGCGTATGTGATATCTGCTTGTAATGTAGTCTTGCCTGATAGCTGTTGGCATCTGAAAAAGCAAGAGACAAAAGTGCCTCATTTTGGGTGTCACTGGTGGTGCTCTCCACCCTCCCGAAGCCAATTTCTCCATTAATCTTCACACAAGCGACTACCATAGACCACCATTTAAACTTTAAATCTTCTCTAAGGGCAGGCAACTCACATCACATACATGGAAATCTGTTATCCATGAAAAGTCTGGTTGTCCGTTTCCTTGTTTATCCTCTCCCCAGCTTTCTTATTTTTGCTCACAACGAATAACTTAAGATGATCTTCAGCTTTGATACCAACAAAGATCAAAACATTGCAACACTCAATTCCTTCTTTTGTTATATAGTCAATTTAGTATTTTTTATACAGAAGGTCTCTGGTATATAATGCCAAAAAACATACAACTCCTCTTTTCCAAGACACAGACAGAATGAAGAAGGTGTTGCCTTGTGTGTAACACTAATAGAATGAATAAGGTCTTGTGTTGTGTGCAACACTGATATCTTATGGACTCCTTACTGATATGATATCCTTACATGATATCCTTACATATGCAATTTTAACTACAGAAGGTGTTCTCCAAAGTGTAGAGGTCTTTGATTTGCACTAAAGGACTACACCTATAAATAATGGGTCCCTAGAAGGATATCGTATCTGGAGCTTCACAGTAGAAAAGAAATATGATGGTCTTCTTCTGTGTACATTATTAGAAGGTGACAGAAGGTATAGCATACTTAATTTTGAAAAGGCACCTACATGGCATACAGAGTGGAGATGTTTTTCAGCTACATTCTCATGACCGGGTTGTTCAGTACTATGTGCCTGCTGTTTAGTAAGTCTTGGGTGTTTTATATAGTGTTAATGGATGCGTTGGACTGTCTGAAGGCCATGCATGGTTGCAACTTGCCAGTTGTTCCTATCAATGGGTACTTGAGGCAGCCAGGAGATCTGGTGATTGGAGGAACTTTCCCAGTTCATGTGGACAGAAGCTACCCTGAAAACACATTTACCAGTAAGCCAGAGGACCTCAAATGCAAGCTGTAAGTCTATATAACTTTTATAAGTGAAACATACAAAAAAAAATACAATAAATATGAAGCCACTAGTGGGACATGTTTCTCCTTTTAGTTGAATGTATCCGCTTATGATTGGCCAAGTACATTTACAGCATACTGATGGGATAGCTCAGGTTGGCTTGGACTATGATCCAAACATGCCTGAGCTCATCTCTAGAAGCAACATAAGAAAACACACATCATTTTTATTATATCCTGCCTACCTTTAGTGTCAAAGGGTTAGCTCAACATTAAAATAAAATTTAAAGTAGCACCCAGAGTGATCCATGCCATCCTGCATATAAGCCAGAATCCAAACCTTCTTCCCAATACTGCACATGTGCAGATTTGTGGATGAGAGGAAGTGCTCATTTCATCCTCCTTCCTGTGATGATGGAGATGTTCTTAACATACCGTCCATCCTAGCTTATAGGAAGGACAGCTAAAATCACTCTGAATGCAACTTTTTTGGCCAGGATTTGCGGAGGGTACACTTGGCCTTGTTGTTGTTCAGTCATTTAGTCATGTCCGACTTTTTATGATGGACCATAGCGTGTCAGGCTTTTCTGTCCTCCACCTTCTCACGGTGCTTGCTTAATTTCATGTTCATTGTTTTCGATGATGCTATCTATCCATCTTGTTTTCTGTCATCCTCTTTTCTTTTTTACTTAGATGTTTCCCAGCATCAGGGTCTTTTCAAATAAAACCTCTGTTTGCATTAGGTGGCCAAAGTATTTGAGTTTCAGCTTCAGGATCTGTCCTTCCAGTGAATATTCAGGGTTGATTTCCTTCAAGATTGACTGGCTTGATCTTCTTGTCGTTCAAGGGATTTTCAGGAGTCTTCTCCAACACCATAGTTCAAAAGCATAAATTCTTCGTCATTCAGCCTTCCTTATGGTCCAACTTTCACAGCCATAGGTTACTACTGGGAATACCATTGCTTTGACTATATGGGACTTTGTCGGTAGGGTGATGTCTCTGCTTTTTATTATGTTGTCTAGGTTTGCCATTGCTTTCCTCCCTCCAAGCATCTCTTAATTTCATGGCTACAGTCACTGTCTGTCATGATCTTATAGGAAGATAAAATCTGTCACTATTTCCATTTCTTCTCCTTCTATATGCCAAGGAGTGAAGTAACCTTTTGCCATGATCTTAGTTTTCTTCATGTTCAATTTCAGGCCAGCTTTTGCGCTCTCTACTTCCACTTCTATTAAGAGACTCTTTAGTTCTTCTTCACTTTCTGCCTTTAGTGTGGTATCATCTGAATATCTCAGATTGCTTACTATTTCTCCCAGGGATCTTAATTCCTGCTTGTGATTCATCGATCCTGGCATTTCGCATGATGTACTTTGCATATAAGTTAAATAAGTAGGGTGACAATATACATCCTTGCTGCACTCCTTTCTCAATTTTGAACCAGTCAGTTGTTCCAAGTCCTGTTCTAACTGTTGCTACTTGATTTGCTTACAGGTTTTCCAGAAGACAAGTGAGGTGGTCTGGTATTCACATTTCTTTCAGTATTTGCCACATTTTGTTGTGATCCACACAATAGAAGGCTGTACTGTTATAGACATGTGCACACTGAAATATTTTGTTTCGGAATTTCGTTTTCGTTCGAAAAATACATTTATTTAGTTACTCCCGAAATTCGTTTTTATTTATTTGGTTTAGTTAAAAAATGCATTCGAAAATCGGAAATAATTAAGGTCGAATCTGTCTGTCTGAAGGCTTATGGTGTCTGTCAAATGTTCTAAGAAGATTCGACAGAGCAGCTAAACTGTACGATGCCGCAATCGTACATTTCCGGTCGAATGTTCTGTCTACAAGCTATAGTAACTGCTTCGTCGAATCTTCATGTCAAATCTTTTCTCTCTATGTCAAATAATCTTGGACTAATAGAGTTAGGTTAGGCACATTCTACCTTTTTTGCTATTGTCTCTATAATGTCGAATCTTTTTCTCTATGTCTATCTCTATGTCGAATCTTTTCTCTCTATGTAGAATAATCTTGGACTAATAGAGCTAAGGTTAGGCACATTCTAACACAGATCACTATTGTCAGTGTCATGTCGAATCTCCTATCTATATCGAACTGTTGCAACGAAAACGAAAATAAAGCATTTGTTTATGTCGGATCTTTCGGTTTTTGGATTCTGCGCGTTCGTTATCGTTTGTTAAAACGAAAATACCCGAAATTCGAACGAAAATGCATTCGGACGAAAACTAATGCACATGTCTAGTAGTCAATAATGCAGAAGTAGACATTATTCTGGAACTCCCTTGCTTTCTCCATGATCCAGTGAATGTTGGCAATTTGATCTATAGTTTCTCTGCCTCTACGAAATCCAGCTTGTACTTGTGGTAGCTCTCGGTTCACATGCTGCTAAAGCCTGGTTTGTAGAAATTTTAGCATAACCTTGCTAGCGTGTGAGATAAGTGCGATCGTACGGTAGTTTGAACATTCTTTGGCGTTGCCCTTCTTTGGTATCGGAATGTAAACAGACCTCTTCCTTTTCTGTGGCCATTGTTGAGTTTTCCAAATATGTTGGCCTATTGAGTGCAGCACTTTAACAGCATCATCTTGGCCTATAGGTATGTAATCTAAACAAAGTTAATCTTTACTGCACCATGATTTTTAACCTACTGGGGATACTTGACTGTGCTGTAAATTTTATTGTAACGGTGAACTACCCTTTGAAAACAATTAGTCATTGTAAATCATTTATTATGTAAGTGCATCTCGTTCAAGGACTGGAAGGACCTATTTTCCTAAGCACATACAATTTTATGCATCCTATAAAATAAGAAATCTGTTAGCAAAAACTCCCAGTGTCCCATGTGTTGTATATGATAGTCACATGTTCAGAAATGGTACACTGAAATTAGGGATGTGCATAGGTTAGAGCAGTGTTTCTTAATTCCAGTCCTCAAGGCATACCAACAGGTCATGTTTTCGGGATTTCCCTCAGATGAAATAGCTGTGGTAATTACTAAGGCAGTGAAACTAATCAAATCACCTGTGCAAAATAATGGAAAGCCTAAAAACATGACCTGTTGGTGCGCCTTGAGGACTGGAGTTGAGAAACACTGGGTTAGAGGAAGCTGGACATTGACTAACTAACCCTTTTTGTTATATGCTTTATGAAATATATAAAGAGCATTATTTGTTTTTCAATTCACTAGCCTTGAACGTGATCAGTACCAGAGAATGCAAGCCATGATTTACGCCATAGAGGAGATTAACAAGAATCCAGACCTTCTTCCCAATATCACCCTGGGCTACCAGATCTTCGACACTTGTCCTATACTCAGACGGGCAATAGAAGGAACTTTGTGGATGTTATCTGGCGGAAAAGAAAGCATTCCAAATTATCGTTGTGAACAAACAGGCACTTTTGCTGGCATCGTTGGTGACTCTGCGTCTACACGCTCCATTGTAATGGCACACATTTTAGGTCTTTATAGATATCCACAGGTACAAAATAATACTTTTCTTAAAACTTTCAAATCCCAGGGACAATGGTAACCAGGACATATAGAAAGAGAAAATCTTTCAAACAGTAACACAGACAGCAATAACAAGATAAAACAAATTCTAACCCCTCGTCACTCTTTCCAAGACTAAAAAAAGCTTTACCATTGGATACACTTTAATACTTGTTTTTGTATAAAGTCTAATTCCCCCTTTGTAGAAAATAGCCCATGCAGTCAAAGGGCCCTAGCAGATATTAAAAGGCTGTGCAGCTTTGCAAAATGTGCATTCTTTTTATAATCATACCTGTAGGCCATTTGGACCCCCCAGAAGCCAAGCTGAAAAAAATCACAATTAGCAACCTCCACATCCCATCTTGTTACTAGTATAGGAAAACCGTTGGATGCTCACCTGAATAACAAGAGTGGAAAACAATTGTTTTGATGTCCTAACAACAAGGCAGGATGTAGGGGTTGCTAACTGAGTTCTTTGGCCATTCGCCTGGGGGGGGGGGGGGGGGGGCACATGGCCTACAGGTATGACAAGAAAATGAATAAACTAGAACTAGACGACGGTGCGCTTCTATACGTACCAAAAGGAAATTTATCTAAAACGTAACCTTTATTATAAATCATAAAGGGTATGTAAATGACCATAACAGGTATCCCTATAGGGTCAAGTCAATGCCAACATATGGGAACCAAAGTTCTAACTCTATGTGATAATATTTGCACCTACCAAGTTAATTGGTGAAACTTCTCTTGATATAAACATATAGACAATATGATGGTTAATATATCCTCTTACATTCAATGTAAAGGCTCCAGGCTATTTAGAGGATAAGTAAACTCAAGGTCTACTCACCAACACCATCCGATATGAAGAGATGGGGGTACATGTGCATCTCCTCCCATCTGTTAGTCACATATACAAATGAGATGAACAAGAAAAAGAGAAAGTATACTAGTAAATACTGTCCTACTGAAGATATGTAGGGAACACTCATTAGTGGTGGTTTGTGTCCACATGGATGAGTGTACTACATACTTAAGAGATAGATATTTTCATAGGTCAGAAAACAGATAGCTCATATCTTCAGTAAGACAGAATTTACTAGTATATGTTCTCTTTTTCTTGTTCATCGCATTTTAATATGTGGCTTGCCTAGGTGAGCCCACCCGGGGCCAGATATAAGATGACTAAGATGATGTATAATACTTTTTACTAAACATGATCCTCTTTAACATACATTACATCCTATACATACAGTATCTGACAAAAGTGAGTACACTGCTCACATTTTTGTAAATATTTTATTATATCTTTTCATGTGACACCACTGAAGAAATGGCACTTTTCTACAATGTAAAGTAGGCAGTGTACAGCTTGTATAACAATGTAAATCTGCTGTCCCCTCAAAATAACTCAACACACAGCCAATAATGTCTAAACCACCGGCAACAAATATGAGTACACCCCTACGTGAAAATGTCCAAATTGGGCCCAAAGTGTCAATATTTTGTGTGGCCACCATTATTTTCCAGCACTGCCTTAACCCTCTTGGGCATGGAGTTCACCAGAGTTTCACAGGTTGCCACTGGAGTCCTCTTCCACACCTCCATGACAACATCACGGAGCTGGTGGATGTTGGAGACCTTGCGCTCCTCCATGTTCCATTTGAGGATGCCCCACAGATGCTCAATAGGGTTTAAGTCTGGAGACATGCTTGGCCAGTCCATCACCTTTACCCTCAGCTTCTTTAGCAAGGCAGTGGTTGTCTTGGAGGTGGGTTTGGGGTCATTATGTTGGAATACTGCCCTGCGGCCCAGTCTCAGAAGGGAGGGGATCATGCTCTGCTTCAGTATGTCACAGTACATGTTGGCATTCCTGGTTCCCTCAATGAACTGTAGCTCCCCAGTGCCGGCAGCACTCATGCAGCCCCAGACCATGACACTCCCACCCCCATGCTTGACTGTAGGCAAGACACACTTGTCTTTGTACTACTAACCCAGTTTTCCACCACACACGCTTGACACCATCTGAACCAAATAAGTTTATTTTGGTCTCATCAGACTACAGGACATGGTTCCAGTAATCCATGTCCTTAGTCTGCTTGTCTTCAGCAAACTGTTTGCAGGCTTTCTTGTGTATCATCTTTAGAAGAAGCTTCCTTCTGTGACAACAGCAATGCAGATCAATTTGATGCAGTGTGCGGCGTATGGTCTGAGGACTGACAGGCTGACTCCCCACCCCTTCAACCTCTGCAGCAATGCTGGCAGCACTCATACGTCTATTTCCCAAAGACAACCTTTGGATATGATGCTGAGCACGTGCACTCAACTTCTTTGGTCAACCATGGCGAGGCCTGTCTGCGTAGAACCTGTCCTGTTAAACCACTGTATGGTCTTTGCCACCGTGCTGCAGCTCAGTTTCAGGGTCTTGGCAATCTTCTTATAGCCTAGGCTTTATGTAAAGCAACAATTCTTTTTTTCAGATCATCAGAGAGTTCTTTGCCATGAGGTGCCATGTTGAACTTCCAGTGACCAGTATGAGAGAGTGAGAGCGATAACACCAAATGTAACACACCTGTTCCCCATTCACACCTGAGACATTGTTACACTAATGAGTCACATGACACCAGGGAAGGAAAATGGCTAATTGGGCCCAATTTGGACATTTTCACTTAGGGGAGGACTCACTTTTGTTGCCAGCAGTTTAGACATTAATGGCTGTGTGTTGAGTTATTTTGAGGGAACAGCAAATTTACACTGTTATACAAGCTGTACACTCACTACTTTACATTGTAGCAAAGTGCTATTTCTTCAGTGTTGTCACATGAAAAGATATAATAAAATATTTACAAAAATGTGAAGGGTGTACTCACTTTTGTGAGATACTGTACATACGAGCAGTAGGTAGAAACAAATTACCACAGACGAAAGTTTCCTTGTTTATCCAATATGTCTAATATGATTCCTGTAATTTTTTTTAATCCACAGATAAGCTACTTCTCAACCAACCCAACTCTCAGCAACAGAAAAATATTTCCTTCTTTCTTTCGTACCATACCTAGTGATGTATTTCAATCCCAAGGTCTTGCTAACTTAATCCTGTATTTTGGTTGGTCATGGGTTGGCTTTCTAGCAAACGATAATGACTATGGTCAACTAAGTCTCCAAGTGATCAAGCAGAAATTAATCAATGCTGGTGCATGTGTAGCTTTCACAGAAACAATTATGACCAGCCAGGCCAACAGGAATGCTCCACACATTGTCAAAGTTATCAAGGGGTCAACAGCCAAAGTTGTGGTAGTGTTGTCCTCCAACCCAGAATTTTTACCAGTTGTAGAAGAGTTAGCAAGACAGAATGTGACTGATAGAATTTGGATAGCCAGTGAAGCATGGTCAACCTCTACTCTTCTTTCTAAAGAAAAGTATCAGCATGTCTTGATGGGCACTCTTGGGTTTGCTGTCCATGGAGGACAGTTGCCAGGATTTGCGCAGTATATTTACAGCTTACACCCATCAAAAGCTCCAAATAATTCTTTTATAATTGAGTTTTGGGAGGAAATTTTTTCTTGCAAATGGACTTACCACCTGAATTCGGATGACAGGACAAGTAACAAAACAGCACATGACTGCACTGGAGAAGAAAATCTCGGGAAGTCAATGCTGAAAGTTGATTTTGGAATAACCTCCAATGTCTACACTGCAGTTTATGCGTTTGCATGGGCCCTAGACAGTCTACTTCACTGCCAGCCAGGAAAAGGCCCATTTCATAATGGATGCACAAACATTTTGTCATTTGACCCTTGGCAAGTACGTTACTTGTATTTTTCACAAAGTCAATTGATTATATGTTTTGTATGTTTTGCTTTAAATTCCTCTCTTCTTAATGTTATTTTTCAGCTTCTCCATTATATTAAAAGAACAAGGTTTCAGACTAAAGACAAGACAAACATATTTTTTGATGACAAAGGGGATCCTCCTGCATTTTATGATATTGTGAACTGGCAGATAAGTTCTACTGGGTCCTTGGAGCAAGTCATAGTAGGAAGATATGACTCCAGCTCCACAGATGGGAACACCATGAGTATAAACCATGCTGGCATTGTATGGGTTAAAAACAAAACAATGGTACGATTGCACCAGATAAAAAAAAAAAAAAAAACTCATGCTATGTAGATGCATCTTCTTTAGGAAGCTAATCATTTATTGTTTCTCTGTCTATATAGTTAAATAAATACAAAGAACCCTGTATATCCCTGCCCTCGACTGACTTCTAATATACTGGCACCACCACAGACAGACAGTTTGGTCAAACACCAGCTCATGTTCTTGTGTGATTCCTGCCTGTTCCTGTGCAATGAGATTTTGCAGGCCATTCACAATGTGAAGAAAGTAGTGCATGCACTACTTTTAAAAATAGCATGGCACCAAAGCGCATGGTACTGCATAGCATGTAATTGGGTGCCTGCAATCACACTGCATTTGCTATCTGCATTTGGGGTGCCTTCCATTGGCACCGACAGCAGATCACAAAGGCAGTGTGTTTTGAGTGTGGTGCGGGAAACACTCACAGAATGTGACAGCCAGACAGTGCAGGATTGTGGACAGTGTGTTTGTGTGACCTCGGTCACCTTGTGTCACCTTTTTCCACATACACATGGTAAAGAGTACACCAAGGAATTCAGACTGAAAAGCAGATCAGTCCTATTACAATGGAAAGACATCCAGGGGAGGTATTATTTAACACTGGAAACCTTGCCACCTTGGTTTATGACAGTCTGGTGGGCAAATAATTGTCACCACTAAATCATACCAAAAAAAAAAATTAAATAAGTATATATGAATAAGATTACAAAATAAGAGAGTAATGCAGTATGCAATTATACCTTTTTATTGTACTAACCTAACACACAAAAAAAAGCTTTCTAGAAATTTCCTTTCTTCAGACCTGAGAAAGAGATGACAACTCTCAAAAGCTTTTCTTTATAGTTTAAAGCAATTTCAGCAAACCCCAGGTCTGTGTAAATAATCCCCTAAATATCCAACAAAAAGACATCCCCATCCAGCAAAAAGACAGTCCCATATATTCAGCAAAGAGAAGGCCCAATCCAGCAAAGAGACATCCCCATATAGCAAAGAGACAGCCCAATCCAGCAAAGAGACATCTGCAAATATACAGCAAAGAGACTGAGGGATAATTGGAGGGGATATTGTACTGTGAGCTAACTGGTCTGGAGACAGGTCTGACCTGGGGGGATGATTGCACTGGGGGTCCGCCAGTACACCCCCTAAGATCAGTTAGCTTCCAGTATATACCCCCAGATCAGTTAGCTCCCAGGACAATATCCCCCTAGATCAGTTAGCTCCCAGTACAATATCCTCCAGGTCAATTCGCACAATATCCCCCTCCTGAGCCATGGGAGCTCATTTTTATTCCATGTAGGCGGCATACAGGAAACAGAGAAGTGTACACCAATGACATCTACTGGAAACCTCTGTGCCAAAAGTTGACGTGCTTTAAGACATCCTTTCCATGTCCCTGTGTACAGTCCCTATGGACCTGTTAGTTTTGGGCAGAGAATTTGCCATAGTGTAATTTATATTATAGTATTATTGCCTTAATTATTGTAATGTCACAATAACCAGTGTGTCTATATTCTGCCAGAAATTAACACTGTTGGCACAATTAGCGGCATGTGATGACCTTGTCTTCTCAATACATTCATAAAGGGATACATGCATGGAGTCTTGAATGTTCTGGTATAGGAAAATGTCACTGTAGACACACAACACAAGCAACTTTCCAGCACTATTCCTTCAGAGTACTACCCATACGGCAATCAAATGACCACCCAGTACTTCTTAGAGTCTCGGCCTCCTATGAGGTCTTTGGGACAGGTAGTAAAAGTAATTTTTCTGAACGCTGAGAAAGATTGCATGCCTGTAAGCAGGTGCAATTAGCTAGTCTGCCACTAGGTGATTGTGTCCAAAGATAGAGTGTATTAGGGAAATCTATAAGAGGGTGTTAGGTCCCCCTTTGTTTGTGATGTCATGGATGTAGTCATTGCTCATATAAAAGCCAGGATATGAGGAGCTCTAAGCATTCGGGGCATGCTAAGAGCACCTCACACTTATGAAGATGCAGTCAACTACTGTAGAGCCCCTGCCTATGGAATAAGTCCTTGGGTGAGATAGTCCAATAACCCAAAGAACCAGCTATAGTCATCCTGTCTTACTAAGCATGGTGTAATTGGACTGGGATGCAAAAGTCCTTTTAAGTCAGACCTAGGACTTCTAGTGACACCTGGATGAAGTGTACATAATCAAGAGATGCAGCTGCAGCAATCCTGTCTCTGGAACAAAAGGAAGCCTAATAAGTAAGTCAGAGCCCTCTGAATGAGTACTGATGACCCTGGGGAGTGAGAGAGTATCTTCAGTAGGGATGAGCCGAACACCCCCCAGTTCGGTTCGCACCAGAACCTGCGAACGGAGCGAAAGTTTGTGCGAACGTTAGAACCCTATTAAATACAATGGACGCGAACGTTCAAAATCTAAAGTGCTAATTATAACGGCTAATATACATGTTATTGTCCTAAAAAGGGTTTTGGGACCCGGGTTCTGTCCCAGGGGACATGTATCAATGCAAAAAGAAGTTTTAAAAACGGACATTTTTTCTGGAGCAGTCATTTTAATGATGCATAAAGTGAAAAAAAAAGTGAAATATTCCTTTAAATATGGTACCTGGGGGGTGTCTAAAGTGTGCCTGTGAAGTGGCATGTGTTTCACGTGTTTAGAACTGTCCCTGGACAAAATTACATTTGTAAAGAAAAAAAAGCCATTTAAAACTGCTTGCGGCTTTAATGTCATGTCTTGTCCTGGCAATATGGATGAAAATCTTTGAGAAAAATGGCATGGCTACCCCCCCCCCCCAGCCCATACCAGCCCCTTTGGGTCTTGTATGGATATTAGGGGGAACCCTGCACCCAATATAAAACCCTATACCTAAAACCCTATATACCCAGCAAATAAGGGTAGATACAGGTGTATACTGTGCTGTGCTGGAGGCACACAACACACACTAACTCCTGCAGATGCCTGAGAAAAGAACACACTGTCCCTGCCTATCTAGCTCTTTCCCTGCATGCCGGAACACACTACACAAGGCCGCCGTGCTGGCGGCCTTATATAGTGTGGGGCGTGTACTAAACCCCCTGAGCTATAATTGGCCACAGGCATGTGGCCAATTATGGCTCTCCTTGCTGCCGGCGCTGTGATTGGCCAAGCATGCGGGGTCACAGTGCATGCTTGGCCAATCATCAGCCAACAATGCACTGCGACTGGCGCAGTGCATTGTGGGCCGTTCGTATCACACGAATTTGATGCGAACAGCCCCATAAAGTTCTGGTTTCGTCGAACGGACAAGCGGCCGATGTTCGATTCGAACATGGGTTCGAATCGAACACCGGGCTCATCCCTAATCTTCAGTGAGTTGGGTTCTGACACTGTGGTGCTCCTAAGGAGAAGAGAGAAGATGGCTTAATAATGAGGTGCAATGTGCTACGGACCATCCACTATTTGTAATTAGCAAAGTATGCCAAGCAACACTAGGTATTAGGTCTATGTTATGTATCAAATCTGTCTTTAAAGAGCAACAGTACAGTGCGGAAACTATAATATTGTGTGGACATTCCTTTCTTGTGAATATAAAGACGAATGGCCAGGGATGCCATGGGAATGTCTATGGCAAGGATGGGTACAATATGGCTGAGGCTCTTAGCTATAGCAGTGGGTTGTTTCTATTCAAGAGGAAGTGGGGCTGGAGCTTGAGCAATGTGGCGCCAACAGTCAATTAGAAGCCCTCTTACATGTCTGTTTTGTCCATGCAGAGGATGCAAGTTTGCTCTAATGCCAGCCCCACCAGCTGCGTATACTTATGTTTTCTTCACTCGCCTGACATTCTGTTCAACTGCTTGGAAGGAAGAAAATACCTCCAGGTATGGAGGACCATGTGAAAGCTATGTCTGTGTAAGACATCTCAACTGAAAGCTTACTCATGTGCTGCGGGGAGGCCTATTTTAGGTGAACCTGTTGTTATACCCTGCATTGGAAAAATATAGGTTTACCTAAACAATAAATAAAATAAAGTCTGGCTGTTGACCTGAACAGACTACACTTTGGAAGCTGCCAACAAAGCTGGATCCCACCTAGATGGCTACACATAGCACACATACCTTCATATTGGAACACTAGCCACCAATATCAACTCTATATTGTTCTTTGGTCATTTTTTCCTACTAAAATTACCATCTAATCCTAGTGTTCCTAAGATGCATGAAAGTAAAAAAACATTCAGTCTTTAGAACCACGTTAATTATGTTGCATGGCAAGGTGTACCCACATAGTCAAATTCTGCTGCATTTTTTAGGATCTGTTTTCTGAATCCTTTATGCATTATCTATTTATTTTCATTAAGGTTCCACCATCAAAGTGCAGTTCTAGTTGTTCTCCAGGATTTATGAAGGTGGCTATTGCTGGAAAGCCTGTCTGCTGTTTCCAGTGTGTACCGTGCCCTCAGGGACAAATCTCTAATGAAACAGGTGCTTTATAAGATTATGTTTGATTATGTTAGGTTTCTACACACAAACTGTGCTTTTTACAATACTGACACTAGCTTTCTTCTCTAGATGCTGTCAATTGCCTCCCTTGCCCCTGGGATATGTGGCCTAATCTCCAACAAGGTGCATGTTTGTCAAGGCCCATTGAGTTCCTCTCCTACAGTGAACCAATTGGCATTAGCTTGGCTATCATTGCCATATTTTCCTCTGTTGTCCCACTTGGAATTTTGGGATTGTTCATCCATTATAGGACATCACCTATAGTGCGAGCCAACAACTGGTCTTTAAGCTGTCTTCTACTCATATCTTTGTGCCTCTGCTTCCTTTGCTCATTGGCGTTTATTGGATACCCGCAACTAGATAAGTGCCTTCTCCGCCAGGTTACATTTGGTTTGGCCTTTTCATTGTGTATCTCTTGTGTTCTAGCCAAAACTATTACAGTCGTCGTTGCCTTCAAAGCCACCAAGCCAGGAAGTCAGTTAAGAAAGTTTACTGGTGTAAGAGTATGCAACTCGCTCATTGTCCTTTGTTTACTAATCCAAGTATCCATCTGTGTGACTTGGCTTTCCTCTTCACCTCCTTTTCCAGAGTTTGACTCTAACACTCAGTCAAAGGTGATTATTTTGAGCTGCAATGAAGGTTCTCCTATAGCATTCTGGTTCATGTTAGGATACCTTGGTCTCCTAGCCACAATCAGTTTTATTGTTGCATTCTTGGCCAGAAGATTACCTGACAGCTTCAATGAGGCAAAGTTTATTACCTTTAGCATGTTGGCTTTCCTCAGTGTTTGGATATCCTACATCCCAGCCTCTCTCAGCTCGCAAGGGAAGTATACTGTGGCCACAGAGATCTTTGCCATCTTATCTTCTACCTGGGCTCTTGTGGTTTGTATTTTCCTGCCAAAATGTTTCATCATATTGTTTCGACCTGATATGAACTCTAAAGGACTATTGATGAGAAAAAACTGTGGCTGAAAACCAAAAATGTTGACATATGTCTTATGCAGGACTACAGTTATGTAATCATAGAACTGTTTATGTTTAGCAAAGTATTTTGTAGATTCATAACGTTCTGAAGGAATTGATGTTTGTTTCACCATATTTTTTCTCATACTGATTTCCGAATGGGAAGATCTGCCTTCAATACAACAACCTAAGCAAGGGTTGTCCAACCTTCTGACCTTCCTGGGCCACAATGGAAGAAGAGGAATTGTCTTGGGCAATAAGGATAGCTGATGAGCAGAAAAAGTCAGGCAGATCACAAGTTAACAATCACTAATAAAGATAATGGACCTATCTGAGTAATAATTTTCCTTGAACAATCTTCCTTCATTCGTAATTTTTCCTTTTTTGGGGTTCTGTTTTCTTTTGCAATGTGAAGCCATGCTAGAATAAAAAAAATAATAGATAAGGGAATTGGATTTCAACTATATATGTTCTGTGTGGGGAAGTAGAGAAGAGGTTGTGGGCAGGGGGCTTTGGAGGGTGCAACTGAAATCTGGGGGGGTGCTGCACACCCCTACATGCATCCATGTGGCATTTACTTGCCTGGTGCTATTAGGAGTCCCTGCCTTCGCTGTTGCTGGTGCTGGTGCTATTACAAACGCGGAAGCCCTGGCATCCCTCCAGAGATGCCTGTGCCTTGACTCTCATTGTCGCCAGCCGCGGCTACTTTGCTTGCACAGCAACCCTGGCGTCTCTCCATAGGTGCATATTCCTAGCTTGTCCCTTTCGACCGTGGTTGATTTTATGCTTGCATGGTGTACCTACAGACATGCCCGGGCCACATGCTGAACTCTCTTGGGCCACATGTGGCCTGCGGGCCACAGAATGGACATCCCTGACCTAAGTAATCTGTTGTAATGGAAAAACCTGCAGTGTCTGCATCCCTTTGGAAGTGGACGAGTCTTATAGAGTAACTCACCAAATAAGAATCTTATCACAGGGGATGCCTGAAAATTTTATTTGCATCGAATTAGGGTAGACTTCTATGAAAAGTAGGGAGCCAATCACACAAGTAGAGGGTAATACTTGTCAGGAAGTTCAGCATATTAAATTTATACAAAAGAAGTTCCTACATTGCATGGAAATTACAATTTTTTGCAAAATTTAAAAAAATTAAAGCACATGTGCAGCCTAAAATGGAATTTGGATCATATGCAAAGTGTAACACTCATAAACCATCAGGTCCCCCATTGTATTTCCACATTGTATTTCAATCATTTCTAGCCTACTTCTATTAATATGAATGAATTTGAAGTTTGAACTTACTTTGTGAAAATCCCTGCGCAGTTACTTTCTTTAACCACTAGAGATCCGCGCTATAGCCAAATGACGTCTACAGCGCGGACCTGCTTTGCTGGGACTACGTCTATTTACGTAGTCCCGTGCACGAGCGGCCTGCGCACCCCCTGAAGGGCGCTCGCGGCGTGCTTTGTGATCAGCGAGTCTGTGAGACTCGATGGACCACAGATCTGAGTAAGGGGTCGATCCCGACCCCTTACCACGTGATCAGCTGTCAGCCAATGACAGCTGATCATGTGATGGCAACAGAGCCGGTAATCGGCTATTTTTCATCCTCGCGCTGACAGCACGAGGAGAAAAAAAGCCGATCCCCGGCGGCCGTGAGAGGGACATCAGTCCCAATCACGGCATGCTGGCGCCAGCTTATCAGTGCCCACCTGTGTCCCCTGCCAGTGCCAACTAAGAAAAGTCAACAGTGCCGCCTATCAGTGCTCACAGTGCCACCCATCAGTGCCCATAGTGCCACCTATCAGTGCCCACAGTGCCACCCATCAGTGCCCATAGTGCCACCCATCAGTGCCCATAGTGCCACACATCAGTGCCCACAACAGTGCTGCACCTCAATGCCACCTACCAGTGCCCACCAGTGTCACCTACCAGTGCCCATCAGTGCCACCTATCAGTGCCCATTAGTGCCACCCATCAGTGCCACCCATCCGTGCCACCCATAAGTGCCATCTTATCTGTGCCCATCAGTACTGCCTTATCTGTCCCATCAGTGCCACCTATCTGTGCCTATCAGTGCCGCCTTAACTGTGCCTATCAGTGCCCATCAGTGCAGCCTATCAGTGCCCACCAGTGCAGCCTATCAGTGCCCACCAGTGCAGCCTTATCAGTGCATATCAATGAAGGAGAAAAATTACCTGTTTGAAAAATTTTATAACAAACTATTAAACATGATTTTTATATTTTTTTCAACATTTTCCATGTTTTTTTGGTTGTTTAGCAAAAAATAAAAACCCAGCTGTGATTAAATACCACCAAAAGAAAGCTCTATTTGTG
The DNA here is from genome assembly GCA_028564925.1 of Lithobates sylvaticus. Lineage (NCBI taxonomy): Eukaryota > Metazoa > Chordata > Amphibia > Anura > Ranidae > Lithobates > Lithobates sylvaticus. The sequence goes on from CM053029.1 coordinate 56,641,682, forward strand.
GGAAAAAAATGATAAAAATGTCATTTGGGTACAGTGTTGTATGACCGCGCAATTGTCATTCAAAGTGCATCAGCGCTGAAAGCTGAAAATTGCTCTGGGCAGGAGGGGGGTTTAAGAGCCCAGTAAGCAAGTGGTTAATTCTGTGATATGTAGTCACTATGCCCTCTGAATAGGCACTGCTGTGTCACACATTTCACAGAGCCTGCCTTTTAAACCTCCGAGGTGCTGGGAGGAGGAGTTTCAGGAGGTGGAGTCTCTACAGGGCTTTCCACTTACAGGCAACAAGGTACCATGGGATACGTAGTCCTTTGAAACTGAATGTAAACAGCAGAGAAGAAGCTGTAAAATAAGCAGTTCATTCAGAAAGTTGTTGGAAGAGACGACCACCAGACAGGCAGCACTCACAACATGAAAGGAGATTTTTTTTTTTTTCAAGTAACATTCGATTAGATTGTCAAAAATAAAAATAACTATTGTTTACATTGGTACTACAATGCGGATGATACAAAATGAAAGTGTATGATACCATAGATTTCCTTTAACAATTTTGACAATGGCTTTCCATTCCTTATTTGACAGTAGTTTGCCTACAAGCCCTAACAGTGGCCAGAATCTAGTGAGTTTGGGTTTCACAAATTTCAAACTGGATTTACTAAACTCCCCCGTGACTCGAATCCTGACACCATCTCTAAGTGTAGCCTCTGAGAGAAGCAAAAGAGAGCCCAGAAACAATTTGCACAGACCAGAGCCTGTGTTGAAGGAAGAAAACTTCAGGTACCCTGTGCTCCCTCCATCCTTCTTCTCTTCCTCTATGCCAGTGATTCTCAGACTGAGTGCCATGGCACACTAGTGTACAGGGGGTCCCCGACTTACGAACGCCCGACCTACGAACATCCCCTACTTACGAACGAGGCGCTGCGGGGACCCTCCGCCATTTTCCGCCGTGTTCCGCCGTGTTTTGGCCGTTCTGCGCATGCGCGGCCATTCGGAGCCTCGGAAAACTTCGGAAATGTCCGTAATTTGCCGCGCATGCGCAGAACGGCAATGGACGGAACATCGGAAATGTCCGGAAATGGTCGTATTTGTCGGTCTGCGCATGCGCGGCCGACTTACGAACATTTCCGACTTAAGTACAGGCGGGCAGTCCCTAACGAGTTCGTAACTCGGGGACCCCCTGTACTGCGTGAGTTTTGCAGGTGTGCCGTGGGAGTTTTGATTTTTTTTTTTTAATTGCTAGCATTTTGAAACCTTGAACATATTGAAAAATGTAATGGTAAATCAATGTCGCAAAAGTAAAAAAAGTAACACACCGTATTTATAACACGCACCCCAAATTTAAGAGCGAAGTTTAAGGAAAAAACTTTTAGGAGGGAAGTTTAAGGAAAAAACTTACATTTTAAATGCCCATCAATGTAGCCTTATCAGTGTCCATCTGCAGCCTTGCCCAGTGTCCATCTGCAGCCTTGCTCAAGTGTCCATCTGCAGCCTTTTTTTCAGTGTCCATCTGCAACCCTGCCAAGTGTCCATCTGCAGCCTTGCCCAAGTGTCCATCTGCAGCCTTGCCCAGTGTCCATCTGCAGCCTTGCCCAGTGTCCATCTGCAGCCTTGCTTAAGTGTCCATCTGCAGCCTTGCCCAGTATCCATCTGCAGCCTTGCCCAAGTGTCCATCTGCAGCCTTACCCAAAATTAAATTATTGCGCTGCCGAGATAGACAGAGTCAGATGTCCTGTGTATTCGGCTCGTCTCGTCCCAGCTCCTATTAGACATGTGCACAATAGAAAAATTTGTTTAGTTTCGTTTTGTTTCTGTTCGTTTCCGTTGATTCGTAACGATTCGTAAATTCGCAAGTCGTCGTTGTTCGTATTCGGACTCGTTCGTATTTTCGTAGAGTTATTTTTTCGTTGATTCGTTTTTCCGTTAGTCTAATTTTTGTTTATTTGAAATTCATATTTTTGTATTTTCGTTATATTTTGTATTCGGACGCATTCGTATTTTCGTAGATTTAGTTACATTCGTACTTTCGTAAGATTGATTTATTCGTACTTTCGTAACATTGTTTTCGTAGATTCGTAATCGGAGCATAATTCATAATTTTATGTAATGTTAATGCTATTATTACATTGTAAGAGACACGGAAAATTACGAATCGACAAATTTTTTTTAAAAAAGTTACGAATGTACGAATTTTTTCGTTCAATCCATTCGAAGCACGTTAAGCAGCGCCATTGTAAGAGACCCGGAAAATTACGAATCGACAAAAAAATTCTAAAAAAGTTATGAATGTACGAATTTTTTCGTTCAATCAATTCGAAGCACGTTAAGCAGCACCATTGTAAGAGACACGGAAAATTAGGAATCAACAAAAAAAAAAGTTACGAATGTACGAATTTTTTCGTTCATTTTGATTTTCGTTGTTCCTGTTTTCGTTTTTCGGATTTTCATTCTTTCGTAGTTTCGTTGTTTCTAATTTAATTATTTCGTATTTTCGTAGTTTTTCATATTCGTTCGATTCGATAATTCGTTATTCGTTAAAATTTTTACTAAATCATTCGTTCATTCGTACGATAACGAATGAACGAATATAACGAATTTGAACGGAAAACAAATCCTAACTAAACAAATTGCACATGTCTAGCTCCTATGATGGACACAACACCGGTCCAATGGCGGGACGTAAAGGCTAGAAGGCAAGACTGGGCGTGACCGCAAGCGTAGCCTAGCCGAGTACACTCGGCTCTGTCTATTTCGGCAGCGCTTGTTTCCTCTTTACCCTATGAGGCAGCGGTTTGGCGTATAACACAATTTTTCCCTGATTTTAAGGGGAAAAAAGTGTGTTATACGCCAATAAATACGGTATATACAAACACAATCTCTGTCATTTATTGGTTTCTTTCGTAACGCAAGACTTGTTCAAAAGATCAGGAGATCTCGATCACTCTATTTATATTATAATAATAGAGACTGCTCCATTCCAACTTTGACGCATATAAATAAAGTTTGTTCATTGTTTAGCGATGGAGAAATACTTAATCAAGTCTGAAACTGTGAAATAGAAAATGTTAAATGAAAGGCAAACAAGCAAGCGAAAATACAAAGAAGATTACAATCGCTTCAATCTGATTTGCTCTCAAAAACACGTACATCATTCACATTAAATTTTAAATGTAAAAATAAATACGTTTTTCACCACAAAAATTGTTAAATCTTTTCAGGTGTGCTGTGGAATTTTTTTGCTTTTTTTGGTTCGCTGCATAACAATAAAGTTTGAGAAACACTGCTCTATGCAGTCTGCATAATAAAGATGTTTAAAGTATGTGAACCCTCACCTTGTAAAACAACCCATTTAGTTCAAAATAAAAATGAAAGGTCAAACATTTGTGTGTGTGTGTATGTTTAGTGTATGCACTATATACAGTATACTGTATATCCTTATAAATACTTTTTTTTCTTTTTTAGTTATTACTAGAGTTGAGTGGACACCTGGATGTTCGAGTTCGGCGGGTTCGGCCGAACTTCGGAAAAATGTTCAAGTTCGGGACCGAACTTTACCCCGAACTTGACCCGAACCCCGAACCCCATTGAAGTCAATGGGGACCCCGAACTTTTGAAGACTAAAATGGCTCTAAAAAAAAGTAATGGAAAGGGCTAGAGGGCTGCAAATGGCAACAAAATGTTGTTAAGAGCATGGCAAGTGCTCTGCAAACAAATGTGGATAGGGAAATAACTTAAAATAACATAAAAAAAATAAAAAATAGAAATAATATGCTGGAGGCCCCCTTCTCAGCAGAAGAGGTACAGGAAGTCATTAAGAACCTCAGAAACTCAACGGCACGATGCCGCACATATGGTGGGAATGCCCCAGAATCCGCACTTTCTGGAAAAAATTATTCAATTTAATGGATAAGATAGTGGGAAAATAAAATACTTGGAAATTAAAATAAATAAATTATAATCTTGACCTAGGAGGACGAGGTCCATATGGAGTAGGAGGTTGAGGTGGCGGTGGATGTGGCGGTGTAGGTGGAAGCAGCGGTGGAGGAGGACGAGGTAGCCAACACTGGTTCAAAAATACAACAATGGCTGGGTAAGGCTGGTGATGTGTCGAATTCTGTCCCCCGTCGGATAGTGTCCGCTTGCTCAGTACGTAGGACAAGGGGATTTCGAAACTCTCCGAAGACGATGCGCAGTGAGTCCAGGTTCAAGCCACATCATCCGAGGTTGAAGCCGAGCCAAGCGAGGCCGTGAGGGGCCCTGTTACTACGTGCTACCGTATGTCCACTTGGATGGTCGGGCTTGAACCTGCACTCACGGCGCAGGCGCCGTTCAACTTAGTAGATTTTGTGAATCTCCTTGTCCTCCGTACTGCGCAAGCGATGCGCCTGCGCAGTAAGTGGCCGGACACTATCCGATGGCCGGGCAGTTTTTGTCAGAACACCAGTATATGTGTCTATTCTGCACAAGGTACGGCCAAGTCCTGTGGGATCCATGCCTGGGTTATTTTAATGAACGTGAGCTTGTCCACATTGGCTATGGACAAAAGCGCAACAAGGCACACAGGTCTCGCATGGAGGCCCAGTTATTGGTGGTGAAGTGGTGCTGTTCCGCAGAGCGACTCATGCATTCGTGCTACAGCTGAAACTCCACTATCGCCTGCTGCTGCTCGCACAGTCTGGCCAGCATGTGCAAGGTGAAGTTCCACCTTGTGGGCACGTCACATATGAGACGGTGAGCGGGAAGGCCGAAGTTACGCTGCAGCGCTGACAGCAAGCAGCAGCAGGGTGAGAACGCCAAAAGTGCGCACAGAGGGCCCGCACTTTCTGCAGCAGCTCTGGCATATAGGGATAATTTTTAAGGAACCTCTGGACCACCAAGTTCAGCACATGCACCAGGCAAGGGATGTGCGTCAAACCGGCAAGGCCCAGAGCTGCTACGAGATTTTGCCCATTATCGCACACCACCAGGCCGGGCTTGAGGCTCACTGCCACCAACCACTCGGTCTGTTGTTCCATGTCCCTCCACAACTCCTGCGTGGTGTGGGGTTTTACCTCCAAACAGGAAAGTTTTAAAACTGCCTGCAGTCGTTTAGCCCTGGCTGTGGAGGCGGAGTAGGAGGAGTTAGCAACAGGAGGCATACTGAAGCGTCCTGCAATCCTCGGTGGTGGAAGGACATGCGCCAAACTGCTATCCACCTCAGGCCCAGCCGCCACTACATTTACCCAGTGAGCTGTTAGGGCGATATAACATCCCTGACCGTGCTTACTGGTCCACGCATTCGTAGTTAGGTGGACCTTGCCACAGATGGCGTTGCGCAGTGCACACCTGATTTTGTCCCCCACTTGGATGTGTAGGGAAGGGGCCAGGGATTGCGGGTGGCTAGGGGGGTACTTCCTCTTCCGCTCCAGTGTTTGGGAGATAGAGAGCTGAACGCTTTCATGGGACATTGTGGAGATGGTTGGTGACCCAGGCGGTAGTGTTACTGGCAGATCCTCTGTTTGCGGGTTGGCAGGTGCCACTGTCACTACAGAGGTGGATGAAGAGGCCAAGACTGCAGCAGAAGAGGAAGCAGGAGGAGCCAGAGACCTTTCTTGGTTTTTGAGGTGTCTACTCCACTGCATCTCGTGCTTTGCACTTAGATGCCTGGTTATGCAGGCTGTGCTCAGGTTGAGAAAGTTTATGCCTCGCTTCAGGCTCTGATTGCACAGTGTGCAAACCACTCATGTCTTGTCATCAGCACATTGTCTGAAGAACTGCCACGCTAGGGAACTCCTTGGACCTGGCTTTGGTGAGCTCGGCCCCTTGCTGCGTTGGGCAGTAGCAGACGTACTGTCTAGGGGACGGACGCTCCGCTTTTGCACCCTGCTCCCTCTTCTGCTGTGCTGGTGGCTCTGTGCGACCACCGCCTCTTCCTCCGAACTACACTGGTCGCCTGCATGACGTTGATTCCATGTGGGGTCAAGGACCTCATCATCCTCCACATCATCTTCCACCCAGTCTTCACCCTTGCCCTCCTTGTCGTTGTCGGTCTGCACAATTGCGAAAGCAGCAGCAGTTGGCACCTGTGTTTCGTCATCATCCGAGACGTGCTGCGATGGTCCTCCCATGTACTCATCATGAAACATAAGTGGTTGGGCATCGGTGCACACAATCTCTTCCACTTCTGGGGCAGGGCTAGGTGGATGGGCCTGGGAAACCCTGCTAACAGAATCATCAAAAATCAGAAGAGACTGCTGCATGATTTGGGGCTCAGACTGCTTGGCTGATTTGCAAGGGGATGAGGTGAAAGACTGATGGACATCGGCTGCAGGTGCCAACTCTGAACTTTCATCAGGAGACTGGGTGGGAGACAATGTGAAGGAACCGGAGGCACTGTCAGCAACCCAATCTACTATCGCCTGTACTTGTCCTGGCCTCAACATTCGTACAGCCTCATTAGGCGCGCCGAAATACCACTGCAGGCTCTGTCGCCTACTCGAACCTGAGGAAGGTGTTTCACTTGTGCGTGTAGCTGGCACAGATTGGCCACGTCCTCTCCCTGCAACAGGAGCTCCACCAGCAGCACCACGACCGAGGTCACGTCCCTTCTTTGACGTTCTCCTCATATTTTTAAAATGTAGGATCTTGCCCTAAATGGGTGTTTTTGCAATAGCAGAATACACCCACAGTATGTACAGGGTGTATCTCAAAACCTGCAAAACTGCAGAAAATGCTATAAAAAAAAAAAAAATTTCACTCAAATTCTTTTTTGGAATAGCACAATAGAAGAAAAATAGATCAAATGAATATGTCACTCCTGCACATATGCAGAAAACACTGCAAAATTTTATTTTTTTGCAATGTTTTTGCAATAGCAGAATACACCCACAGTATGTACAGGGTGTATCTCAAAACCTGCAAAACTGCAGAAAATGCTATGAAAAAAAAAAATTCACTCAAATTTTTTTTTGGAATAGCACAATAGAAGAAAAATAGATCAATTGAATATGTCAATCCTGCACATATGCAGAAAACACTGCAAAATTGTATTTTTTTGCAATGTTTTTGCAATAGCAGAATACACCCACAGTATGTACAGGGTGTATCTCACAGTAACATATGCAGTGCTGGTGCACTGAGCTTGCAGATAAAAGTAATATTTTGTCTGGCACTGGGCTCATGGCAGTGTAAAAAGACTGTGCACTGCAACCAAACCAGGTAAATCTATGTAGATCGCTGACTTATTAGAATTGATTTCTGAATCTGGACTCCTATATAATTCTCTCTCCCTCAAAACAGACACAGGAACCTTGCCCTACACTCTATATCTATGTAGATCGCTGACTAATTAGAAGATATTTCATGAATCTGGACTCCTAGCATGTAATTCTCTCCCTCACAGCACCTTTCCCTACACTGTGTAAAGCAGAGTGACGTGCTGTGCTGTGTGCCTCTAGATTATATAGAGGCTGGGTCACATGCTGCACTGGCCAATCACAGCCATGCCATTAGTAGGCATGGCTATGATGGCTTCTAAGGGCACACCAGTGAAACTAATGTTGATTGACTGCCCTGCAGCTGTTAAAAATGCGCCATTACATCGCCGAACACCGGACCTGAACCTGAACATACAGTCAATTGTTCGGGTTCCGGTCCGGAACCGGACACCCAAAAGTCCGGTACGGATCCGAACATTACAGTTCGGGTTCGCTCAACCCTAGTTATTACATAATCTCAGTTCTGCATAAGGGCTTTGAGAGGAGGGGGTGGAGAAACAGCAGGACACTGATCCTTCCGGTGATTGACTGTGCAGGGGAGGGGCGGGTCAGCACAAGTCTTATCATTAGAAGACGTGAAGGCTGTTCTCCCAGCGAAGCCATAATGTATGTGCTCTTATGATTAGCGTAGTCAGTTTGACATAGGAAAGAAGAGTGACTGGCAGGGACACCAGGGATTTCACACAAAGGAAGAAATACAAAGGGAACAGGATACTTTTTAACACAAGCACATGGTACAACAGGCATATATCAGGAATATGAAATGTTGGGGTAACATATTCTTTAGGTGCATCTTTAAAATTTAAAATTGATTTTTATTCTACCCGGAGGAAAGAACAGATCTTGAGATGAATGTTCTTGAGTTCTAGTTGGCAGGTAAGTGTGGCCTGTTATTCTGCTGGATGTCAATTCATATGAAATCCAGGAATAATTACATTACAGTAACATTAGGTTTACAGCTGTATGTAGTTTATTGGAGTGGTTCACGGGGGATCAATGTTATCATTCACTAAGCACTTGGCTTCATAGACCCAAAAAGTCCTATTTTAACTGATATTTTGACAAACATTGAGCTAGCTCGCTGATCCCCTCTTGATTTTTTTTGTTTTGGGTAGAATGGGAAAATATTAGATTTGACTCCTTTAATTCAGACAGGAATTCTCCATAATGGTAAAACATGGGTTCTTCACTCAACAAAAAAGTAACTTAAAGAGGAAGTAAAGCCTCTTAAAAAAAAAAAAAAGACACCCTGCAAGGCAAAGGCATAATGAGCTAGTATGCATAGCATACTAGCTCATTATGAAAGACTTACCTGAAAACGAAGCCCCCGAAGCGGTCCTTATCCACGATCTTCTGCGCCGCCATCCAGGGCCGGAGTGACTTCCGGGTCTCGCCGCTCCAGTGCTGTGATTCGCTGGAGTGGCAATGACGTCACTCCCGCGCAAGCACATGCACCGTAGACAGCGATGCCTTTTCATTTCTAAATATCTCCTAAACCATGTAGGTTTAGGAGATATTTATTGGACCTACAGGTAAGCCTTAATCTAGGCTTACCTGTAGGCCAAAGTGCTTTGGAAGGGTTTACTTCCACTTTAATTTCTCATTCAGACCCATATTTCTATTTTTTGCACACATGTTAAATGAACAGTTTAGACCTGAAGATGACTGACTGTCCATGCCTCAGTCAATGACACAGGTAGATAAGGACTTCTCACCTTCGTCTGACTTTCCTTATCTGTATACTTGTTCTGGGTAAGTAGCTCAGAAAGCATTGAAGTCAACATTGAGTATGGCCCATGAACCAAGAAGAGGTCTGAATGGAGGCAGATGTATTCACCACAAGCTCTGATTCTGGTTGCAGAGATCCATTGGGTTCCAGCAAAATATACAGATATGCTGTAAGTAAACTTAACTACATTATTCTCCTTGCCTAATCCCAAAAGAAAGTGCTAAGTACTGCACCATGAGATTATGACACCCTTCTCTTGCATTTTTCTCTTTCTTTTGGAAATGCACAGAACATCTTGGTGCCTTGTAGCCAGGGATTTTTTTCAGTGGGAACGTGGGGCAACGCAGTTCCGACACCTTCAGTACTAAATGTATGTAATGGCAAGGGGTACTGGGGTATGCTGGAGGGTCTATTGATGCTGTCAGAAATCTATTGTTGCTGGGTGGGGGGGTCAATTGTTGAGGGAGAGGTCTATTGTTCCTGGATGCTGGGAAATCTGTTGATGTTGCTGGGAGCCTATTGTTGCAGGGGTGGATCTATTGTTGCTGGGGTGGTATTTTGTACCAGGTGTTCCAATGTTGCTGAGGGGGTATAATGTTGTGTAGGGGATCTATTGTTGCTGGGGTGGGTCTAGTGTTGCTGGGGGTATCTATTACTGCTGGGGGAGGTCTATTGTTGTTGGCTGCTGAGGATGGATTTTACTGTTTTTCTTGTTATCATTAACAAATACCACACAAATGATAAAGGGTCGGTACTGGGAGGTGGATAGGGGGTTGGAACCAAGGGACGGTGCTCAGAGGTGGGTAGGGGGCAGAGACAAGTAGTGACTCAGAAGGGGGCGTTCCTGCACCTAATCCCTGAGAAAAAAAACCCTGCTTGTAGCATATATAAGAAAGTAGGTAATCTCAGTAGCTGAGAGATTTAGTTGCCAGGGTAGCCCCCTTGACTAACGTTTCTGTCTTCAAGAGCTTAGACAGCTGAAGAATATTCAGCATCCAGAACACCTCTAAGCCCCCATACACATGGTCGGAAATTCAGACGGAAAATGTCCGATCGGACCATGTTGACGGAAAATCCGCCCGTGTGTGGGCTCCATCTGACTTTTTCCATCGGAATTTCCGACGGAAAAAATTTAAGATCCTGCTCTCAAATTTTCCGACAACAAAATCCGTTCAGACTTTTTCCGATCGTGTGTAGAGAATTCCGACGGACAAAGTGCCACGCATGCTCAGATCAAATTACGAGACCAAAGTTATTGGCTACTAGCCTCTACGTAGTTCCGTACGCAACGAACGTCACCACGTTCAGAATAATCTGATTTTCCGACAACTTTGTCCGACACCAGTTTCGGAAAAAATCCGATGGATTTTGTGGTGTGTACGGGGGCTTAGAGTGTCGGAGGCCTGGTCTCAGCCAACTATGCAAGTTAAACAGGAGTCTTCCTATGCAGTATATTTTGTAAAGCATGCAAAGGACCTGATTTTTTTTTAATTTTTCACTTTAATTCATTAGCAAAAAAAATATTTTGCCTATCATCTAGCACAAACTACACCACATCCCCATTGAGATTTATTGAAAAGATTTGAGAAAGTAAATGGGATTTTTAAGGTGCCAAAATTATTTTATAAAAATAGAAATGTATTCAAAAAATAAAAACAAGACATACAATGAGTAAATGTTGATGATACAGTACTAATACAGGTGCTAACTGATTTTTGAACTAATATTGATGTTTTTATAAACACATATTATTTCCAGTTAGACATGTGCACTAAACAAAAAATTTGTTCATTTTCGTTTCATTCGTTTTTTTGCTTTTTTCGGAAATTCGGAAAATCAAAAATTCGGAAATTCTAAAATTTTCACATTTCCATTTTTCGGATTTCCGAATTCCGAATTTTCGGATTTTCGAATTTCGGATTTCCGAATTATCGAATTTCCGAATTTTGGATTTTCGGTTTTTCGGCATTCCGAATTTTCGGTTTTTCGGAATTCCAAATTTTCGGTTTTTCGGAATTCCAAATTTTCGGTTTTTCGGAATTCCGAATTTTCGGGTTTTCGGAATTCGGGAATTCAAAGATTTGAAAATCCCAAAATTTGAAAATCTGAAAAAAAGAAAGAAAATCTGTTAAATTAATAACTAACTATTAAATTAACAAGTACAAATTTATCCGAAGTTACGAATGATCTGAAATAACAAATGCCGCATCTAAACAAATGGAACGGAACAAATTTATAATAAATAATTAATAATAATAAAAAGGTTGTATTATTATTATTATTGTTATTTATTATTTTTAGATTGTTACGTTCCATTTGGTTAGATGCGGTATTCATTATTTCAGATAATTCGCAACTTCGGATAAATTCGTACTCGTTACGTTCACTAACAGACAAATTTGAAAGGGAATTCCAATACCTATAATTTAATAGTTAGTTATTATTTAGAATTAAACATATTTTCTTTCTTTTTTTCTGATTTTGGAATTTTCTAATTTTTGAATTTCCGAATTCCGAAAATTCGGAATTCCGAAAATCCGAAATTCGGAAATTCGAAAATCCGAAATTCGGAAATTCGAAAATCCGAAATTCGGAAATTCGAAAATCCGAAATTCGGAAATTCGAAAATCCGAAATTTGGAAATTCGAAAATCCGAAATTCAGAAATTCGAAAATCCGAAAATTCGGAAATCCGAAAATTGAAAATTCGGAAATTCGAAAATTTGAAAATTCGGAAATCCGAAAATTTGAAAATTCGGAAATCCGAAAAATTCTAAATTCGTAATTTCGGAAATTTCGGAAATTCGTAATTTTCGCAAATTTTGAAATTCTGAGATTTCGGAAATTGAAAAATTCGGAATTAACGAATTTGTCAAAATTTGTTAAAAAACGAATTCGGAACTAAACAAATTGCACATGTCTATTTCCAGTACCTACGCTTTCTTCAGAGCCTCTAGACGTCTCCCAGACCAAGATTGGGCTTAACAAATAAAATTGCTCATTTCCCAAAGCCTACAGTCACTGCAATTGTCCTGGAGGACGATTAAGACCACAATGTATTGAGAAAAGGTGCTCCGATTTTTCATCATTCTTATATGTTTCTAAACCGATCCGACTGCATGGGCCTAGGCCCATACTCCTATTGTTTGAAATGTGAACATTTGGATGCAGGTTTGTACCATGCTTGTCCTAAAATCAAACAATTTTGGACAGCTGTGGTGCGATATCCTACCTCACGCCTAGTTAACTACTTGCCCTTAACACCATTCTTTGTACAAGCAAGAAACTGTAATTGTGTGTTTTCTTGGCCAAATTTTGTGGCCTTTATTTTGTCATTTGCCCCGTGAGTGTATACTTACATAATTTCTCTTGGCCACATGTTGTGGCCTTACAAATGTCATGTGTAATCTCACTTATTGAATTAAAAAATAATGTTGGCCTTCACATCACTACTGTATTTTGGGGAATAATTTAGTTTATGTCATAGTGAAATTTACCAGAATAAGAGAGGTATTCCATTTTAAACCCTTGCAATCCCTATAGTATTGTTCCTCAACACAAGGCCCCATGCTGAAGATACATTCGTAAACCTCTTTTCTTTGAGTGGCACCAGCCGCAGACTACTCTGCGGTGGGTAAGTTACCTGGTTGTCACTGCCTGCTCTAGTCCCCAATAATGATCAGCAACTAATCAAAATGGTTCCCAGTCATGGAATCACTATGTCAGGTATGACAAAAATGATCACATATAGTCTGGTGGCTTAACTGACAGAATAAGTCTTTAGCCTGGCAATTGCAGTGAGCTTCTTTTTAATATTGTAAGTGTCAGATACAATCACAGTATGCTGTTTAAAACAGTATTTGTCATATATAATTACAGTATAAAAAGTTAGTCAAAAAGGTGTTTTTGGTAGAGTAGGGTTTTTATTAAAATGGTGTACCAAATGAAAGCCTTATATAACCTTATATGCAAAATGTGGATTAACCACTTCCTGCTGGCCTATAGCAAAATGACAGCCGGGCGGTGGTTCAGTTATCCTGACTGGACATCATATGACATCTTTCAGGATAACAGCCGGCGCGCGCCTGTGGGGGCGTGCAGTGCGGTGATCAGTGGTGTCAGTCTTACACACCACAACACCGATCTTGTTAAAGAGCGTCTGACTGAGGCTCTTTACCACGTGATCAGCCGTGTCCAATCATGGTTGATCACGGTGTAAACAGGAAAGCCGTTTATCGGCTTTTCCTCACTCGCGTCTGACAGATGTAAGTAGAGGAGAGCCGATCGTCTGCTCTCCTGACAGAGGGTTGCCCCCCGAGGATGCCCATCCAGGACCACCAGGGATGTCGCCAGGACCATTAGGGATGCTGATCATGGATGGCCACAAGGTATGCCACCCTGGACCACCAGGGATGCCAGTCAGTGCCCAGACATGATGCCAATCAGTGCCCATCAGCAATGCCTGCCAGGGCCATTAGTGATGCCTATTAGTGCCATCCACCAGTGTCCATCAGTGCCACCTATCAGTGTCCATAAGTGCCCATCAGTGTCCATCAGTGCCGCCTATCAGTGCCACCCATAAGTACCCATCAGTGCAGCCTTTCAGTGCCCATTAGTGTCATCTATCAGTGCCCATCAGTGCCACATATCAGTGCCCATAAGTGCTGCCTATCAGTACCGCCTGTCAGTGCCAATCATTAGTGCCCATCAGTGCCACCTCATTGGTGCCATCTCATTGGTGCCCATCAGTGCCCATCAGTGCAGCCTCACCAGTGCCTATCAGTGAAGGAGAAAACATACTTATTTACAACATTTTATAACAGAAACAAAACTTTTTTTTTCAGGTCATTTTCTATTTGTTTAGCAAAAAAAAAACGCAGTGGTGATCAAATACCAACAAAAGAAAGCTTTATTTGTGGGAACAAAATGATAAAAATTCTGTTTAGGTACAGTGTAGCATGGCCGCACAATTGTCATTTAAATAGTGACAGCGCTGAAAGCTGAAAATTGGCCAGGGCAGGAAGGGTGGAAAGTGCCTGGTATTGAAGTGGTTAAGCATCTTAGTTATCAATGACCTCTGGCCCTGAAAGTTTCTGAAATTGACCCCAAGATTTAGTGTAATTAAAGAGGTGTTCCGTCCGCCCCTTTAAAAATGAAAAGCCAGCAGCTACACATACTGCAGCTGCTGACTTTTAATAAAAGAACACTTACCGGTCCTGGAGTCCAGCGATGTCGGTACTGCAGCCAATGTTTACATTGGCTGGTTGGGTGCTGCCGCTGCCAATGCTGGTATTGGAACCCGGCAGTGTATAGCCTTTCGGCTTCACGGCCGGGTCCCTAATCCGTATGCGCGAAATGTGCTGCACACTCTCACTGGCCCGGCAGAGGGGAAAGGAGGAGGCGGGGCCAAGCTGCTGATGTATTTCACCGCGGCCCGGTCTCCCGGAAGTGGGGACAGGGTACCTGTAAAAAAACAGGTACCCGCTCCACCCGGAAAGGTGCCAAATGTGGCACTGGAGGGAGGAGGAATCATATAAGCAGAAGTTCCACTTTTGGGTGGAACTCCACTTTAAATGCATTTATTAAATATATATGTTCAGTGGGGATGAGTTTATTTAAAATAATCAATCTCCTATTGTATAGCAGCATGTAAAGTTAAAGCAGTTGTAAACCTTAAGGGCACTTTCACACTGGAGCGATGGGGCATCGGCGGTAAAGTGCTGTTATTTTTGGCCGCTTTTAACCCCCACTAGCGGCTGGAAAAGGGTTATAAGCACCCACAAAGCGCCACTGCAGTGTAGCTTTGCCGGCGCTTCGGCGGCACTACCCATTAATTTCAATGGGCAGGGGCGCTTTAGGAGCAGTGTATACACCGCTCCTACAGCGCCTCAAAGGTGCTTGCAGGACTTTTTTTAGCAACCGCAAGCACGCGGCTCCAGTGTGAAAGCTCTTGGGCTTTTACACTGGGGTGACAAGAGAGGCGCTTTACAGGCGCTTTGCAGGCGATATTTTTAGCGCTATAGCACCTGTAAAGCGCCTCAGTGTGAAAGTAGCCTTAAGCTATGGCTCCCACTGCCATCAGAGCCTCCAGTGAATACAGGAATAGGGATAGCATTGCTGCTGCAGTCTGGACAGCGCTGGATGGAGAGAAGACTCAGTTAAGTGTATAGGTGGGGGGGGGGGGCTGGTGAGAGCTGCTTTTTAACCACATGCCTACTGGCCAATTTCACCCCCTTCCTGCCCAGGCCAATTTTCCGCTTTCAGCGCTGTTGCACTTTGAATGAAAATTGCACGGCCATGCAACACTGTACTCAAATTACATTTTTATAATTTTTTTGAGATAGATAGAGCTTTATTTTGGTTGTATTTAAAGAGGAGTTCCAGCCTGGGCGAAAAAAATGAAAAGTCAACAGCTACAAATACTGTAGCTGCTGACTTTTAATATATGGACACTTACCTGATGTCACACCCCAGCCGATCTTCGGATCGGTTCCTAGGTGCTGCCGCCGCCATTCCTGGCAAGAGTATATTTGGTACCAATAGGCGGCATTGATAGGTGGCACTGATGGGCACTGCTAGGCGGCACTAATGGGCACTGATAGGCAGCACTGATAGACACTGGCAGGCATCTCTGATGGGCACTGATTGGCAGCACTGGGTGGCACTGATTAGCAGCACTGGTGGGCACTGATTGGCATCACTGGTGGGCACTGATTAGCAGCACTGGTGGGCACTGATTGGCAGCACTGGTGGGCACTGTTGGTGCTGCACTGATAATCAGAACACTAATGATCAGTGCCCTGATTATCAGTGTAGATGCCCCCTGTGTGGATTTGCCAGTTATCATCTCTCCTCTCCTCACGTGCTATCAGCGTGAGGAGAGGATTTCCGATAATTGGCAAATCCTGTTTACATTATGATCAGCTGTGATTGGACACAGCTGATCACATGGTAAGGAGCCGGCGTGATTCGCTCTTTACCCCAATCTGTGATCAGCTATGTCCGAAGGATCACAGATCACTGCCAATGCACGCCGCAGGCAGTGTGAGCACGGGAGGAAGTCATAAGTGTGACCGCGCTGTAGCCG
This sequence comes from Lithobates sylvaticus, assembly GCA_028564925.1. Classification (NCBI taxonomy): domain Eukaryota; kingdom Metazoa; phylum Chordata; class Amphibia; order Anura; family Ranidae; genus Lithobates; species Lithobates sylvaticus. The sequence continues at coordinate 56,657,747 of CM053029.1, forward strand.
TCCTTTGGCTATAGCATGGTTGTGAACAGATAAAAGGTATTTACCTTAATGCAGTGTATTCATTAAAGTATATGTGAACCCTCACCTTGTAAAACAACCAAATATTAATCAAAGGCAAAAAAAAATTGTATACATATAAATAAAATTATAAAAAACCTTTATCCCCTTTTTATAAGTGATCACATATCCTCTGTTCGCAGCTGCATACAGAGTTTAGAGAGCTGAGGGAGGAGAAGCAGCAGTACACTGATCTTCTTAGTAAATGGCTGTGTGGGGGGCACGTCAGCAAATGTCTGATCCGTCACTGGAGTGCCGGGGCAGGGGAGGAGGCAGGCAAGACTTGCTCCTGCTCTCAGCTGCATGCTAAAAGGGGGAGCCAGTTGTCAATCTGGCAGTGGGTGGATCCCAACAATATTGCCAGGATCCTTTCAAAAGCCTGGCATGGCTCGACAGTATCCTGTCAGCCGGGAACAGCCCACTATCAGCTGACTCGGGGTCACAGGAGTGTAAGGGGGCTTCTGATTGGCCAACTTTTGGTGACAAATGACCCAATGATCCCGCCCCACTTCTTCTTGGATATGACAACAAGTAAGTAGCCTTTGCCATCCTCTGCCCAATTCCTTGCCAGAGGCCTACCCATGACATCCCCGGCCATTGACCTTTATATTCTTAAGAGAGGAATGTTCACACAAGAAATATATTTTCCACACTTTACTGAAGTTCTTCAGAGTTGGCAGGGACACATCACATAACACTGACATAGGACCTCCAGGGTTATTAGTACTCATGACTGAGAACACTTAGCCTGGCCTCCCCCAGTTTTTTTTTTCAACTTTCTTTAAAGCTGAGGTCAAGACAGGGGCCTTCCTCCCTCCTTTATAAACGTTATTTCCCACTTTCAACCCCTTTAACCTAATAGCCTCAGTAATTAAAGAAAAAAAATAAACATATTGGCCCAAATACTTACCTAATTCTGTGTATGGCCAATTTTAGATAAAACGAGGCCCTGGACAAAATTTAGATACAATATTTAATTACAGCACTGTACTTAAAGTGGAGTTCCACCCAAAAGTGGATGCTCCGCTTATCTGACTCCTCCTTCCCTCCAATGCCACTTCTGGCACCTTTCGGAGGGGGGAGGGACCTGTTTTTGACAGGTACCCGTTCCCACATCCGAGAGATCTCACTGCGTCAAAATCTCTCGGAAGTTGCCCCCCCCCCCCCCCCCATTCCCCCACCGCCGGGCCATTCAGCACGTTTCACAGATGTGCAGTAGGGAACCGGCTGTGAAGCCGCAAGGCTTCAGTGCCGGTTTCCCTTATAGGCAATGGTGGCAGCAGCACCCGAGAGCCGATGGGAACATCGGCTGGGGTGCCGATATTGCTGGATTCCAGAACAGGTAAGTATCTTAATATAAAAAAATATTACAGCAGGCGTAGCTGTAATGGGGGTGGGGGTGGAACTTTTTGTTCCTTCCTCTTCACCCCTGTATGTGCTTACATGCTCTGTTCTTTTAGATACGCCATGACCTCTCTGCACCCCTTTGAATAACTTCAGACCAGCATGAAACTGTTGATAAGACATTACTGAACATACTGGCAATGCAGACCAGCAGTATAATGCCCATTCAGCAATATTCGTTCCTAACTATCTAGCTGACCAGTACATACCTTCCCAAGGTAAGAATTCTTAAAAATGGTGTATATGTGTCCCTCGCGCTACTTGGAGTGTGTGAGTGGTCAAATATAAATGATAATATAAATAATCGTGCTCTGCTGCGAAATGTGGTGTGTTCACAAATACACAAAAAGGTTTATATATAAAAGAAAATCTCGCGCAATAAATAGCTAAAACTTAAAATAGTGCAATATTACCTGTGAAAAATATATAGTAAAATGCAATAATAATAAAGTGCAATTATTATAAAGTGCAATTGTTATAATAAAGTATTCGGTGAAGAATGGATGTGCATCCAAGTGCTAAATGTTACACCATACATTAAAGTAATGTGCTATATGATATAAAACATAACATACATGTGCATCAAAGTGCTAATATGTACACGAACAAATTATTAAAGTGCTGTGCATAAATAGTATAAAAACCAATAATAAATGGGTGTTTAAATGCTTCAGGGGGGCGGATGAATGGTTAAAAATATTCAAAATAGTTCAAAAGGTTCACGTAGTCCTAGACTGGGTATATGTATAAATAGGTTAAAACAGTCTTCAAGTTAATCCATCCAATCTTGATACTATAGATGCATATGGTCAGGTGCCGTGACAGCCCAAATCATGCAGTGGTGGATTAGTAGTTTTAGGGTACTTGGTCCTGTTTATATAGGTACAATCCCATCACCAGTCTCCCAGAACTCTCACCTTTAAGATGCGGTATTGAAGCTTTTCGGGCTTATCCTGTAGCCCCACACGGTATAGATACAAATTGGTCGGCAGACCCTGGTAAGAGTGAAGCCCTTCTCCTTTAGCAGCGTCTTGGTGTTTAAAACCTATGATGCTTAGTGTCACGATGTGACACAGTGCCAAACAGAAAGGAAAAAAGGGGGGGAAGCCTCCACTAGTGTAGTATTTCGTTAATTGTAAACAGTTTATTAAGAATAGGCATGAGGTTGGACTCTTACATTAAAAACAAAGTAAACCGGCATATAGATACAAAGTATAAGCTTTGGCGTTCTCAGCGCCTTCTCACGTCTCTCACGTCTCTGTCTCCTTCTGCGGCCACTCCCTACGCGTTACGACACGTCACGTGTCTTCATCTGGGGAACCGGATTGGTTGAATGGGCTAGGTTTATATTGCGTGAGAACCGGAAGTAAACATTCGGCCATCTTGGTTGTGGTCGGATGTCTGGTTGGTGGCGGCCATTTTACTGGTGGTTTGTTATACTTATTGCGGCGGATATATCTACGGCAATGCGTTCCACCTAAGCGTTCCACCTTTATGGCAGCCATTTTTCGGAGGACAATGAATTATTATTGAACGACCTAAATGCCGTGGTTTCTGGCTATTGATGATAGCGTAATCGATGTTAATCTATTCAGTGTGTTCGTTCTGCTCATATTGTACAGTCCCCACCTGAATATATGTATACATATTGTTGGTGACTGTTTCGGTCTAATAGTATATTGTAATTGGTTGCATCAGAATAGCATATAAACAAGGCTATACTCCTAATGGAGTGCCTGCTGGTTTTAGGTTCTATGTTGGACCAAATAGATACTTAGAGATTTAAAGAGTGTCCTATATGGAAGGACACTACATATTACACCATTAGGTTCTATATTGAACCGAATAGGTACTTCAAGATTTGAGGAGTGTCCTATAAGGAAGGACACTACATATTAGACCATTACCACCATACATGTATAAAATCGATATTAAATTCCCAAAGATCAGCAAATTAATTTTGCATATGTAAATAAATATGTGAACGTTTGTTATAATAAAAATGGAATAAAATGCATTAAAATAATGTTATAGGTGGCCTCTATAAATATGTATGTCATCCATACATTTATAGAGGGATAACTGGACATAGAGATGTGAGAAACCCTTGAGATTCCTTCTGTTAGTCATATACAAAGGTATAAACATAGTTAAAAACTTCAAGTTTAAAATATTCATCATTACATAAGATACATCAGGCAGCCATTTTCTATGTTGCATGCATTGGTTCTGTATTTATGATGAATGTATTGATGAAATGTGGTTAAAAATTCAAATATATATGTATATATTGGAATCGACTATACGGATAAACTCAAATATAAAAAATTTAAAATATTTAAAAGATTAATAACCTTATCTATGGGTGATCCAGATGGTGGTGTAGAATCATATACTCAGGTCATTATCTCACTCATTGTTGGTGTTAATATATAGTACTATAACTATATAGAGGATAACTTCTACTTGGGGTATATTGATTTAGAAGTTTCCTGAGTAACTTCTAAATCAATATACCCCAAGTAGAAGTTATCCTCTATATAGTTATAGTACTATATATTAACACCAACAATGAGTGAGATAATGACCTGAGTATATGATTCTACACCACCATCTGGATCACCCATAGATAAGGTTATTAATCTTTTAAATATTTTAAATTTTTTATATTTGAGTTTATCCGTATAGTCGATTCCAATATATACATATATATTTGAATTTTTAACCACATTTCATCAATACATTCATCATAAATACAGAACCAATGCATGCAACATAGAAAATGGCTGCCTGATGTATCTTATGTAATGATGAATATTTTAAACTTGAAGTTTTTAACTATGTTTATACCTTTGTATATGACTAACAGAAGGAATCTCAAGGGTTTCTCACATCTCTATGTCCAGTTATCCCTCTATAAATGTATGGATGACATACATATTTATAGAGGCCACCTATAACATTATTTTAATGCATTTTATTCCATTTTTATTATAACAAACGTTCACATATTTATTTACATATGCAAAATTAATTTGCTGATCTTTGGGAATTTAATATCGATTTTATACATGTATGGTGGTAATGGTCTAATATGTAGTGTCCTTCCTTATAGGACACTCCTCAAATCTTGAAGTACCTATTCGGTTCAATATAGAACCTAATGGTGTAATATGTAGTGTCCTTCCATATAGGACACTCTTTAAATCTCTAAGTATCTATTTGGTCCAACATAGAACCTAAAACCAGCAGGCACTCCATTAGGAGTATAGCCTTGTTTATATGCTATTCTGATGCAACCAATTACAATATACTATTAGACCGAAACAGTCACCAACAATATGTATACATATATTCAGGTGGGGACTGTACAATATGAGCAGAACGAACACACTGAATAGATTAACATCGATTACGCTATCATCAATAGCCAGAAACCACGGCATTTAGGTCGTTCAATAATAATTCATTGTCCTCCGAAAAATGGCTGCCATAAAGGTGGAACGCTTAGGTGGAACGCATTGCCGTAGATATATCCGCCGCAATAAGTATAACAAACCACCAGTAAAATGGCCGCCACCAACCAGACATCCGACCACAACGAAGATGGCCGAATGTTTACTTCCGGTTCTCACGCAATATAAACCTAGCCCATTCAACCAATCCGGTTCCCCAGATGAAGACACGTGACGTGTCGTAACGCGTAGGGAGTGGCCGCAGAAGGAGACAGAGACGTGAGAGACGTGAGAAGGCGCTGAGAACGCCAAAGCTTATACTTTGTATCTATATGCCGGTTTACTTTGTTTTTAATGTAAGAGTCCAACCTCATGCCTATTCTTAATAAACTGTTTACAATTAACGAAATACTACACTAGTGGAGGCTTCCCCCCCTTTTTCCTTTCTGTTTGGCACTGTGTCACATCGTGACACTAAGCATCACAGGTTTTAAACACCAAGACGCTGCTAAAGGAGAAGGGCTTCACTCTTACCAGGGTCTGCCGACCAATTTGTATCTATACCGTGTGGGGCTACAGGATAAGCCCGAAAAGCTTCAATACCGCATCTTAAAGGTGAGAGTTCTGGGAGACTGGTGATGGGATTGTACCTATATAAACAGGACCAAGTACCCTAAAACTACTAATCCACCACTGCATGATTTGGGCTGTCACGGCACCTGACCATATGCATCTATAGTATCAAGATTGGATGGATTAACTTGAAGACTGTTTTAACCTATTTATACATATACCCAGTCTAGGACTACGTGAACCTTTTGAACTATTTTGAATATTTTTAACCATTCATCCGCCCCCCTGAAGCATTTAAACACCCATTTATTATTGGTTTTTATACTATTTATGCACAGCACTTTAATAATTTGTTCGTGTACATATTAGCACTTTGATGCACATGTATGTTATGTTTTATATCATATAGCACATTACTTTAATGTATGGTGTAACATTTAGCACTTGGATGCACATCCATTCTTCACCGAATACTTTATTATAACAATTGCACTTTATAATAATTGCACTTTATTATTATTGCATTTTACTATATATTTTTCACAGGTAATATTGCACTATTTTAAGTTTTAGCTATTTATTGCGCGAGATTTTCTTTTATATATAAGAATTCTTAAAGTCAGTGATCCAGCAGAATCCTAACGCAGGTTTCCTCTCTATAGGAGCTTGAGGGTTGCTGTGGATTGCATCTTCTCCTTGTCTCTGGTCTTGCTTCCCATCCAGGCAATAGCAAAAAAGCACCTCGGGCAGAGCCTTCCCCCTATTTATTTACAACACAGGGTGGAGGGCAGAGCCCAGAAATGCCCGAAAAACTGTAAAGCTGTAATCCCTTCCGTTCTGGGCAACCTAGGCAACTACCTACAAATACTTGTAAGCACCTGCTTACCTGCCTGACCTCACACACAGCATGCTTTGGTGAAAAGAGACACGTTTGGGGTTGATTTACTAAAACTGAAGAGTGCAAAATCTGGTGCAGCTCTGCATGGTAGCAAATCAGCTTCTAACTTCAACTTGTTCATTTAAGCTTTGACTAAACAAAATGGCAGCTGATTGGTTTCTATGTAGGGCTGCGCCAGATTTTGACCTCTCCAGTTTTAATAAATCAAGAGTGAGGTGATAATCTACTATAAGACTTCAGATGACCTCTGGCTCTCTGCATCAGCACTGGACAATTGATGGAGGGCAATATTTAAATTACATATTGTTTTTGATATTCAACTTGTACATTAAATAAATAGTTTTTTTATGGAGATTTACCTCTACTACAAGCTTATATATCTTAAATATCCTATTTCATTTTTATTTGTGCCTTGACCTCACCATCCCAATTAGCAACATCTTTCCTTTCCTCCCAGAGGTCCAGGCTGGAGATTAATGACTATGCGTTAAGTGTTTCCCCTGTTCCTCTTGAGATAAACATGTCATATGTACAGTAATTGATGCAATATGCCTCCCTGGGCAGTTCACTGTATAAAAAAGCCAGCGCTGTGTACTAATCTGCAATGAGAGATGGAGAGCTGTAGACTCTGCAGTACTCTCTGTCTAAAAAGTTATTAATTACCTTCTGATGCTCTCTCTTTGATCCCTCTATCTATCCTAATTTAGTATACTTTCATTTGTGTATCGCCTCTTTCTTTTTTTTCCCCCAGCCCCTCATTGCTTTCTAAGTTTTCATTGTTATTCTCTTTCTATCCTTTCTTCCTTATCTTATTTACTACCTTAATATTTATCTTAATCCATTTCTCATTCCCTTCCTTCCTTCCTACCTTCCTTCCTTCCTTCCTTCCCTTTCCCTCCCTTTCTTTCTTCCTTCTCCTAATCCAAACCTTCATTTTTGTTCTTCCTACCTACCTTCCTCTATTCCTTCATTATCTTTCTAATCCTGTTATACCCCCACAGCTCTCTCTATATCTCTCTCTCTCTTTCTATGGTTTTCGCTCCTCATCTTGTCTCTCTCTCTTTCTCCCTCTGTCTCTCTCCTTCTATCTCACTCTTCCTTCCTTCCTTCCCCTGTCTCTCTCCATTTGTCCTCTCCTATTGTTTTCTTTTCCTTCCTGTTTCTTGTTTCCTTTTTACCCACTTTATTATTTTAATCTAGCGCCTTCCTACATTGCAAATCCAACGCCTCTTTCACAGTAATGTTGGCCCCTGTTGTCCTAAAGCCCATGGTGTTATTGTGCCAGTTTCTGTCCTGTCACAGACTGCCCTGTGCCCTGCTCTTCACCTGGCTCCTGTTCCCCTGTGCTGCTGGAAAGCTGTGTGCACTTCTGGGAAGTGATACCACAGCTCTTTATCGGACTGGTGACATCATTGTCGGTGGTGTCTTTCCCGTACATGTATACAGGACATACCATGAACTCACCTACAGAAATCCACCACCTCCAGTGACCTGCAACACGTGAGTAAATGTCCTCATTACAACCCCTATATCATTATCATGTCATACATAAGTCTAAGAACATTTCTGGGTCCTCAGAACAACTGCTGGCCAATGCCATAAGCAAGGCCTTTCTGAAAGATGGTGCTGAGCCAGATATTGGGTAAAACTTATCTGGTGGAAAGAAGACACGTAGGCTTCTGGCAAGTGATATCACAGGTCTTTACTGGATCAATGACATCACTGTCAGTGGTACCTTTCCCACCCATGTAAAGGACCAGTGACATCCCTGTCATACTGTAAAAATAGAACATACAATGATCTGTTCTACAGAATCCCACCACCTCCAGTGACCTGCAACACATGACTAAATGTCCTCATTACAACCCCAATATCATTATCATGTCATACATAAGTCTAAGAACATTACTGGGTCCTCAGAACAACTTCTGGCCAATGCCATAAGCAAGGCCTTTCTGAAAGATGGTGCTGAGCCAGATATTGGGTAATACTTATCTGGTGGAAAGAAAACACGAGGGCTTCTGCAAGTGATATCACAGGTATTTACTGGATTAATGACATCCCTGTCAGTGGTATCTTTCCCACCCATGTAAAGGACCAGTGACATCCCTGTCAGTGGTACCTTTCCCACCCATGTAAAGGACCAGTGACATCCCTATCAGTGGTACCTTTGCGTTCATACTGTAAAAATAGAACATACAATGATCTGTCCTACAGAATCCCACCACCTCCTGTGACCTGCAACACATGACTAAATGTCCTCATTACAACCCCAATATCATTATCATGTCATACATAAGTCTAAGAACATTACTGGGTCCTCAGAACAACTTCTGGCCAATGCCATAAGCAAGGCCTTTCTGAAAGATGGTGCTGAGCCAGATATTGGGTAATACTTATCTGGTGGAAAGAAAACACGAGGGCTTCTGCAAGTGATATCACAGGTATTTACTGGATTAATGACATCCCTGTCAGTGGTATCTTTCCCACCTATGTAAAGGACCAGTGACATCCCTGTCAGTAGTACCTTTGCGTTCATACTGTATAAATATAACATACAATGATCTGTCCTACAGAATCCCACCACCTCCTGTGACCTGCAACACGTGAGTAAATGTCCTCATTACAACCCCTATATCACTATCATGTCAAACATGACCCTTAATTCAAAGGACATTACTGGGTCCGAACAACAGTTGTCCAATGCCATAACTAAAGCCACACTGAAAGAAAGTTCTGAGACAAAAGTTAGGCTAAGCTTCACATCTGGAATACTTTCAATGTTCATTGCTTCCCAACAAATAAATTATTGTGGTGCCAGGATCTTATGCCGCGTACACACGGTCGGAATTCTCGTCGGAAAAAGCTCTAATGGTTTTCCCGTCGGAATTCCGACGGAATTTTGCTCTAACTGTCTTGCCTACACACGGTCACACCAAATTCCGACGGTCTGTAACACAGCGGCATAAAACACGTTCGACTGCACTATAAAAGGGAAGTTTAATGCTTCCGAGCATGCGTCGAATTGTTTCCGAGCATGCGTCGGAATTTTGCATGTCGGAATTGCATACACACGATCGGAAAATCCGATAGAAAGGTTTTCCGTCGGGAAAAATTGAGAACAGGTTCTCAATTCAAAGTCAGTCGGAAATTCCGACAGAAAAAGACAGATGGGCATACACACAGTCGGAAAATCCGATGAAAAGCTCCCATCGGACTGTTTCCATCGGAAATTCCGACCGTGTGTACGCCACATTAGTGGAAAAAGACCACTTTGCCCACATCCCTATATGAGTACACAATGGGAAATTGTTTCCTCTGTGGGACTTTAAAAAGACTTCAAACAATATAAATGTCAAATTTATTGAAAAAGTTCAAACATGAGATTGATAAAAAAAACGAATTGGATGCATATATAGATACACAGTTATGTTGCTTCCCAACACCCCACCAGAATGTTCCCAATGTGGGTGAAACTTTCCCAAAATAATGAAGTGCACTGCATGCTCTCCTGTAAAGTTAAAAATACAAAGATTTAAAGGGTTTAAAGCAATCAGTTCAGATAGTGATACAGATGACACTAAGCTAACCTTGTAAAGTATAAGAAAAAAATCCTCCAATCTCACAGTTCTGTACTATACTGTATGTACATAATTAAATCTACAACGCTTAAAAGTAGCCCGTCAGGCTACAAATATGGGAGCTGTCATTTCATGGACAATAAGGGGGTCAGAGGTCTTCTGAAGTCTTCCATTCACACTAAAGCATTCCACTGCAGTGCACTAATACACATGCATTACTGTGGGTTATGACGAAATTTAACATGTACTGTATTAAGGCAGCCCATTCATTATGAATGGGCTACCAATGTGTACGCAGGGCCATTTCAATGTTGACATAACATTTCATACATGGGTACCACTATCAGACATTGCTGCCCTTCTCATACATTAACGTGTGTCCTTGGGAGCCTTTACGTGTACCTCTACCAGCATATATACAGTTCCATGCCAACATTCTGCCCCACAGTCTTCCAGTCGAACCAGTTAACTATTCCTCAGATAGGGAACAATTAGTAAGTGGTCACCCTGTGACCACTCGCTATCAATGTATCCTAAGGGAGGGCACCAACTGATCAAATTGACACCCCCTTTATTTATAAAAGTTTATGGATTTTATTTCAGTGAAGTTGAGTCAGTCTACACTGTTAGGGGACAGGCAGATTCATCCTTCTGTAACAATACCTCCTACTCCACTGAAGGCTCTATAAGATGGTACACTTGTTGCTGGGCCAATTAGAAGCTCCAGTGCACACTGTGAAAGTCCATGGGGTCCTTACTTCTTAAAAATTTACTCATCGACCCTGGGCCTAAATGTAGTCATTAATCATGTGGTTCAGGCACTACCTGTGAGTTGCGCTGGGGCAGACCCATTAAGGATTTATTATTGATTTATTATTACAAAGTATCAGAGTCAAGTTGGTAATCGGGGAGGATCCTGCCACCATGCATGTAGCAAAGAGGTTCTTGAGCAGCACCTCCTCAAAGTGTTGCATTTTGTACTCCCTCTGAGATGTTGGCAGTAATTTGGCCATTTTACCCTTTTATCTGGGATCTAACAGGGTGCCCCATTATTTGTAATTTTAACTCTGCTGACCACATTGAATGTCAGGCAAGGTAAGCATCCACCTCAGCCCATTTGGAATATGTTTCTTTGTAACGCTCTACAGAGGTTTATGGTTTGAATGCAGTACTGCATGTCACCTAGGGGCATACCTACAAATCAGGAAACCCCATAGAAAAATTTTATTGAGACCCCCCCAGTGATATTTCTCAGTGGTACCTGCCAGTTTCAGCCGTGACAATACTGGTATTCATATTGAGTTTTTGTATATCGTGGACAAGTAGCAGGAGAGATGTTAGCATATTTAGTTCTATACTAGGGGCCAATGCTGTGGTCAGGGGTTATCAATGAAGAGGGGGCATCAGTGCAGAGGATTTCAGTTTTAAAATCAATTTTCCTCCGAACCACTATGTGCTCAGTAGCTCACCAGTCTTTTTTTAACATCTCTGATCTCAGGGTTTTGGTGTAATTGCACTGCCAGAGCAATAAAGTGTTGGAAGAGTTCTTCTAGTAGTCAGCAAAATGAAAAAGAAAAACAGGCATTGCAGTAGCAATAAAAAAATAGCCATCACAAATTTTATTATAATACTCCAGCACGCAATTAATCTATAATACTAATATAAACTTTTTAAAACTGTAGCTTAGCTGTCTTGTCAATTTTTAGCGGAGGTGATACTCTGGGTTTTTAACTGCTTTAGGAACACTGTCTTATGCATACAGGGTTATTTTCAGAGCTGGTCATGAGGAGTATAGCCAACACATAGCCTTACTGCATAGCCTGTGATTAGCAACACAATCCAAAAAATGACATATTCCTCCTGTGTGTCTGATGGCCGGGAAATGTCACAGGGGTATAGGGTCAGTGTCAACAGATTTTTATTTTTAACATGCCTCAACAGCCTCCTTAATGGCCCATAGCAGTCACATGGGCTGTTATGGCTAGGGTTAGGCCACTGATGTCATCTGTTCGTGTATTGTAGAATTTCTCCATCCCAAACACTACTGCCAGTAGTTTCATCTCAATCATATCCCTGTCCTGTAGGTGTTAGAGCTCTGCTTGCCAAAGTGATAGCTTGCAAAGACTGTAAAACATCTTCTTTGCAGCACACGTACCCCTTGGATGAGCCACCAGAACGTTCTTCAATGTTCACTGACAGTAGCTTCTACATAGATCTACAGGAGACGGTTTAGCAGTGAAGTCTTCACCCATGTTGCTCCAATCCAGACAATAACCTTCATGTTCTAATTCCCCTGGATATACCCTCCAGAAGGGCACATAAAGCTTCAGACCCTGGGCTTGGGCCTCTCTGTAAAACAGCACACCCTCCCCAGGTAACAGGCCTTGGAGGACAGGAACACACAGCAACATACTGTACATACTCCCCAGGCAGAGCCAGAACTTTCCAAGGTTACTCGTAAATATTTATACTCTTCCCCTGCATACACCATTGCCAATAAATCTCCTAGTGGTTGGCCAGTGACAAATATTCATAACTCAGGTTATGAAATCCTCTTACACTATTGGCAGGAACACTCCAAAACAGCAGGCAGAAGCAAACAATAAGGCCCCTTTCACACTGGGGCGGTTTGCAGGCGCTATTGCGCTAAAAAAAGCGCCTGCAAACCGACCTGAAACAGCCGTTGCTGTGTCTCCAGTGTGAAAGCCCGAAGGCTTTCACACTGGAGCGGTGCGCTTGCAGGACGCTGAAAAATGTCCTGCAAGCCGCATCTTTGGTGCGCTGTAGGAGCGGTGTATTTACCGCTCCTAAAGCGCCCCCCTCCCATTGAAAACAATGGGGCAGCGCTCCGAACCCGCCCGAAAGCGCCACTGGAGCTGGGCTTTGCGGACGGTATTAACCCTTTTTCGGACGCTCGCAGGGGGTAAAACTGCCCTGCTAGCGGCCGAAATGCGCCGCCGCTAAAATGACGGTAAAGCGGCGCTAAATATAGCGCCGCTTTACCACCAGCGCACCCAGCGCCCCAGTGTGAAAATAGCCTAAGAGTTAGTTTAGATAAAATCTATAGAAACTACAACTGTCAGAGGCTAGGGACATAGGGCAGGGTCCCTATCTATCTATCTATCTATATATATATATATATATATATATATATATATATATATATATATATATATATATATATATATATATATAGATATAGATATATATATATTTATGATTTAGAGCCCTATGGCCGATACAGATATAGATGACATACAGTTTTAACACAAAACTTACCACATGAAATAGACTTGAAAGTGTGCCTTGGGCTATCGTATGGTACACCAAAATAAGGGGGCATACCCTAGATAAGAAATGATGAAATGAAATGAAGTAACTATGAAATGAGATGAAATGAGTATTCTGTGAGGAGTAAGAATACTTGAGAAATGCCCTGAAAAGGGGAAGGGAGGGTAGGTATCTCGCACAGGAAACCGACAAAGACCAGCAACCAGTGGGCTGGTTAAATACCCCCTGGGCTCCCCCATAAATTCAGGCCACCATACTGGCCTTCTCATATATATATATGTGTGTATAAATGTATATGTCTGTGGTTAGCCTTCGAAATGTATAAAATGTCAAGCTACTGATATCTATCAAGTTTATTTAATAGTAAAAATCAAGTCAAAATTATTGGTTACCAAAAGTTACTGTCAATGCCATTTGTCTCTCTTGCAGCTTTGTTCCCCTTACCTTCCAGTGGGTTCAGTCTCTTATCCTGGCAGTGGAAGAAATCAACAACTCAGCTTCCTTCCTCCCCAACCTGACCCTGGGTATACATTTGTCTGACTCTTGTGCTTCTCCAGGACGAGCATTACAGGGAGCTATGGGCATCCTTACTGGGGGAGGTTACCGCTCTGTACCAAACTACCGCTGCCTCAATGAGTCTACCCCCCTAGGGGGAGTAATAGGGGACTCCAGCTCTGCTAGCTCATTGGCTATGGCCAGAGTGCTGGGATTGCACCGGTACCCCCAGGTATGTGCATAAGAGTGACTTTAATTACATTAAAAACTGGAAATTCTTTAGTTTCATTGAGCTACACTGTTTAGTAACATGTAAGTGTCTTCAATGTCAACATTTGTCTAGGTCTTCCAACAAACATGCATGTAACAGGTGTTGGAACCCTTGAAAGGCACATGCTTATTGTGAGTCAGTGGCTCAGGATGACAGCCCCCAAGCTTGCACATTATTTCACCGACCAAAATTCTTATGGGAACATGTGTTTAGAAAAACATGAATGCTGTCATAGACAACCTCTCCTTCTCAAACCTTCTGAACCAGCACATTCTGAAACCCCTACAATGTAACCTTAAGCTCAATTGTTACAGGAGAATATATGGAGTCTTCCTCCTAAAAATACTAGAAAGTTGTCTGTGTTACTAACTGACTTGCTTTAGTGCATATTGAGCCACTGACTGAAAACAATCACACAACAAATAAAGTAAGAGCAAAGTCAAAAATCTTGAATCTCATTCAATAACTCCATTACTAATGCCGCGTACACACAAGCAGATTTTCCGTCAGAAAAGTCTTGGATATTTTTTCGACGGAATACCGATCAAGCTTGTCTTGCATACACACGGTCACACAAAAGTTTGCTGAACTTTCGACCGTCAAGAACACGGTGACGTACAACACTACGACGAGCCGAGAAAATGAAGTTCAATGCTTCCGAGCATGCGTCGAAGTGTTTCCGAGCGTGCGTAGGAATTTTGTGCGTCGGAATTGTTTTGTAACTTTTTCCGACCGAAAAATTGAGAACATGCTCTCAATCTTTTGCTGGCTGGAATTCGGCCAGCAAAAGTCAGATGGAGCCTACACAAGGTCGGAATTTCCGACCAAAAGCTCTCATCCGTCTTTTGCTGGCCGAATTTCCGATCGTGTGTACGCGGCATAAGGTTTCTATATATGGAAATACCAAGACTTGAAGAAGGGTGAATCCTTGTGTATTACTGCACGTTTGTGTCTTGAACAGACAGATAATTTCCAATATCCTGGAAATCATGACTAAGTGGCTTAACTTTGCTTGCTTGTATATGTTTACTTCACATGGCATCCATGTTTTACATGCCCTTCATAAAATGAAGGTAGGTGGGACCAGTGATGTACCATGGGGTGCCTAACTCTTAACAGTTCATGTGACGGGGCTCTCCCTCTCCCAGGCCTTTTTTTTCCATTCATTGGAGAAAATGAAGCTTTGACATCTCAAGCAAGTAGAACATACTGTATAT
This sequence comes from Lithobates sylvaticus, assembly GCA_028564925.1. NCBI lineage: Eukaryota > Metazoa > Chordata > Amphibia > Anura > Ranidae > Lithobates > Lithobates sylvaticus. The sequence goes on from CM053029.1 coordinate 56,672,989, forward strand.
CTCCATTTGTAGATTACTTTCCTATGCTTTAGAAATGTGCTGACATGTTTTTTTAAGCAGCAGTATGGCCAAGGTAAGGCCATACTGCTGCTTTATAAGTGGGTCCATACAAAACCATCATATTGGGCCCCAGGAGCTTTGTAAAACAAGATTTACAGTTCAGACACATTTCACTTTGGGAGGGTGTTGTGCATTTTAAATGGTTTTGCTTATGTTGATTTAGGTCCCTGAGCAGGAATGGACCTGCATCCTATTTTAACTTTTGAAAGTAAAAGCCAGACACGACTGCTCTTGGGCATTTACTGCTATTACCTTTATTTGTCATGGAAGCCAATTCTACACCCCTCTCTGATTTAAAATGTAGGCTCATTCCATTGCTGAAGCTTGACTTTGTGCCTTGGTGGTAAGTAAGGAGATTCTCATTGAACAGATGGAAGACAGTTGGTGGAGCTTAGCCAGGAAGAACCTCCAACCAAAGTAATAAAGTCATAATAAGAACCACAGATCTGTCTTTTCATGATAATATAAGTAATAGTGGGTGTCTTGTGGTGTCTTCTGTTTGATGGGACATTTCATTTTTAACATTTTAAAATTATTATTATTATACAGGATTTTCATAGCGCCAACAGTTTACGCAGCGTTTTACAATATAAAAGGGAGACAATACAGTTATAATACAATAAAATACAAGAGGATTAAGAGGGCCCTGCTAAGAAGAGCTTACAATCTAATAGGAGGGGGCAAGTGGTACAAAAGGTAGTAGCTGTGGGGAATGAGCTGATGGAAGTGGTAAAAGATTAGTTGGAGACGTGATAGGCTTCCCTGAAGAGATGAGTTTTCAGGGATCGCCTGAGAGTAGCAAGAGTGGGGGATAGCCAGACAGGTTGAGGTAGCGAGTTCCAGAGGATGGGAGAGGCTCTGGAGAAATCCTGGAGACCAGTGTGGGAGGAGGAGACGAGAGAGCTTGAGAGTAGGAGTTCTTAAGAAGAGCGGAGAGGACGGTTTGGGATATGTTTGGAGACAAGATTGGTGATGTAGCTCGGGGCAGAGTTGTGGATGGCTGTAGTTAGTATTTTGAATTTAATTCGCTGGGTGATCGGGAGCCAGTGTAGGGATTGGAGGAGAGGGTTGTCAGACACTGAGCGGTTGGTAAGGTGAATAAGTCTGGCAGCAGCATTCATGATAGACTGAAGAGGGGATGGCCTATTGAGAGGCAGGATAATGAGAAGGGAGTTGCAATAGTCAAGGTGAGAGATAACAAAGGAGTGAATGAGAAGTTTGGTGGTTTCATTTGTTAAAAAGGAGCGAATTTTAGAGATGTTACAGAGGTGCATTCTACAAAATTTTGAAAATGATTGGACTTGAGGCTGAAATGACAAGTCAGAGTCTAGGTTTACACCGAGTACCCTGGCGTGAGGGGAGGGACTGATGGTTGCATTGTTGATTTTGATGGAAAAGTCATGGAGGGGGGCACGGGGGGGGGGGGGGGGAAATATTAATAGCTCAGTTTTAGAGAGATTTAATTTAAGGAAGTGGTGCGACATCCATGCTGAGATGTCAGTTAGTAATGCGAGAGGAGACTGAAGGAGTGAGGTGAGAAGTAGACAGATAAATTTGCGTGTCATTGGCGTATAAGTGGTATTGGAAGCCGTGGGCGGTTATCAAGTGACCAAGGGAGGAGGTGTGGATAGAGAAGAGAAGGGGTCCAAGAACAGAGCCTTGGGGGACCCCCACAGAAAGGGGCAATGGAGAGGAGGAGACAGAGTTGTAGGTAACACTGAAGGAGCGCTGTGATAGATAGGCAGAATCTCAGAGGTCAAGGGAATGTGGTTTATTGAGAAGGAGCGGGTGGTCAACAGTATCAAAGAGGTCAAGTAGTAGGAGTATGGAGTACTGGCTGTTGGTTTTAGCAGTTAGTTAATCGTTAGTGAGTTTTAGTAATGCAGTTTCCGTGGAGTGCTGCAAGTGAAAGCCAGACTGTAAGTGCCGGTTCACACTGGGGCAACACGACTTACAGCTCGACTTAGCAAGGCAACTTGGAAGCAACTTCAACGTGACTTGGAAGCAACTTCAACGTGACTTTGAGTTATTTACACAACACAACTTCAAGTTGCCCCCGGGCCAGGCGACTTTGGCTGTGGCCAATCACAGAATAATCAGCTCTCTGGGAGGGTGGGGTTTGCCTGAGTAAACAAATTTATTTTCCTGTAAAGTCGCTTCAAAATAGATGGAGATCCGACTTGGAGGCAACTTCCATTGAAATCAATGGGTACAAGTCACCTAGAAGTCGTATTGAAGTAGTACAGGAACCTTTTTTAAAGTCGGAGCAACTTCAGTAGTGTGCATTGAGACGGCTCCATAGATTAACATTACAGCGCGACTTGGGACGACTTGGGGCGTCTCGGGGCGACCTGAAGTCGGATCCTGAGACGCCCTGGTGTGAACCGGCTCTAAGGGGTCAAGAAGGTTATTTTCACTGAGGTAGGAGCTAAGACAGTTGTAGACTTAGTGCTGGTTCACACTACAGCGACCACAAAGTCGGCACGACTTTGCCAGGCAACTTTGAGGCAACTTCAAGGCAACTCCGAGGCAACAGCAAGGCAACTTTGAGGCAATTTCAAGGCAACTTCGAGGCAACATCAAGGCAACTTCGAGGCAACATCAAGGCTAACCGGGTTAAATTCCTTTGTACTTCCTGTGAACTTGCCTGAAGGAGATGGTCAAAATGAACAGGGATCCGACTTGCAGGCGACTTCCATTGAACTCAATGGATACAAGTCACCTAGAAGTCGTTTTCAAGTAGTACAGGAACCTTTTTTGAAGTCGGAGCGACTTCTGTAGTGTGCATAAAGACGGCTCCATAGGCTAACATTACAGCGCGACTTGGGGGCAACTTGGGGCGACTTGGGGCGTCTCGGGGCGACCTGAAGTCGGATCCTGAGTCGCCCTGGTGTGAACCGGCTCTAAGCGTTCTAGAAGTTTAAAGGAGAATGGGAGCAATGAGATGGGTCTTAAGTTGTTCAGGTCGGTGGGGTCCAGTGAGGGCTTTTTAAGTATGGGAGTGATCTGCGCATGTTTTAGAGGGGAGGGGAAGGTGCCACTAGAGAGAATGCAGAACAGGTTTACTTTAAGTTCATACCAACTTACATCCATACACTGCCACCCCTTTGTCTAACAGTCATTAAATGTCTGGAGCCTAAGGAATTATGATGCTATACAGTATGTGCCAACACAATCTATAGTTCACTGGAGGGAGCTGCTTAGTTCAAGTTAAACTCCATTGTTTGTGGACTTAGCCTCTTGTAGTCCATGTACAGCAGAGTTCATGGTGGGAGGAGAATAAGCTGCACAAGGAGTCAGCTGTGTTGCAGTGCCCATGTACTAACAAGAAACATGCTGATAGGAGGAGAGAGCAGAGTGACAAAGAGGTGAACTCATCAATCTGTTCATTCTTTGGTTACAATACAATCACAGGCTGGGGTAGGAACAAGACCTGTAAGTGTTACCTAACTGCTGCAGTAAAAAATACGGTCTTCTGCTCTGTCAGACAGCTACCATTATTGTATTTTTTTGGGGAGGCCTCAGATGTCTTATGTAGGGTCCATCTGTTCTGCTATATTCAGCTGTTTGCTGGCCAGTGAAAGGCCATATACCAGCAGTGGTAACTGTTTCACAAACCATATAGTATATTAAGCTTCAGCTTCTTATCTTGCTATTGTTTCTGTTTCTTTGCAGATCAGCTATTTCTCCACAAGTTCCCTTCTAAGTGACAGGACTCGGTTCCCATCATTCTTTAGGACTGTTCCCAGCGACACATTTCAGTCACGTGGGTTGGCTCAGCTAGTCTCTTTCTTTGGTTGGACATGGGTAGGACTGATAGCTGAGGACACCGACTATGGACAAGAAGGCATTCAAGCCACTAAGTTAGAGATCCTAAAATCTGGGGCTTGTGTTGCCTTCACAGGGTACATCCTCACTAGCCGACTTGATCGAAATGCCCCACTACTTTCAAAACTCATTGCACAGTCCAATGCTTCTGCCGTGGTTGTCTTTTCTAGTGGGTCAAACCTTCTCCCAGTAGTGGAGGAACTCTTGAAACAAAACATTACAGGGAAGACTTGGATAGCTAGTGAGTCATGGTCAACATCAGCCTTAGTCTCCAAGGAAAAGTACTGGACCGTTTTAAAAGGAACCATTGGGTTTGCACTGCACAGCGGTCAAATTCCAGGATTCAGAGAATTCCTCAATGCTACTAATCCCAAGAAGACCCCAGATGACATTTACCTGAAGGAATTTTGGGAAGGGAACTTTGGCTGCAAGTGGGACACACCAGGGGCAATTCTCCCCAACAGCACCAAAAAATGCACAGGTCAAGAACCACTTGGAAACACTTTCAGCGGTGTTATGATGCTGAGGGTCGTTTACAATGTTTATATTGCAGTTTATTCCTTGGCCTGGGCACTACACAATATCTTAAATCATAGGTTAAAAGCTTGTCCCATATCACTGGAAAAATGTCAAGAACCATCGCCTTTTCATCCTTGGGAGGTATTATTTTTTTAAAGTTTTGGCTGTAATTTAGCTGACACACTTTGTTGTTTTTCCACACTAAATGTACCCCAATGTGGTAATAATTACTTTAAAGTGGATGTAAACCCCAAAAAAAAAATTTACCCCAGCCCTGAGAAATCCTCTTTTATTGTTCAGTTAGAAAGATCTTGACAAAGTGCTAAGAACTTTGTCAAAAACGCCCCCTTGCTGTGAGTGACAGGTGATTTACATATCTCATGCACTAGCCTAAGAGAGGCACATCCTGTGTAATTATAAAAAGTGAGAAATCCACCCCTCCCCCACATAACAAATCCTGTGATCAATGTATCCTCAGACACACACACTGCACTATAACAATCATCAGATCACTGCATGTTCTACTCTGCCCAGCTCTGACTACATACATCTCCCCTATATTCTTCTTGCTGTTCACTCGAGAATAAAAAATATTTCACTCTGGTCTGTGGATCTGTGGTCTGTGCCTGTCTCAGGCTAGTGAATGAGATATGTAAATCACCTGTCACTCACAGCAAGGGGGCGTTTTTGACAAAGTTTTTAGCACTTTGTCAAGATCTTTCTAACTGAAATAAAAGAGGATTTCTCAGGGCTGGAGTAAATCTGTGTGGCAAGACTGGGCTCTAATGAAAGGAAATGAAAGGAAATCTTATTCTCTACATTATGACATCATTATGACACTTTAAGTCCAAAGGGCAGACTGGCGAGGCATATGCCGCGTACACACCACCGGACTTTTCGACAGCAAAAGTTTCATAGTTTCATAGTTAGTAAGGTTGAATAAAGACATCAGTCCATCCAGTTCAACCTGAGCGAGTGTCTACAATTGTCCCTATCCCTGTACATTGCACACTCACATCAGTCCCTACCCTCAAGGAGACAACAAACCAAGGTCCCCATTCATATACTAGGGCCAATTTTTGGACAGAAGCCAATTAACCTACCTGCATGTCTTTTGGATTGTGGGAGGAAACCGGAGGAAACCCACGCAGGCACAGGGAGAACATGCAAACTCCAGGCAGGAAGTGTCGTGGTTGGGATTCGAACCAGCGACCCTTCTTACTGCTAGGTGAGAGTGCTAACCACTACACCACTGTGCCGCCCTTAAAGTCTGACTGAACGAATCCGTCTGACAATTCGATCGTGTGTGGGGTATTGTTAATCAATACCATTCTGTGCTACCAATAGATGTGACATGGTGTAAATGTAAGAAATGCTGCTGCTAAAAAAAAAAAAAATAGGAAAAATTCACTTAATATTGCTTGTTAGTTTTTTTTTTTGTTTTTTTTGGTACATTAGACTGGTCATACACAGTTTGGCCAATCAATTCCTACATCCATGTCTGAATACCCGAACAGTGAATGTATCTGATAGAATGAGGTCATTGTTCAGCCAATAGTTCACCCAGCTCAGTAGGTTTTTTGTCTTGTCCCTGTATTTGGGCTTTGTTGAGCCCAAAACAATTGATGTGAATGGGTCCTTAATCTCTACATGTACGCAAACATTGCTAAGAAAGTCCCTATTTACTTTACTATTTACTTTATCGCTTTATCTTATATGTTAAGTTTTAGTATTGTATGCCAGTTTTGATCATACCCAACCCAATTCCTGAATTTTTTTTTTCATCAGAACTGTGACTATTTTCTTGTGTATCTCTAGCTAGATTTTTAAAATTAGTTCTGGACAGATTCTCTAGTTAGGGTTAGAATCTCTGTTAAGTTTTAGTATCTGTCTCTGTGTCCCCACTGAAGAGAATCACCCTCCGTTTCTTTTGGAATCCATTGGCACTGGAACATATCCCAAATGTTTCAGTTCTCAAAGAACAGAAATTCAGGGGAAACCTTCCCGATGGAAACACCTGTACTAGTGACAATTGTCTTATGCCCCGTACACACGATCGGAAATTCGGCCAGCAAAAGACTGATGAGAGCTTTTGGTCGGAAAATGCGACAGTGTGTATGCACCATCGAACTTTTGCTGGTGGAATTCCAGCCAGCAAAAAGATTGAGAGCATGTTCTCAATTTTTCGGTCGTAAAAAGTTACCAATTCGGACGCGCAAAATTCCTACGCATGCTTCAGAAACAATTTGACGCATGCTCGGAAGCATTGAACTTCATTTTCTTGGCTCGTCGTAGTGTTGTACGTCACCGCGTTCTTGTCGGTCGAAAGTTCAGAGAACTTTTGTGTGACCGTGTGTATGCAAGCCAAGCTTGAATTCCCTCGGAAAAAGCATCCAAGATTTTTCCGACGGAAATTCCGCTCGTGTGTACGCAGCATAAGTGGGTATTTCTCCTTTGTTTGTGGAGATTTCCTCCTGCTGTCTATTGTGCCTCCAGGGATCTAAACATTCCTTATGCCGCGTACACACGAAGGGACAATCCCGCGGGATTATCCTCTGGACTCAAGTCCAGCGGACAATCCCCTCGTGTGTGGGCGCCGGCGGACTTTTTGGCGCCAAAGTCCGGCGGACCAAAGTTTTAAGTTTGGTTTTAAAATTATCCGCTGGACTTGGCAGTCCGGCGGACAATCCCGCCGTTAGTAGGCTAGTCCGCCGGACTTTTGAAAATGAACGGACTTGCCGCTCATCGGCAAGTCTGTTCATTTAGCACGTGACTTCAGGTTACGTAGCTAGCGTAGGCAGTAAATGCCGCCGCGCTAGCTCCGTGACCTGGCATGGATTTAAAGGGAATCCCCACGCGAAAAACGGCGTGGGGGTTCCCCCCAAATCCATCTCAGACCCTTATCCGAGCAGGCAGCCGGCAGGCCAGGAAAGGGGTGGGGACGAACGAGCGCCCCCCCCCCCCCGCCGGGGCCGTACCAGGCCGCATGCCCTCAACATGGGGGGTGCCCTGGGGAAAGGGGGGCCGTGCGGCCCCCCCACCCCAAAGCACCTTGTCCCCATGTTGATGAGGACAAGGGCCTCTTCCCGACAACCCTGGCCATTGGTTGTCGGGGTCTGCTGGCGGGGGCTTATTGGAATCTGGGAGCCCCCTTTAATAAGGGGGCCCCCAGATACTGGCCCCCCACCCTATGTGAATGAGTATGGGGTACGATGTACCCCTACCCATTCACCTAAGGTGTAAAATGTAAAGTACAAAAACACCCACACTTTTGAAAAAATTATTTATTGCACTGCTCCGGGGTCTTCTTCCGTCTTGGGGGTCTTCTCGCCGGACTCCTCCGCCATTTACCAAGCTCTTTTACCGAGCGGAGAAGTCCGGCTACCTTCTTCGTCGTCGCCGCCGTCGTCTGGGGGTCTCGATCCGCCTCCGGGGGTCTTCGGGGGTCTTCCGGGGTCTCTTCTGTTCTTGCGGCGGTCGTCGTTTTCCGTGCCACGGGCGCCTCTTCTTCTTCTTCTTCTTCCGATGTTGACCCGTCGCTGTCTCTGCCCGGAATGCCAGAGTCGCGCTGCGCTGGGACTTATATAGGGACAAGGGGACAGGGTCACATGCTCATGTCACATGGTGACCCCGCCCCCTTGCGATGTCACAGTCCCAGCATCCTCCGGGACTGTGACATCGCAAGGGGGCGGGGTCACCATGTGACATGAGCATGTGACCCTGTCCCTTGTCCCTATATAAGTCCCAGCGCAGCGCGGCTCTGGCATTCCGGGCAGAGACAGCGACGGGTCAACATCGGAAGAAGAAGAAGAACAAGAAGAAGAAGAGGAGGCGCCGGCGGAGCGGAAAACGACGACCGCCGCAAGAACAGAAGAGACCCCGGAAGACCCCCGAAGACCCCCGGAGGCGGATCGAGACCCCCAGACGACGGCGGCGACGACGAAGAAGGTAGCCGGACTTCTCCGCTCGGTAAAAGAGCTTGGTAAATGGCAGAGGAGTCCGGCGAGAAGACCCCCAAGACGGAAGAAGACCCCCGGAGCAGTGCAATAAATTATTTTTTTCAAAAGTGTGGGTGTTTTTGTACTTTACATTTTACACCTTAGGTGAATGGGTAGGGGTACATCGTACCCCATACTCATTCACATAGGGTGGGGGGCCGGTATCTGGGGGCCCCCTTATTAAAGGGGGCTCCCAGATTCCGATAAGCCCCGCCCACAGACCCCGACAACCAACGGCCAGGGTTGTCGGGAAGAGGCCCTTGTCCTCATCAACATGGAGACAAGGTGCTTTGGGGTGGGGGGGGCCGCACGGCCCCCCTTTCCCCAGGGCACCCCCCATGTTGAGGGCACGTGGCCTGGTACGGCTCAGGAGGGGGGGCGCTCGTTCGTCCCCACCCCTTTCCTGGCCTGCCGGGCTGCGTGCTCGGATAAGGGTCTGAGATGGATTTGGGGGGAACTCCCACGCCATTATTCGGCGTAGGGAGTCCCTTTAAATCCATGCCAGGTTACGGAGCTAGCGCGGCGGCATTTACTGCCTACGCTAGCTACGTACCTGAAGTTACGTTCTAAATGAAAGGACTGCTCCGTGTGTGGGCAAGTCCGTTCATTTTTAAAAGTCCCGCGGACTTTGGCCGGCGGATTGTCCGCCGGAGAAGTCCGCGCGTGTGTGGGCAAGTCCGCACGTGTGTGGGCAAGTCCACACGCTTGGAAAGTCCGGCGAAGCCAGCTGGAAAGTCCAGCGGATTGTCCGCTGGACTAGGTCCGCCGGGAAAAGTCCCGCACGTGTGTACGCCGCATTACTCTACCTAAAACTAGAAAAAAACTTTTGGTTATAGACACCCTTTAAGCCAAGCCCCTTTGTGGTTCTAAAACTAGCAGAATTAGGATGGATTGGAGGTATGGAACGAAAATAAGTTATTGGCATCAGTATTGCCCATTACATTATGGAGGCCCATCATCCTCCATTGTATTAATGTACTTTTTTTATTTTCATCAGATTCTACATGCCATGAAATCAGTTAATTTTACAACAAAAGATGACAAAGAGATTTATTTCGACATGAATGGGAATCTTCCAGCCATGTATGACATTGTAAACTGGCAAATGAGCGCACAGGGAGGTATACAACAGGTAAAAGTGGGAAGCTATGACAGTGACAGAGAAGGAAATAAATTCACACTGAACATCAGAGCGATCCAATGGACCAGAGGGCAAGCGCAGGTAAAGACTGGACAGAATACGATCGAAATCTGTAGCTTAGAGTTTCAAGGGTTTGTGGTGTTTACCAAAGCGGGAACGGTGATAGAAACAAAATTAACCTTTGAACACATGAAACAGAAATACCAGAGGTCAAGAAGGGAGCCTAATGCCGCGTACACACGTGCGGACTTTTGCCGGCGGACCTAGTCCAGCGGACAATCCCGCGGGACTTTCCAGCTGGGTCCGCTGGACTTTCCGAGCGTGTGGACTTGCCCACACACGCACGGACTTCTCCAGCGGATAATCCGCCGGCCAAAAGTCCGCGGGACTTTTGAAAATGAACGGACTTGCCCACACACGGAGCAGTCCGTTCATTTCGAACGTAACTTCAGGTTACGTAGCTAGCGTAGGCAGTAAATGCCGCCGCGCTAGCTCCGCAAGCTGGCATGGATTTAAAGGGAATCCCCACGCCGAAAAAACGGCGTGGGGGTTCCCCCCAAATCCATGTCAGACCCTCATCCGAGCACGCAGCCTGGCAGGCCAGGAAAGGGGTGGGGACGAACGAGCGCCCCCCCCCCCCTCCTGAGCCGTACCAGGCCGCGTGCCCTCAACATAGGGGGTGCCCTGGGGAAAGGGGGGCCGTGCGGCCCCCCCCACCCCAAAGCACCTTGTCCCCATGTTGATGAGGACAAGGGCCTCTTCCCGACAACCCTGGCCGTTGGTTGTCGGGGTCTGCGGGCGGGGGCTTATCGGAATCTGGGAGCCCCCTTTAATAAGGGGCCCCCCAGATCCCAGCCCCCCACCCTATGTGAATGAGTATGGGGTACGATGTACCCCTACCCATTCACCTAAGGTGTAAAATGTAAAGTAAAAAAAAACACCCACACTTTTGAAAAAATAGTTTATTGCACTGCTCCGGGGGTCTTCTTCCGTCTTGGGGGTCTTCTCGCCGGACTCCCCGCCATTTACCAAGCTCTTTTACCGAGCGGGGGAAGTCCGGCTACCTTCTTCGTCGTCGCCGCCGTCTGGGGGTCTCGATCCGCCTTCGGGGGTCTTCTTCCGTCTTGGGGGTCTTCTCGCCGGACTCCTCCGCTCTCTTCTGCTCTTTTACCTAGCTCTTTCACGAGCGGGGGGAGTCCGGCTACCTTCTTCGTCGTCACCGCCGTCGTCTGGGGGTCTCGATCCGCCTTCGGGGGTCTTCCGGGGGTCTCTTCTGTTCTTGCGGCGGTCGTCGTCTTCCGCGCCGCCGGCGCCTTCTCCTTCTTCTTGTCCTTCTTCTTGTTCTTCTTCTTCCGATGTTGACCCGACGCTCTCTCTGCCCGGAATGCCTGTGCCGCTCTGCGCTGAGACTTATATAGGGACATGGGGGACAGGGTCACATGCACATGTCACATGGTGACCCCGCCCCCTTGTGTTGTCACAGTCCCGGAGGATGCTGGGACTGTGACATCGCAAGGGGGCGGGGTCACCATGTGACATGAACATGTGACCCTGTCCCCCATGTCCCTATATAAGTCTCAGCGCAGAGCGGCACAGGCATTCCGGGCAGAGACAGCGACGGGTCAACATCGGAAGAAGAAGAACAAGAAGAAGGACAAGAAGAAGGAGAAGGCGCCGGCGGCGCGGAAGACGACGACCGCCGCAAGAACAGAAGAGACCCCCGGAAGACCCCCGAAGGCGGATCGAGACCCCCAGACGACGGCAGCGACAACGAAGAAGGTAGCCGGACTCCCCCCGCTCGTGAAAGAGCTAGGTAAAGGAGCAGAAGAGAGCGGAGGAGTCCGGCGAGAAGACCCCCAAGACGGAAGAAGACCCCCCGAAGGCGGATCGAGACCCCCAGACGGCGGCGACGACGAAGAAGGTAGCCGGACTTCCCCCGCTCAGTAAAAGAGCTTGGTAAATGGCGGGGGAGTCCGGCGAGAAGACCCCCAAGACGGAAGAAGACCCCCGGAGCAGTGCAATAAACTATTTTTTCAAAAAGTGTGGGTGTTTTTTTTTACTTTACATTTTACACCTTAGGTGAATGGGTAGGGGTACATCGTACCCCATACTCATTCACATAGGGTGGGGGGCCGGTATCTGGGGGGCCCCTTATTAAAGGGGGCTCCCAGATTCCGATAAGCCCCCGCCCGCAGACCCCGACAACCAACGGCCAGGGTTGTCGGGAAGAGGCCCTTGTCCTCATCAACATGGGGACAAGGTGCTTTGGGGTGGGGGGGGCCGCACGGCCCCCCTTTCCCCAGGGCACCCCCCATGTTGAGGGCACGCGGCCTGGTACGGCTCAGGAGGGGGGGGCGCTCGTTCGTCCCCACCCCTTTCCTGGCCTGCCAGGCTGCGTGCTCGGATGAGGGTCTGACATGGATTTGGGGGGAACCCACACGCCGTTTTTTCGGCGTGGGGAGTCCCTTTAAATCCATGCCAGGTCACGGAGCTAGCGCGGCGGCAGTAACTGCCTACGCTAGCTACGTAACCTGAAGTCACGTGCTAAATGAACGGACTTGCCGATGAGCGGCAAGTCCGTTCATTTCAAAAGTCCCGCGGACTTGCCCACTAACGGCGGGATTGTCCGCTGGACTGCCAAGTCCAGCGGATAATTTTAAAACCAAACTTAAAACTTTGGTCCGCCGGACTTTGGCGCCAAAAAGTCCGCCGGCGCCCACACACGAGGGGATTATCCGCTGGACTTCAGTCCAGAGGATAATCCCGCGGGATTGTCCCTTCGTGTGTACGCGGCATAACTCTTCCAGGGTAACTGTAGACAGAAAGTTTTTTCTGACTAGGAACGTCTATGTTATAACTTCTAGGAAAATTATGTTATTATTAGCCTTCATGCATGGGCATGATTGGTGTATGGAGGCATCCAGTTGACACAACAAAGGCACCTACTCTCCATCCTTTGACATAAAACATTAACATAAAATTAAGCTTTCACCCTAAACTATACCCTAACCCAGTGATGGCGAACCTTTTTGAGCCTGAGTGTCCAAACTGCAACACAGAACCAACTTATTTATTTCAAAGTGCCAACACCAAATTAAACCTGCCAGCAGCTCTGCACAGAGTATGGGACAAATCACCCCTCCGAATGAGCCCTAAGGGACCAAAAACATAAGATTCTGTCCAAGGAGTGCATTACGCTCAGAATGCAGGGATCAGGAGTATGTTACGCTCAGAATGCAGGGATAAGAAGGATGTCACGCTCAGAATGAAGGGCTCAGGAGTGCGTTGTGCTCAGAATGCAGGGTTGGGGGGGGGGGTCATGTGAAGGGTGGTAGAGGACACTGCTATGGGGGTGGCCCTGCCCATAGCAGTGTCCTCTGCCACCTTCACATCACACGCACACACACACACACACACACACACATGTGTCCTCTGCCCCCCCCCCTCCATTTCCCCTATAGCAGTGACCTCTGGCTTCACTCCCATAGCAGTGTCCTACCTGTCCACCACATGGTCATGCTTCAGCACCCAAGCCCCTGCACAGGCAGCTGTTCTCCTATTGGCTCTCAAAGTCCAGGAAGGGAGGAGTCACTCTTCTCTTCCTCGGTTTACAGAGGCATCACAGTGCTGCTTACAGCATCAGACACTCAGTGTAAGTCCTTTCCACTGGGCTGCCCCTGATGCATGCAGGGAGGGATTTAAGCAAATTGCCCACCCACCGCTCGATCGCACTAATGCGAGTCTTGTCCTCCATGCCGCACCACCAGTGCAAATGACTGCCTGGTTGGGGGATTTCCACCTCTCCTATCCTGGTGGCGTTGGCGCCGTAAGACAGCTGTTTAAGCTGCCTTATGGAAGTGCCAGCCCTGAATCTGGTGACTTAGCTCGGGTGCCCACAGAGAGGGCTCTGCGTGCCAGCTGTGGAACGCGTGCCATAGGTTTGCCATCGCTGGCCTAACCTATAACAAACGGGAACTTTGGATGAGATGGCAAATTGTCTTCAGCCAGCATTTGTAGGTGATAGATACAATTAAAACAACATGTATTCATATACACCTCCCTCCTTTTTGCTTTTGGTTCATGTCTTTCTTAGGTTCCATCCTCTGTCTGTAGCCACAGTTGTCTTCCTGGCTTCAGGAAAACCACCATACCAGGAAAGCCGTTGTGTTGCTTCCAGTGTGTACCCTGTCCACAGTCTGACATCGCTAATACAACAGGTAATCTTGATGTTATTACTGGCACTGTTCCATTCATAATGCAGCTGGCCATTTCAATGATGACACATATAAAGCCACCATCATCACATTGTTTTCCTAATTCATTTCTTATGCCGCGTACACACGATCGGAATTCTCCTCGGAAAAAGCTCTGATGGTTTTCCCGTCGGTATTCCGACGGAATTCCGCTCAAACTGTCTTGCCTACACGCGGTCACACCAAATTCTGACGGCCAATAACACTGCAACATACAACACATTCGACAGCACTATAAAATGGAAGTTTAATGCTTCCGAGCATGCGTCGAATTGTTTCCGAGCATGCGTCGGAATTTTGCGTGTCGGAATTTTGCATACATACACTCAGAATTTCCGAAAGAACGTTTTTCCGCTAAGAACCGGCACTCAATCTAAAGTCCGCCAGGAAATGCCAACAGAAAAAGACCGATAGGCATACACACGGTTGGACAATCCAATGAAGAGCTCCCATCGGACTGTTTCCATCCGAAATTCCGGCCATGTGTACGCGGCATAACATACTTTTTTTATGATGTCACTATCATAAAAGAGTCTGGCAGCAGGCTCTTCAAGTGAGAAAAGATTTTCCTTGCCACCCACCGGACAGGTAAATATTTAACCTTTTCTTTTCAGAGTGCCTCTTAAGCCTAGGATAGTGACAGAGTCTTATTAGAGCTCAGATCTAGCCATGACTTAAATTTTGTATTTTGGTAAGGGGAAGGGAAGGGTTAGCACATATGCCTGGTTTTAAATGCTGTCTTTATCTCCAGATTTTTTATTTTGTTTTCAATTCTTTCTTCATTTACAATGAAGACTTTGCACTTACTTTGTATTCTGTCTGACACCTGTCATCTTGACAGTATGTGATGGCGTATCTATTAAATGTGCACACGGGTATATGATTCTAAAATACTTTTTAAGCCTTCCTGAATCTGTCAAGTATGTGTTTCCATTGAGAAGATTTCCCATATCTTGTTCAATTTGGGTTCTATCACCTGGACATGAACAACTTTAAGTAAAATCTAAGTAAACCTTGTTATAAGTAAACACTTATGCCCCGTACACACGGTCGGAATTTCCGATGGAAAATGTCCTATCGGACCATGCTGTCGGAAAATCCGACCGTGTGTGGGCTCCATCGGACATCTCAAATTTTCCGACAACAAAATCCGATTGGACTTTTTCCGATCGTGTGTAGCGAATTCCGACAGACAAAGTGCCACGCATGCTCAGATCAAATTACAAGACCAAAGCTATTGGCTACTAGCCTCTACGTAGTTCCGTCATACGCAACGAACGTGTGTATGGGGCATAAGAAGACCCCAGGGGATGGGCTAATTTGTAGATATAACCTCTACGACTAAGAACATTCTTAGGGCAAAAAGTGTCAAGTGGGAAAGTTTAAAATGGAGATCCTTTGTGCATTTTTGGAAAAATTATGTTTTACTAAAACGCTTAGGTCATTGGTGTGTTGCCAGTTTCTTCCAGTCGAGGTATAACTTCTGTCAGGTTTGTATTGCTCTATGCCTATTGGAAAGATTCAACTTCTCTCTTTGTCTTGGTAAAAACAGAAAGTGATAGGATATCCAAAAAGTTACAGTTGTCATCGGAACAGAAGGTGAGGGGAAATCCTCAACAGCTGTCTAATGCCGCGTACACACGATCGGAAATTCGGCCAGCAAAAGACTGATGAGAGCTTTTCATCGGAAAATGCAACTGTGTGTAGGCTCCAATGGACATTTGCTGGTGGAATTTCGGCTAGCAAAAGATTGAGAGCATGTTCTCAATTCCAATAGTCTGTAGCAATTCCAATGTGAAAAATTCCGACGCATGCTCAGAAACAATTCGACGCATGCTCAGAAGCATTGAACTTAATTTTCGCGGCTCGTCGTAGTGTTGTACGTCACCGCGTTCTTGACGGTCGGAATTTGGTGTGACCGTGTGTAGGCAACACAAGCTTGAGCGGAATTCCGTCGGAAAAAACATCCAAGGCTTTTCCGACGAGAATACCAATTGCATGTACATGGCATAGGAGGAGATTTCTCACCACTTGGAGAGATTTTTGTCACTTTCTGATGTCTCCAGAGCATGAAGTGAAGGGAATTCTCCCCAACAGGCCAGTTGACAGAGGTTCCCATGACCATCTGCTATACTATACATAGAAATAAAAGCTGAAGATACACTTTAACCTAATCAGTCATGTAAAATTGATACTGTGACTGAAGTAAAAAAACTGAATCCAAATTCAGGGACCAGTTGTTAAAACTCTCAGGATCTTAGAAAAGCATCTTTATAAGACTTTTTTGTGCATATATTTTTAATATTGCAATGATGTTCCTTCCTGTATTAGATTCAGTCGACTGCTTCAGATGCCCTTGGGATCAGTGGCCAAATGTTCAACAAACGGAGTGTCTCTTGAAAGCTATTGAGTTTCTTTCCTTCGAAGAGCCATTGGGGGCAACACTGGTTGCCACAAGTATTACCTCTTCCACAATCCCATTTGCCCTCTTGGGACTTTTCATCCACTACAAGACTACCCCTATTGTCAGAGCCAATAACTATTTTTTAAGTTGTCTTCTTCTGCTGTCATTATCTCTCTGCTTTCTCTCTTCATTAATACTCATCGGCTATCCACAACCAGAAAAATGTCTTCTACGACAGGTGGCTTTCGGCATGGTTTTCTCATTATGTGTCTCCTGTGTCTTAGCAAAAACCATCACTGTCGTGATAGCCTTCAAAGCCACCAAACCCGACAGCAGTTTAAGAAAATGGAGTGGGTCAAAGCTGGGCTACAATGTTATCATTTGTTGTGTTTTTATACAACTGTGTTTTTGTATAACATGGTTGTCCAGTTCTCCACCATTCCCGCAAAATGATGTCAGCCAACCAAAAGTTATAATCACCAGCTGTAATGAAGGATCTCCAACAGCCTTCTGGGTTATGCTTGGGTACCTGGCTCTCCTGGCCTCTATCAGTTTTGTTCTTGCCTTCCTGGCTCGACGGCTCCCAGATAGCTTCAACGAGGCCAAATTCATAACCTTCAGTATGCTGGCCTTCCTGAGTGTCTGGGTATCCTTTATTCCAGCGTACCTTAGCACTCGTGGCAAGTACGCGGTTGCCATGGAAATCTTTGCTATCTTGTCTTCCAGTTGGGCTTTGGTTATTTGCATCTTTGTGCCCAAGTGTTACATTATTCTATGCAGGCCAGAGCTGAACACCAAAGAAAGTCTGATGGGAAGAGGAAAACAATGATTCACTAATGCACAATTTCTATTTCAAAAGAATTAAAAGTAAATGTACAATATTGTGTAAGAGTAAATTATTTTGGTGTTCATGTGTTTAATAAGATTCTGTTATAAGATACAATGAGAATAACTTTTGAATAAATTTGAATCCAACATACAAAACTTGTGACTTACTCATTTTTAAAATGAAGTGTACATATTTAAAACAACCCAAGTTACCCTACCAAACAAAAACAGAGTAAGAAAGAAGGGAAGCATCACAATTTTATGAAAATTAAAAAATGTAAAGTGTATTTAAAACAAAATCTAAAATCAAACAATGTAAAATAAAAAGCACTGCAGCTTTAAGGAGTACAGAGCACTGAGAGCAGTCTATTTTATTCATTTTTCTACTGGAAACACAGAAACATACAGTATGAGAGGGACGTCAGAAAAAAGACCAAATGGTCCATCAAGTCCCATTTTCTTTTTTTTTTTTTCTTTTTTTCATTTATACTTTTTTTTTTGTAGTATTGATCTATGTTTGTCCCAAGCATGTTTGAATCCACTTACTGTTGACTGACTCACTACCTCTGCCTATTCCAAGCATCAACTACCATTGCGAAATTCTTTAAACTCTAGGACCACTCATAATGAAGTCCATTTGAGATGAAAATTTTTGGGCGGAACTAAGGGATGTGGCATAATCACGCACACATTTGATCCACTAGTGGTGCACAACTCTGAGAAGGTTCAATGGATATTTCTTGGTGCTGGTGTTATGGTGCCCCCAGGTAAGGGGACCAAGTCATGATGTTTAAGTACCAGTTTGTCTTCTCTAGACCTCCCAATAGGGTAAATGGGTTAGAAATAGGGATGGGCGAACGGTTCGGCCCAAGCATGAGTTCGGGCGGAACATTTGTCTGTTCGGCTGTCTGTCAAATGCCCGAATTTGCAGGGTGTTCCCAAGGTGTTCGCCCCGATGAACACCCTGCAATGCACTGAGCGCTGCATAGTGCGTTCTGTGCCCTGATTGAGCAAAGTTTTGCCCAATCAGGGCGCAGTGTAAACTGGTTGTTAAGGGAAGCCGGCCTCCGCGTCCTTAACAACCGATGAGTCATCATCAGCTGTCAATGGGTTTTCCTGCTGACAGCTGAGTAAAAAAATAAAGAAAAATCCCTGGCTGTGGTTGTCGGGGTCTGCAGGTGGGGTCTCTTATCAGAATCTGGAAGCCCCAGATCCCACCCCCCACCCCCCCCAATGTGAATGGGTATCAGGTACATTGTAACCGTACACATTCACCAAAAAAAGTGTCAAAAAGTAAGAAAAACAGGAAACGTTTTTTGACAAATCCTTTATTAAAAAATAAAAAAGTGTCAATCACGACGCCCAACGGACCCCAAAAATATGCATGCCCTGCACTTTGACAGCTCTCCTAGAGGCAAGTGGCGAGGCCACCCGGTTACGTCACCTGGTGGCACCGCCCCCTTCTGACATCATGTCATGTCAAGCCCCCCACCCGCAGACCCCGACAACCACAGCCCAGGGTTGTCGGGAAGAGGTCGTTGTCCCCATCAACGTGGGGACAAGGTGCTTTGGGGTGGGGGGGCGCAGAGCCCCCCCTGACCCAAAGCACCCAACCCCCCCCATGTTGAGGGCATGTGGCATGTGGCATGTGGATAAGGGTCTGTTATGGATTTTTGGGGGGACCCCACGCCGCACATGAGGGCATGTGGCCTGGTATGACCTGCTGGGCTGCATACTCCGATAAGGGGGGACCGTTTTTATTTTTTTTTTTGGGTGGGGTTCCCCTTAAAATCCATGCCAGACCCCTGGTATGGACTGGGGGGGGGGGGGGGTGTCACCTTGCCATTTTTTCTTTATTTTTGAATAACCGGGTGCCTGCAATTGTAACCGTAAGTCATTTTAAATAGGATTTGACTCATTTTTTATTTTTTAGAAATGTCAGTTTTGCTGTAGCATGTTCTGTATATGTTACAGATGCGCCACTTTACAAGCACATTAAAGCCCCCTTTCCCTAGGCATGATATTTAAAGGAATTTTTGTTGCACTTTAAGAATCATTAAAATAACTGTTCCTGAAAAAACAATCGCTTTAAAAAAAATGAATACATGTCCCCCAGGGCAGCACCCAGACCCCGATACCCCTTTTATGGACAATTACTTGCATATAAGCCTTCAAAGTGGGAAGATTTTCTCTGTTCATCTTCCATAGACTTCAATATGGTTCACTGTTTGGGTTAGAACATTTCCCCTGTTTGGGAGTTCTGCTGCAAACCAAACAGGGGGGTGTTCGGTCCATCCCTGGCTAGAAACCCTAGTGGTCCCAGGTTTTCTTTGCTGCAATCTGGCACCAGGGCTTGGCCTCCAGGATCACCTCACCCAGTGGCGGCTGGTGCTCAAAAATTTTGGGGGGAGCAAACAAACTGAAAAATTCTGAAAAAAAACATCAATTGCAGCCTCACTGTGCCCATCGAATGCAGCCACTGTGCCCACCAATTGCATCCACTGTGCCATCAAACGCAGCCTCTGTGCCATCAAACGCAGCCACTGTGCCCTCAAAGGCAGCCACAGTGCCATCAAATGCTGCCACTGTGCCCATCAAATGCTGCCACTGTGTCATCAAATGCTGCCACTGTGCTCATCAAATGCTGCCACTGTGCCCATCAAACCCTGCCACTGTGCCATCAAACGCTGCCACTGTGTCATCAAATGCTGCCACTGTGCCCATCAAAAGCTGCCAAGCATGGCGCTCTCAGTTCACCTATTTTGAAGCCTATTAGAGCCTATGGTCTTATCAGGTGCTTCAAAAACACCCCGCCACTGTAATTCAGCCGCCTGGCACCTGAAAAGGGGATGGGCGCCTGAATAGGGGGTGGCAGTGGTTGCCATGGATAGATTCATGCTATGCATGAATCTAGCCATTGGTCATAGAGCGGGTGGCTGGAGAGAGGGGGTGCCGTCCGTGTGCCCTTATGGATGCACCGCCACTGACCCCACCAATGGATTGTTGAAACATAGTTACATAGTTAGTTAGTTAGGTTGAATAAAGACACAAGTCCATCCAGTTCATATATATATATATATATACATATATATATCATACAATCTCATATACCCCATTCTATACCCACAGTTGATCCAGAGGAAGGCAAAAAAAAAACAGCAGAGCATTCTCCAATTTGCTAAAGCAGGGGAAAAAATTCCTTCCTGATCCCCGAGAGGCAATCGGATTTTCCCCGGATCAACTTTACCTATAAATGTCAGTACCCAGTTATATTATGTACATTTAGGAAAGTATCCAGGCCTTTCTTAAAGCAATCTACTGAGCTGGCCAGAACCACCTCTGCAGGGAGTCTATTCCACATTTTCACAGCTCTTACTGTGAAGAAACCTTTCCGTATTTGGAGATGAAATCTCTTTTCCTCTAGACGTAAAGTGTGCCCCCTTGTCCTCTTTGTTGACTGTAAAGTGAATAACTCAACACCAAGTTCACTATATGGACCCCTTATATATTTATACATGTTGATCATATCCCCCCTTAATATCCTCTTATCAAGAGTGAATAAATTAATTTCCTCTAATCTTCCCTCATAGCTGAGCTCCTCCATGCCTCTTATCAGTTTGGTTTTCCTTCTCTGCACTTTCTCCAGTTCCCCAATATCCTTTTTGAGAACTGGTGCCCAAAACTGAACTGCATATTCCAGATGAGGTCTTACTAATGATTTGTACAGGGGGGCAAAATGATATCTCTCTCTCTGGAGTCCATACCTCTCTTATACAAGAAAGGACTTTGCTTGCTTTGGAAACCGCAGCTTGGCATTGCATGCTATTATTGAGCTTATGATCTACCAAAACCCCCAGATCCTTCTCCACTACGGATTCCCCCAGTTGTACTCCCCCTAGTATGTATGGTGCATGCATATTCTTAGCCCCCAA
Source organism: Lithobates sylvaticus (assembly GCA_028564925.1). Lineage (NCBI taxonomy): Eukaryota > Metazoa > Chordata > Amphibia > Anura > Ranidae > Lithobates > Lithobates sylvaticus. The sequence goes on from CM053029.1 coordinate 56,693,952, forward strand.
GTGCATAACTTTACATTTACCAACATTAAACCTCATCTGCCACATAGTCGCCCAATTAGACAGAGCATTGATGTCGGCTTGTAAATTAGAGACATCCTGTAAGGACGTTATTCCACTGCATAGCTTGGTGTCATCTGCAAAGACAGAAATGTTACTTTTGATCCCAGACCCAATATCATTTATAAAGATATTAAAAAGTAAGGGTCCCAGCACTGAACCTTGGGGTACACCACTGATAACCTTAAACCATTCAGAGTAAGAATCATTAACCACTACTCTCTGAATTCTGTCTGTTAGCCAGTTTTCTATCCATTTACAAACTGATAATTCCAAACCTGTAGAACTTACCTTACACATGAGCCCTGTGTGGGGAACTGTATCGAACGCTTTTGCAAAATCCAAGTATACCACGTCCACAGCCACGCCTCTGTCCAAGGTTTTACTTACCACCTCATAAAAAGAAATGAGGTTTGTCTGAAAACTTCTGTCTTTCATGAATCCATCCTGTCTGTTGCTTAAAATATTTTTTTCCTGCAAGAACTCGTCTATGTGGTCTTTTATTAATCTCTCCAGTAGCTTCCCAACTATAGAAGTTAAACTAACAGGTCTATAACAGAAGAGTTATGGTGCAGAGATTGTTCTCAAGGCAGCAGAAAAGAGAATATTCAGATCCAGGAAGAGGTCATGGCAGGCAGCAGGCAAGAGAGTAGTCAGGTCCAACCAGAAGGAATGGCAGGCAGCAGGTGAGAGAGTAGTCAAGTTCGAGCAGAGGTCTAGGCAATGAGAAAATATTCAGGTCTAGGAAGAGATCATGCCAGGCAGCGGGCAAGAGAGTAGTCAGGTTCAAGCTGAAGGCATTATGGGTTCATGTAGGCAAGTGCAGTGCTCAACCACAGTGGCATTATGGGGACAGAGGAAGTCAAGAGAAACATGGTTCCTCTATGGTTTTCCTGGGTCACTGAGGGAGCTATCCAGTTGGATGCTGCTGCCCCATGTGACTCTGTAGGCCATCTTGGGTCAGTCTATTTATGACCCTGGCTCTTGGTCTTGGAGCAGATTTCGGAGTAGTGTGAGTAATGTAAGGAAAGAAAAAATAGGCCTCAAAACAACTAAACTACATAAAAAGGGGTACCACCATCCAGAAATTATTGGAAAAAAGATGGAGGCCAGTCCCCTACTGGTCCTCCATAAACAGAGAAAATATGGACTATCTCAGTACCAGTTTAGACAGTTTACACAAATGGATTTATAAAAAATGTTATTTTTATTTATACAGATAAAGATAAAAATAGGATATCCCAATATATCGTAACATATTTAACAGATTCAATGGCAAGATAATGTTAAAAATATAAGGTAGCAATACATGGATGTCACTAATACTTAATGTGCCCCCTTAGTGGTTACAAAGGTATAGTGGGTCCTCACTGATCATGTATTCCTCAAAATGTTTCGTGGAACTCTACTGCTTCATCAGGAGAGTATCTGAAATGAGTTATTTACACAGTAATCAAAATAAGACATGTAATATGTGTACACCATACTATACAAATGTTTGCCAGTACAATGGGGAAAAAACAAAGGGAGCACTGTCACTTACCAAGGAGGACCCCACATGCAGCCATGGTCGAGGCACCACCAAAAAGTTCCCCTACGGCGGATGTGGGAGACATTTACATGTGGATGGGTAACTAAGATAAAAAAAGGTAAAATAAAGAAATATATAATAAAATAGGCCAGTGGACAAAAAAGGGGGGGGGGGAGAGGAGAGGGGGGAGGGAGGGAATAGGAGAGGCAAAAGAGAGAAAAGGGGCAGGAAAGGGGGGAGAGGGAAAAATAAAAGGGGGAGGGGGAAATGCCTGCTTATATAGTACCCAATCTGGGGAGTCTAACGCATTGTGCGTCAGCTGAGTGTGACGTCACCGGATCTGATCCCCTGCAGTGCGTGTGCACAAACAATCGCGCACGTGCATGCGCACAATTATTTCAAGCCGAAGGACCAGACAGCCCAAGCTATGACTTGCACAACTGAGGGGGTGGTCCCAGAGGACCTCTGGACCTGCTCCGGCACCAGGGAGATCACACATCCACCAAGAGGGAGGAGTGCAATACCGACACAGGGGCGCAACATGATGAGTCCTTAAAGTGGCAGTGCTCTCTAGGGGGTAGAAACCCCCCAGAAGATAAACAAAATGAAACAAAAAAAGGAAAACAATATACAGACAATATATCTGAAATGCAACCTGGTATTAGTGTTGTGGATTAATTAATGCTTTGATAAAATGACTATTTCTATTATGTATACGTATAAATGCTGAATCTCCTTACTCAAAATGCCTCACCTAGAGACCCCCTCCCATCGAATGAGTTCAGGAGTCCACAAAGACATCAGCAGAAAACCTGGATGAAACTGGCCAGAAGGCCCTTAGATAAGAGTCTTCCAATCCCTGCTTGACAACACGGAATACACCTTATGATGATGTTTTTGCAAACAATGAGTCATCTCGTACTATAAAGGGGGCTATACGCCCAGAGCAATAAAGGAAGTTTTTCACTGAACAATGCGTGTCAGCGTACTTCTTCTAAACATGCATGCATGAACATTTGAATTAGACCAGGTGCAGATAACTTGGTCAGACATTTGTCTGGAATCCAAAACAGTAGTTCCTAAATCAAAGAACTACATCAACAAAATATATGAACAAAACATAAACCCAATTGCTAATTCCACCCAATGTGGATATACATTAGGTGTCAGCCCGGTTCACTTGATGCCAATGTTCAGCTAGAAGATCAATGAAATCAAGACGCAGTGTGGTCACGTAATGCCGAACCCGACTCATGAGTCAGTCGAAAAGAGGCACAACATGGCCACACCAGTTACAAAAACGATTTGTAGGAAATTACTTCATTGAGGCCCGGTGGAAACATTTTCCTGACACCGAGGTAACAAGGTGACAGGGGAGGAAACTTAAGCACAGCCTGTGATTGAAAGCCTCATCTCTGTTCCTGTGTGCTGTGTGAAGGGAGCAGGGGCATACTTACAGAGGTCGCAATTGTGAACCAGCCCCATGCTCCAAGGGGCCTGTGCGGCCCCCCTGTACACCTGGGTAGGAGGGCCAGCGGGGGCGGTATATAGAGGAACTGATTCCTTTTCAGCAGCTGCAGGAGGAAAATAGAGGGGATCTGTTCCTTGATATGTCAATCCCCACCGTCCCTCTTATCCACCTCCTGCTGTGATCGGGATCCTGTGCTCTCTTCTGACCCCCCTCCTTCCCTGCAGCACTGGCAGATTCCCCCCTCCCCTCTCCTGTCGGCTGCTGCGGGGGATGCTTTCAGGATGGAGAGTTGGGAAGGGGCCAGTAAATGTGCCATTTACTGCCCCCTTCCTTTGTCTCAATGAATCTGTACCAATCACTGACTCTGTTCATTCATAACTGAGGCATAGTAACCTGTGTTTACTATGCTTCAGTCTGTGAATGAACAGGAAGCTCTGTACAGAGCTATTCTTGTCAATTCATTCTGTGTTGCAGAGGCTGCAGAGATGGAGATTGAGGATTGTGTCCTCAATCCCCTTTCTCCATCTCAAAACTGGAACATCAAAGGTCTGTTTAGACCCCTGATATCTCAAAAATGAGTTCCTGTAAATTCTTGGGTTGTCTTGCATGAACTGCACGTTTGAGATCTCCCCAGAGTGGTTCAATGATTTTGAGGTCAGGAGACTGAGATGGCCACTCCAGAACCTTCACTTTATTCTGCTGTAGCCAATGACAGGTCGACTTGGCCTTGTGTTTTGGATCACTGTCATATTGGAATGTCCAACTGCGTCCCATGCGCAGCTTCCTGGCTGATGAATGCAAATGTTCCTCCAGTATTTTTTGATAACGTACTGCATTTATCTTGCCATCAATTTTGACCAAATTTCCTGTGCCTTTGTAGCTCACACATCCCTAAAACATCAGCGATCCACCTCCGTGTTTCACAGTAGGAATGGTGTACCTTTCATCATAGGCCTTGTTGACTCCTCTGCAAATGTAGTGTAGCCCTAACCCCCGAAGGAGCTGCTGGTTATTTTTGGGCTTACCGTTACCTTCTTCACCTTGCATGCGTCTAGGGGTTTCCCGAGGTAGATGGCCCAAGGAATTGTAGAAACTGACACTGGATCCACTTTAGGGATTTTTATTTGCAGAACGTCCGATAAACACAGTCTCTCAATGAAGGAATAGAGGGTATAGGTAGGAAGTTCAGGTACTCTTGGAACTGCGTGTAACTGAATGTCTCTCACTATAAACTCCAGGGAATAGCCATTCGCAACTGGATATTGTAGCTATAGGATAAATCTCCTCTCAGTAGATTTAGCAGCCGATAGGTGATTCAAATTAAGCAAAGTCTCTGCCACAGACTTGGTTGTAACTTGTAGGTGAAAAGTCTCTGCCACAGACTTGGTTATAACTTGTAGGTGAAAAGTCTCTGCCACAGACTTGGTTGTAACTGAAGGATAAATTAACTTAGAGAACCCTCATACGGTACCAGTATCTTGCAGCCGGTCCGGCGATACCATACGAGTGTGAATTCACCTGGTGTCCTTCCAACTTAGCTTCCAGGCTCTTACCGAGCAGCCAGCCTTGTGCGTGGCCCTCTTCTGAAGAGTCCTCCCCTGGTTACGTTCTCAGTTGCTGGGCCTCTCCAAAACCGAGATGGCACCAGATCCACCTTAGAATCCTCCTTCCAGTTACTATGCCTCGGGCTAGCCCGCCCCGAGACTCGAAAATGGATGGATCCGCACCCCAGGCTATGAGGGCCCTGAGGGCCAGTCAGGAGGACCAGGACCAAGCATACAGAAAGATCTATTGGACAGGAACCCAGAAGCACGTGACCTCAGTCCCTTAAGTAACCTCTCCCAGAATTCACAGCGAGACAATCCACTCACTGGTTGGTTCCGAGAAAGATTGGCACCCAATGCGTCCAACTGGACTGCGTTCCTATGCTTGCCAGAGGTGACACCGGCACCTATGGCCAAGCAGAACACACTGCAATCCAGCCAAACTAGTACTGAGATCAGAATTTAGTACAATTAACCCTAAAACCCAACTGTGGTTTCAGGAACTTTAAATTTACATAAATATAGCGCATGCTCATTTGGAGCCCGGCGCTACAGTAGCGTTTATGGTTGTGGCCAAAAAGCTAAATTTTGATCTCATAACTTCAAATGACTTTGTGCCAGAAGGTTTGAGGCTTGTCTCTGTGCTGTTTGGCGTAAGTGGGATATTGTGTGGCATTTGCGTAGTAATGGCTTTCTTTGGCGACTCGACCATGCAGCCCATCTTGTGCCTCCTTATTGTGCATCTTGAAACACCCACACCACATGTTTTCAGAGAGTCCTGTATTTCACCTGAAGTTATTTTTGGGTTTTTCTTTGCATCCCGAACAATTTTCCTGGCAGTTGTGACTGAAATTTTTGTTGGTCTACCTGACCGTGGTTTGGTTTCAACAGAGCCCCTCAATTTCCACTTATTGATTAGAGTTTGCACTGCTGATTGGCATTCTCAATTCCTTGGATATCTTTTTATATCCCTTTCCTGTTTTATACAGTTCAACTACCTTTTCCCACAGATACTTTGACAATTCTTTTGCTTTCCCCATGACTGAGAATCCAGAAACGTCAGTGCAGCACTGGATGAAAGATGTAAGGGTCTGTCAGGAGTTCAGAAACTCATTGACCTTTTATACACACACACTAATTACAAGCAAACAGATCACAGGTGAGGATGGTTACCTTTGATAGCCATTCAAACCCCTTTTGTGTCAACTTGTGTGCATGTTATCAGGCCAAAATCACCAGAGTATGTAAACTTTTGATCAGGGTCATTTTGGGACAACAGAGTCGATTAATAATAAATGGCTTTAGCCAAACACTAACCATAAGGCCCCTTTCACACTGGGGCGGTGGGGGCGTCAGCTTTACCCTCGTTTTAACGGCGCTATTCGGCCGCTAGCGGGGTGGTTTTAACCTCCACTAGCGGTCGAAAAGGGATTAAAACCAGCCGCAAAATCACAATAAATTATGATTTTATTTAATGTAATTTGTGGATTATGTGTTTTGATGAATTACCTTTGGAGGTACAAAGTTACAGTCCCATCCTATTTGCCTCTTTCCCTGTACAGGGTGTTGTTGGATTATTTTAATAATAAAAAAAATAAAAAAAAAACCTGCTAATCTAAAAATATTGAAAAGTGCCTCTTGTAATTACAAAACCACATTAACACTTATGCTGCGTACACACGATCGGAATTTCGTCGGAAAAAGCTCTGATGGTTTACCCGATGGAATTCCAACGGAATTCCGCTCAAACTGTCTTGCCTACAAACGGTCACACCAAATTCCGACCGTCAAGAATGCAGTGACGTACAACACTACTACGAGCCGAGAAAAAATGAAGTTCAATGCTTCCGAGCATGCGTTGAATTGTTTCCGAGCATGCGTAGGAATTTTGCGCGTTGGAATTGCTGCAGACAGTCGGAATTTACGATAGAAACCTTTTCCATTGGAAAAATTGAGAACATGCTCTCAAATTTTTGCTGGCGGGAATTCGGCCAGCAAAATTCCGATGGGGGCTACATACGGTCGCATTTTCCGATGAAAAGCTCTCATCGGTCTTTTGCTGGCCAAAATTCCAATCGTGTGTACACGGCATTACTGTATGTGTATATATATATATATATATATATATATATATATATATATATATCTTTATAAGATTTTAGTGACTGGGCTTACCTATTCTTTAAATAAAAATGGCAAATACATATAAAATGCAGAAAGCATGTATTAGCCTTTTTTAGAGTAACTGTAACTTTATTACTGGAATTAATAAATATGCACTTGTTTAGTTTTTATTATTTTAATTAATATGCTCCTTATGACACATTTTATACTTGAAATTATACTTTGATACTGATACATCCAAAATGATTTTCTTATTTGAAATATCACTAGAAATTCATACATTTATACAACATTTCAGATCAATTTTTTCTTTTATCTTTAATTTTTAGCTTTGTCTTCATAGCTGCGTTAATAACTGTCAGTTTTTCTTACGTAGTTTCTGAACACTTGTCTTTGCATCAGACCCATAGAGGATATTCTTAGGTGGCCTCAGGAGAGAGATGAGGCACCTGGGCTGTAAATGGCGTCAGGCTGTTAGCACCAAATAACCCAGGGATATACAATTACATGAACATTTGAGGGGTAATTATGTGTGAGAAGGTGAAATGTACACACACCTCCCCTCTGAGGTTATATCCAGGCCCAGATGTCAGCCGAGGCCCATAATGACATTTAATTACATCTCCTTCCCCACCTGCTCCTCAATGTCACACCTGGGAGGTGCCGCCTAATAGGAGTGAGAATTGCCCAGCTCTGTGTGTGCATGGTGGAGGAGAGATGGAAAGTCTAATAATGGCCCCTGAAGACAGGACGCAGGTTTAGTCTCTGCCAGCATTTATGACCATAATTATATTCTATGAAAGCAACTTCTCCTGGGAGGGACTGCAGCTGAAAATTATTATTTTTGTCTTATTAACAAGAAAATGATTCATTGTTCATTGTCTGTATTATTATGTATCTGAATATAACAAAGAGAAAAATGTTTACCAAATGAAAAAAATAAAAATAATAATTATATATGTATAATAATACCTATTACAAAATGTGTGTGTATATAGATATATATATATATATATATATATATATATATATATATCTATCTATCTATCTATCTGTGTGTATACTGTATATAACATTTGTAATCAAGAGTTACACATATATAATTATTATTATTACTTTTTCTATTAGGTTTTCAAATAAATATAGATTATAAAATATATAAAACACAATGTTACTTGAATATGCCAAATATATAAAACACAATGTTACTTGAAAATGCCAAATATATAAAACACAATGTTACTTGAAAATGCCCAAAAAATTAAAAAATCTTACTAAACTGCCATTTTGAAAAAATAAATAAAACAATGAAAGTAGTCTTAGTACAATATGCTGTCTAGCAGACATCAGATCAAACAGCCAAACTAAATGTTTTGGTTATTACCCTGGCACATATGTCTATAATACACACAATCCTGGTTCATGCACTTATACAAGAATAATACAAAAAAAAAGTTTTATTAAAAAACAAATACTTTTCAAAAAAATATTCTACACATGTTCATATTTACTATATTTCCCTTATGTCATATTTTATTAAGCTAATTTTTGTATTATAGTATTATTTTCTTTTTAATAAAGTTGGGGATTTTAGGGTGGCCCAGCAAAGTTGAGTAGACAATCACCGAGCACTATTGATGTAACGTGGAATGAAAGCATGCAAATCACATGTTCCCCTATAAGGTCCCCTGGAAGTACCAGCAAATTCTGCTCGTCCCTAGCAGGTACATGAAGCTGTGAAGGAAGATGAATACGGACAGTTAGGACCTATTATAAGACCTATATTATTTTATTATTATAGTATATTATAAAATTATTATAATATATATATATATATATATATATATATATATATATATATATATATATATATATATATATATATATATATGTAGAGCCCTGCTCCTAATGAGCAGACGCTATTATTTTAGTAAATTTAGGTTTGTCTGAAGCTGCAGTTTGGCTCATACTAAAGTTCTGGTTTCTGTACCAGTTTAGCTGGGTTGTGCAGTTTCCACTTGACCGTGGGTGTCGCTGTCACCAACGGTAAGTGTTGGAAATGCAACAGGCGAAATGCATTGGGTACCCCTTTTACTCAGAAACAGCCCAGTGGGAGTGGTCTACCCACTGTGAATTCTGGGTAAGGGTATTTAAGGTACAGGCACCATATTTTGAGGGTTGGTTATCCCGACCTCATGGCCCTCCTGGCCTGGGGTGTGTGCTGCCTTACTCTATGTCTCGGGGCCGGCTGGCCTGAGGTTTCGCAACTGAACGGTAGGCCCAGAAGCTCTGGGGCCTACTGATCCAGGGGTGGTCCTGTGCTGTCTTGCCTGCGGGGAGAAGCCACGCAACTGGAGGATCCAGGGGAGGACTTTTTCAGGAGAGGACCGAGCAACAAGGCTGGTATCTCTGGAAGAGCCTGGAGACTCAGTTGGAGGACACATCTCGGGTTGCCTACCACTATGCAGTGTGCTTTCATCCACCAGTCCCTACATCTCTACAGGACACAACAGTGACATACTGTAGGTGTGGTCAGATGGAACTACAGAACACAGTAGGGGAGTAGGCATCTGACACACCTGGGTGATTCCATTGTCATTCAGGGGACTGGGTGACTCTACTATCAGTCAGGAGGCCAGGGGATTCCATTGTCATTCAAAGGACTGGGTGACTCCACTATCAATCAGGAGGCCTGGTGATTCCACTGTCATTGAGGGGGCTGGGTGACTCTACTATTAGTCAGGAGGCCCCGGTGATTCCATTGTCTTTTAGTGGACTGGGTGACCCCACTATCAGTTAGGAGGCACGGTGATTCCATTGTTATTTAGGGGACTGGGTGACCCCACTATCAGTTAGGAGGCACGGTGATTCCATTGTCATTCATGGGACTGGGTGACTCCACTATCAGTCAGGAGGCCCCCGGTGATTGCATTGTCATTTAGGGGACTGGAGGACCCCACTATCAGTCAGGAGGCCCGGTGATTCCATTGTCATTCATGGGACTGGGTGACTCCACTATCAGTCAGGAGGCCCCCCGGTGATTGCATTGTCATTTAGGGGACTGGAGGACCCCACTATCAGTCAGGAGGCCCGGTGATTCCATTGTCATTCATGGGACTGGGTGACTCCACTATCAGTCAGGAGGCCCAGTGATTCCATTGTCATTCAGAGGACTGGGTGACCCCACTGTTAGGCAGGAGGCCCCGATAATTCCATTGTCATTGAGGGGACTGGGTGACTCCACTATCGGTCAGGAGGGCCGATGATTCAATTATAATTTTGGGAACTGGCTGACTCTACTATCAGTTAGGAGGCTCAGGGATTCCGTTGTCATTCAAGAGACTGGGTGACTCTGCTATCAGTCAGAAGGCCCCGTTTACCCATGGGAAACCGGTCTACCAATGTTCCTGTAATGTACTGTCTACGTCCTTTGGCACTTTGGCAATAAAGTAACTATTCTACAGAAGTTCTTCCTTCCATGGTGTGCAACCAATTTTCCTTTTCTTCAGATTCCATTGTTATTCAGGGGACTGGGTGACTCCACTATTAGTCAGGAGGCTCGGTGATTCCATTGATATTCAGGGGACTGGGTGACCCCACTATTAGGCAGAAGGCCTGGTGATTCCATTGTTAATCAAGGGACGGTGTTACTCCCTGGTGTTATGTCACTTTGACCTAGCAACATTGAGCACTGTAGGTCCACGATCCAGAGGCACAAAAAGGAGAAGGATTTGGCTGAATCACCCACTAGGCTCTGCAGACTTCTGATACCCTTACATTGGGGGTATGGGATACCCCTGAAAGGCGCATACTAATCAGGCTTAAGGTGGGAGTCTAGAGAGACCAGATAAGGATACCTAAAATAGATGAATACCAGTGTGAACATAACCATACCTACCAATATAGTCAAACGCATAGACTAATGCTCTGATTTATTTGGAGATACCCTGGAGCATCTATTGGAGAATTGCTATATTGCTACTTGATTCATTCAGCGTGGACTTTATTTACGTCACTTGAATATTTATTTGGACTATTTATTTATTTTATTATTCATCTATTTATTCTGGAATCATCTCGCATTTATTTTATCGCCATCCAATATTGTATTTATTTTTTGATTCTTTGTCTTAGTATTTTATTTCACGTGATCCATTTGGATATTTATTTATTACATATCAAATGTCACTTATTTTATATACATATTTAAGCACTGGGCACTTACAATATTAGACAACTTTCACTATTGTTTACATTTGATTTTATTACTCTATTTATCTGACTAGCAACTATTTATTATTCATTTCCAAGATTTATTGAACATTAGCACTTTCAGATCGATTATTATTTATTAGTGCCACCTGCTGGCCGTCAGCCATCACTGCACTTATTCACTTTATTATTTAATTTGCACGAAATTATCTACTATATTCTAGCCAAATTACTTTACCGGGCCCCACATACAAAAGGATAATGTCCTTACTCTTGTCAATGACACCTGTCCTGGAACTGACTGCAGAACAATTTTTTGAGCGGGACAACATTAAGCGCTGATTCCCTCCACCAGCTCTTCACCACACAGTGATTCTCCAAGTTCAACCCATAGGCTAGGAGAGGAGCCGCCACACATACACTGTGAGGCCTTGCACACTGTGATTCCAGGCCAAGTCCCTAGGACTGGTTCTGTTTCGCAGTGGACCCTAGAATAGGGGCTCAAACCCTCAGCAGCATCGGTGTCCGCAGAACTTTTCTCAGGGAGGGGCATCATTTTAGGGTCACCCATGCGCCGCCCCGACAATGTCATTATCCCATTATCATGTCAGAGACAGCAGGCGTAGTACAGTCCCTAGGATAAGTAATAGATAATGGCCAACAGGCCCTCTTACCAGACCAGGCGAAACTACAGCAGTGATCCCTCTGGCTGGACGATTGCTCATTATGGGTTCCCCGGGGGCGATTCTGTTCAGTAGTGTAGCATGTCTGTACCCTGGCAGTGGCTCGGTCTTTCTCTCTCTGGTGGCGCTGGGTAGCGTGGCTCTCTGGTGGTGCTGGGTAGTGTGGCTCTCTCTCTGGTGGCGCTGGGTAGTGTGGCTCTATCTCTGGTGGCGCTGGGCAGCGTGGCTCTCTCTCTGGTAGCGCTGGGCAGCGTGGCTCTCTCTCTCTAGTGACACTGGGCAGCATGGCTCTCTCTCTGGTGACTCTGGGCAGTGTGGTTCTCTGGTGGCGTTGGGCAACGTGGCTCTCTCTCTGGTGACACTGGGCAGCGTGGCTCTCTCTCTGATGGCGCTGGGCAGCATGGCTCTCACTCTGGTGGCGCTGGGCAGCATGGGTCTCTCTCTGGTGGCGCTGGGCAGTGTGGCTCTCTCACTGGTGACGCTGGGCAGTGTGGCTCCCTGGTGGCGCTGGGCAGCGTGGCTCTCTCTGTTGACACTGGGCAGTGTGGCTCTCTCTTTGGTGGCGCTGGGCAGTGTGGCTCTCTCTGGTGACACTGGGCAGTGTGGCTCTCTCTTTGGTGACACTGGGCAGCATGGCTCTCTCTCTGTTGTCTCTGGGCAGCTTGGCTCTCTCTCTGGTGGCACTGGGCAGCGTGTTTCTCTCTCCGGTGAAACTGGGCAGCGTGACTCTCTCTCTGGTGACTCTGGGCAGTGTGTCTCTCTGGTGGTGCTGGGCAGCGTGGCTCTCTCTCTGGTGACACTGGGCAGCGTGGCTCTCTCTCTGGTGACTCTGGGTAGTGTGGCTCTCTGGTGGTGCTGGGCAGCGTGGTTCTCTCTCTGGTGACACTGGGCAGCGTGGCTCTCTCTCTGGTGGTGCTGGGCAGCATGTCTCTCTCTCTGGTGACACTGGGCAGTGTGGCTCTCTCTCTGGTGACACTGGGCAGCGTGGCTCTCTCTCTGGTGACACTGGTCACGCATGCATCAGTGACACTGTCCCTCTAGTCTTCCTGTTGGAGCACACGCTTCGTGGAATCATGGACAGGGCACTTGAGGCAGAACAGCTGGAGTAGGAGGAGGACTTCCTTACCTCTCAAGGCCCCCTTTATCCAGATAGCATTCCTGTGGGCCCGCCAAACACACAGGAAGAAGAGGAGGAGGATTGTGTCAGCATGGATATAGAGGATAACACTCAGAAGCAGTCTTCAAGGGATGGTTTTCAGTCCACAGAAACCCAAGGAGTTGTACGTGGCTGGGAGGAGGTAGTTATGGATCATGTGACCCTTAGTGACCCAGAGGACTCAGAATCTAATACCTATGCAAACTTACGCTGCCTCCCTGATTCTGCAAAGCCTGCGAAAGGACCCTAGGATTCGTGGTATCAAGGAGAGGGATCATTACTGTCTGGCAACCCTTCTTGATCCACGTTACAAGGGTAAGGTTGCAGAACTCATCCTGCCTTCGCAGATGGAGCAGAGGATGAAACATCCTCAGGAGGCCTTGAAGAAAGGTTTGTGCAATGCATTTCCAGACCCTGGGAGGTTACAATTTCCTGGTGCTGGACAATGTGTTGCTGAGGCTTTGTTCAGTCAGAGGAAGAGCGGTGGAGAAGGTGGCCGGCTCACCGATGCCTTTAAACAATTTTTCCGTCCTCAACGCTAAGGTCTGATCAGTTCAAGCAATGATCGCCAGTGTCTGTATTACATGGTGCAGGAATATCTTGGGGCAAGAGCAGACTTGGAGACCTTTCCAACAGATAAACCACTGGGTTACTGGGTCCTGAGAATGGACCACTGGCCAGAACTTGCTCAATATGCAATTGAGCTGCTGGCCAGTCCTGCATCCAGCATGCTTTCTGAACACACATTCAGTGCTGCTGGAGGGTTTGTAATGGATAAAAGAGTGCACCCGTCCACAGACTCCGTTAATCGGCTCACATTCATAAAAATGAATCAGTCTTGGATCAGAAGCTATCAAGCACCTGATGCTTATGTAACTGATTGAATTTGGATGTGGGATACCTTGAAGGCTGCCTATGCTGACTATCCTATTCCTCCTCAATCTTGATGATGCTAACTTCCAACATATTTTTGATTTAGGGCACCACCACCACCACCCAAGGCCCAATTTTTCTGCCCCTGTTTAACAGGGGCATGTAATTACAATTTTTGATCTAATATTTCACAGCAGGGCCCGTTCCTGCACCCAACAAGAGTATCTGTGAGGGGTTACAGTGTTGTGGCACCACCACTCAAAGCCCAATTTTTCTGCCCCTGTTTAACAGGGGCATGTAATTACAATATTTTTTCAAATTTTTCACAGCAGGGCCCGTTCCTGTGCCCAACAAGAGTATCTGTGAGGGTTTACAGTGTTCTGGTACCACCAACACCTAAGACCCAATTTTCTGCAGAGTATATAGGGCAGGCCATATAGTATACATACTGCTGTTCAGAGTTTATAGTGCCTGGGGGCCTGGGGGACCTCCTTGCCATTTAAAAAAAAAATTGGGTGCAGGGTTCCCCCTTATATCCATATCAGACCTGGTATGGATTTTGGGGGTGTCATCCACGCCATTTTATTTTGGTATTTTTGATATTTTTATCTATATTGCCGGGATCCGACAATAAATTACAGCCGCGAGCAGTTTAAAAGACATTTTTCCTTTAGAAATGTAATTTTGCTGTGGCACTGTTGTAAACATGGGAAAGATGCGCTACTTTACAGGGATACTAAGGACACCCCCAGGCACGATATTTAAAGGAATATTTCATTTTTATTGTTTCACTTTAAGCATTATTAAAGTCACTGCTTCCGGAAAAACAGAAATTTTTTAAACTTTTTTTTGCATTGATACATGTCCCCTGGGGCAGGACCTAGGTCCCCAAACACTTTTTATGGCAATAACGTGCATATAAGCCTTTAAAATTAGCACTTTTGTTTTTTCAAGTTCGTGTTCCATAGACTTTAACTGTGTTCTAACAATTTTTTTGCCTGTTCGCATGTTCTGCTGCGAACCGAACCGGGGGGCGTTCGGCTCCTCCCTAGTGGGTAGTATGTGCAGGATGGTGTCAGTAGGGCAGTGAATAATGTCAGTAGAGCAATAGACAGTGTCAATCTTTTTTTGTTTATTTTATTTTTTATTATTTTTTTAAATGTTTATTTTTGTATTATTTCTTTACAAGCATTTTGTGAGGGCAGTGAATGGTATCAGCAGAGCAGTGGATGGTGTCAGTAGTTTTTTACTTTTATTTTTATTCTTTTTTTACAATTTTATTTTTATTCTTTTTTTACAATTTTTTTTTTTATTCTTTTTTTTCAAATATTTTTTTCAAAGTGCTTCGGTTGGGGATGGGCTGTGGAATTTTATGGCTGGACGGTGTCAGTAGAGCAGTAGAAAGTGTCAGTCGTTTTTTATTTATATATTATTTACAAATATATTTATTTCATTTTTTTAATTTTTTAATTTAATTTCTTCTTTTTTAATTTTTAAATTTTTTCACATTTATTTTTTGGGGGGAGGAGGTTGGCAGTGGATCATATCAGTAGGGCAGTGGATGGTGTCAGTCGAGATGTGGACGGTGTCAGTGTTTACAATATATTTAAAATTTTATTTTATTTTTTAAATTTTTTGTAATTATTTTTACAATTTATATTTTTTTTTTGGGGGGGGGGGGGTGGACGGTGTCAGTGTTTTTTTTTTATTTATTTATTTTTTTTATTATTTTTACAATTTAGTTTTCATCTCCCCTTATATCTCCCCTTTGAGACAGAGAAGGGGACTGAGGTCACAGATTACCCAGTCCCTTTCTCTGGAGCCTAAGCTGCACTGAAGATGAATGGAGAGGAGACAGCGGCTCCTCTCCATTCATAAACGGAAGCATTATAAACAGTTTACGATGCTCAGTTATGAATGGACAGTCAGTGATCACTGACTCTGTTCATTCAGAAAAGGAAGGAGTCGGTAAATGACATATTCACCTTCACCTTTCTCCGCTCTCCATCCTGACAGGTCCAAGAGGAGGGGGGCCGGAGGAGCACAGAGGGGGACTGGAGGAGCACAGAGGGGGACCGGGAGCCAGGGGAGCACAGAGGGGGACCGGAGGAGCACAGAGGGGGACCGGAGGAGCACAGATGGGGAGCCGGAGGAGTACAGAGGAGCACAGAGGGGGGGAGCGGAGGAGCAGAGGGGGACGAGTTGGTGGAGCACTGGGAGGTGCTAATTAGGGGGTTAGGCAGTTCACATAATTGTACTTTATATGAAAAAGTTCTTAGGTCCTTCGTTTAGGTTTTCTAAATGACTTAAAGCTACAAATGCATTCCATGTGCTTTTGTTAGTGCTGGCATTCATTAGCATAGCGAGAGCACCATCTGGTGGTCAAAGTCCACATTTTCAAATTGAATTCCTGTATACTTAATTCTAGTTTTTCATTATCACTGTATATAACCTTGTTTTTGCGGCCTTGTCCATATTCATATATTAAAAAATAATAACCTCCTGCGCCAATGGTTTTATAAACATGATTCTACTGTGTGTATAAAAAGAGTTACAGCTGCAGCAGTTAATAAAAGTGTCATAAAATCGTACACTCCGCTCTGAATATATTTCATAACAATGAACCGCACTGCTGTTGAGCAATATACTATTTCTAGAAACTTAAATCAAGTGCTTACTATATGCAAAATCATGGATAATCTCAAGAAAATATACCATAAGTGCACACGCACAACTGTGATATATTGACAATAAAAATATTAATAGAATGCGCAGTCCGTGTATTTATAAGTGTCCATATTACTCGTGCCAGTAAATAAATTGTGCCCGTGCTTCCAGGACAAAGACGTGCAAATGAGACTCCAACTCTCCAAACATGAAGTGCCCACACACACACAGACTTGCACTCACCGGATAGTATTGACCCTCAAAGGATAGATAGGTCAAATAACGCCTTTTGGGTCAAACCCACTTCTTTCAACTGCCATGCAGCCCAGGGTTCACCTTCTATAATGTACTGCTCCAATCCAGGGGAAACAATGCCACGGAGAAGCCATAATTTCGCAAGCAAACTAATTTATTAAAACCAAAAGTTTTACATGTACGTGTATGCACTCACTTGTTTCTGTGCCTGAGAACCGGCATTAGATATACTATAGCTGCTCAGAGTAAGGAGAAGACGGCCGCCATCACCTTAGAAACCAAAAGTGGTGTGCCTTCCACCGCTAGGATATGAAGTCACAGGAAGGGACATCGTGACTATAAATACCCGCCTCAACACGTTTCATCCGGAGTGGACATCTTCAGGAAGCATTTTTATATATTCAACCTGCACACAGGCCAAAAAAAATCTTCAGGTTGCTTCAGGTTGCTGTTTACAGTCCAGGTGTGGGCAAATGGCAGACAAATTTCCTAAGCCAGCAATGTCTGGACCTATAGGAGTGGTCCCTACTTGGGACCAGTCAAAGTGCCCTGGGTTGGATTTGAGATGCGAACCCCCACAAAATCAATGGGAGCCTTATATGTCATAAAAAGGCCAATTGTCTATACTAATATGCAAGAGGTTGTCAAAAATAGCATGAGATTGCTAGGGGTGGGATGGGGTTAGTGCCCTGGGGAACAATGCAAAAATAAATTTAGTATTGCTTTTTTCACATGCTTATAGTGAAACATGTAAAATGTCCAATTCCTCAAAATAACTTTTCCTGGTGCCTCCATGGCAGTTTTTCCTGCAGCATGGAGTCCCATGGCTTGGGTTGCTAAAGGCACCAGATAAGTATGGGAAACCCGTTTTTCTGTGGATCTTTTTGGGGTTGGGGATCAACAGGAGCCGCTTGTCATTCTCCTCTATATACCCCCACAGTGTGGCGCACAAAGGCATGCATACATTCATGGAGCGTGTTATGGCAGCATTGGGGAAAAGCATCCTCCCTCCCTTAGTGTCTCCCTGTGTGTGCGGCGCTTCGCGCGCGCCGTTCCGCTCTGTTTTCTCGGCGGAAGGCGGAGCCGCGCCGTGACGTCACGGCGCATGCGCAGTAGCCGCTCTGAAGCCTCCGGCGGCCATCTTGTGACTCCCAAAGCGCTCTCAGTATAAAAGGAGAGCACAGCTTCAGTATGGTGTCAGCTACATAGGAGTACACACCTCAAGTGTTCTCTCTCTCTCTCTCCTGCTGTCCAGCCTGTTGTTTTCTCCCTGGATATGGAACCAAGCCAAGGTACTGGAAGGGGCAAGTTTCCCCTTGTTTTTTATGATCTGTATCTTGGAAGTTTGTTTTTCTTTTTGACATATTGATGTTTTGTACTTCACATTAGTCCAACTAAGTACCTCTCCTACCTTTTAGCTGCCCATAGCAATCTTACACCGCATCAAAAAGATCCTCAACATACCACTAGGTAAGGGCTGCAACAGTCAGGTAAGGTTTAAAAAAAAGAGCACTTTTTAAAATAATCGGGTTTTAAAAAAAAAACTTCCTTTTTTTTTCTCTCTCCCTCTTCCCCCCCCCCCCCCCTCATTTACGCAGCCCGCATCACGGATCATCCCGCCGGTCATCCCACAGGGGGTCCCAAGATAGGAGGTCAGGGGGGCATAGAAGTTCGGGTCACTCCCACTCCTCATCAGCCCATGCCTCTCGCAGTGGCCAAAGGTCACCCCGGCACTCCACAGACAGACGTGTCTCGTCAAAATACCCAGGTCAGAAAGCTTGCTGGGTATGTGGAAAGCAAGCCCTCCCAGACAAACTGGTATGTGCCCAATGCCTCAGAGAAGCTGCGGGAGACAAGGAAAAAGACAAGCAAGAATCCATGGATTCCATTAAACAGTTAATAAAGGATTCTATCCGCGAGCTTGCGGTAAGTCAAGACCAGGCGGCTCCTTCTTCAGGTGAATCAGTGATTACCCCCACCCCACACCAGGATCCTGAAGCACTATCTGAGGAAGAAACAGAATTAGTGGAGGAGAACCCATCATCTTTCGATTTCGCTCTAGTAGAACCCTTTATTAATGCTGTAAAAGATGCAATCCAGTGGGAGGAGGACCCAGAGCCGCCGGCCAAATCCAAAAAATATTTTCCACACCTGAAAAGAAAATTGTCAACCTTCCCCCTGATGGAGGAGATCAAGGAGGTAATAACAGACGAATGGCAGAAGGTAGATAAAAGGCCGGTGGCCTATAACCGTTTTACAAAATTATACCCCTTTTCAGAAGCAGACGCACAGTTGTTTGATGCTGTCCCGATGGTAGATGCCTCCATTATGAGATTAGCCAGGAATACAACACTCCCCTTGGAAGACGCTGTCTCCTTTAAGGATGTCCTGGACCGAAGAATAGATTCAGATCTGAAAAAATCCTATCAGGCAACGGGGGGGGCATGCAAACCAGCAGTCGCCCTAACCTCTATTTCCAGGGCCACAAGAGTATGGTCAGACAACATTGAAATAGCCCTCAGACAAGGTGTGGATGTGGAAGAAATCATTAAGGCACTAGATGAGCTGAAATTGGCCTCAGACTTTATGGCGGCGGCGGCCATTGACATTATAAAGTGTTCATCCAGGGCCATGTTATATTCTATTACGGCCAGACGGGCATTGTGGCTTAAACCATGGGCAGCCGACCCTACCTCGAAACAATCGTGGTGCCGTATCCCGTACAATGGGAAAGCATTATTTGGCGACAAGATGGATGCAGCAATTACCCGGGTCACGGGAGGGAAGAGTGGCTTAATTCCCCAGGATAGAAGCAGGAGAAAGAGATTTGTGTCGCGCCCGGTGAATCAGAGAACCAAAGACTCCAGATCCTACCGCCCAGGTAGGGAATATAGGAGAGTCTGGAAAGGGTCACAGGCAACTTTCCTGAAGTCGGGAAAACCCAAAGCCTCAACTTCCACGACCGAGGGCCAGAAGTCCTTTTGACGCTCGACCCACCCAGATAGGGTCTGTAGGTGCTCGACTCGAAGCATTCGCCCAAGTCTGGGTGGAAAACTGCACAGATCAATGGGCCGTATCCACGGTCCAGCGGGGTCATCATTGGAGGTTCAAAGGACGCCCTCCACGGCTATCTTTTCAACCCACCAAAATTCCGGCCTCCGCAGGGAAAAGGGAAGCTCTCCGGCAGTATGTGCAAGCTTTGGTGCTTCAGCAGGCCGTGGTACCAGTCCCAGCTTCAGAGGAACACTTGGGGTTCTACTCCCCAATCTTCTTGGTCCCCAAGAAATCAGGCGGTTGGAGACCGGTACTGGATCTCAAAAAATTAAACAAATACATCCAGATAGAACATTTCAAAATGGAATCACTAAACACCGTGATTCTGTCAGTCCAGCCGGGGGATTGGATGGCCTCGATAGATCTTCAAGATGCCTATCTCCACATTCCGGTCCAGAAGGAATTTCAACCTTTCCTGCGTTTCCAAATAGGGGACTTACGCCTCCAGTTCCGATGCCTCCCCTTTGGGATCTCGACAGCTCCGAGGACTTTTACCAAGGTTCTGGTGGCGATTCTAGCTCCCCTGCGGGAAGAGGGGATCCGAGTGTTGCATTACCTGGACGATATACTAATATTGTCCCAACACAGAGAGAACCTGGAAGAACATGTGCAAAGGGTCCTGAACACATTAGGCAAATTTGGATGGCTGGTGAACTACTCCAAAAGTCAGCTGATTCCCACCCAAAGGATGGTATATTTAGGGGCCTTCTTCAATACCCCCGAAAGTGCGGTATCGCTACCATCAGAGAAGATGCCGGCTCTAATAGCCAAGGTGAAAAGGATGCTAGCAGGCCATCATATACCTGCATCAGATTGCCTGAGCCAGCTGGGGTCCCTATCCTCCTGTATCCCCATGGTCAAGTGGGCCAGTTGGCATCTGCAGGGATTCCAAATAGGGTTCCTAGCACAGTGGCGAAAGGACCGCCTAGATCAGACTATATGGATTACCCCCTCCATGAAGTCCAGTCTTTGGTGGTGGACGAGAACAGCCAACCTTCAAGTACACTGCGCTCTGGGGCCCATCCCCTGGACCATCCTGATGTCGGATGCAAGTCAGGTGGGCTGGGGAGCACACGTGCAGAGTCACCTAGCTCAGGGAAGGTGGCAATTCAACCCAGTCAATGTTGTGTCCACATTTTAGAAGTGAGGGCGGCATGGATGGCGTTACAGAACCTGGCCCCCTATCTCAGAGGAAAGTCCATACTGCTACGGATGGACAACAAGGCGGCGGTAGCCTACGTTCAAAACCAGGGGGGAACACACAGCAAGTCCCTTCTCAGCGAAGTGACACCCATCCTAAACTGGGCCGAGAAGAACTTACTCGCTCTACGGGCTTCTTACATCCCAGGGCCCGAAAACCAGCTAGCAGATCGCTTGTCAAGAACCTTTGTCGACAACAACGAGTGGTCTCTCAGTCAGGAAGCTTTCTGGTGGATATGCCAACAGTGGGGCACTCCCCAAGTAGATCTCTTCGCCTCTCCCCTCAATGCGAAGACACCCCGTTTTTTCTCAAGGTTCCCATCACTAGGAACAGCGGGGTGGATGCCCTGATTCAACCTTGGGACTTCCGGAAGGGGTATGCGTTCCCGCCAACCCCCCTGATACTGAGGTTTCTCCAGAGGCTGACGTCAGAGAAGGTCACAGTACTGGCAGTAATCCCATACTGGCCCAAAAGACCATGGTTCCCGCTGCTAGTCAAATTGGCCATATGCAAGCCGCTCCGTCTTCCTTACAGGAACAACCTGCTGTCACAGGGCAGTCTCTCTCACCAACACCCAGAGATCCTGGATCTGAGGGTCTGGAAATTGAGCGGGAAAGGCTGGACAAGCTAGGGTGTGCACCTAAAGTCGTCCAAACACTGTTGCAGGCTAGAAAAGCTACCACCAACTCCACATACTATAGAATATGGAGGAAATTCACAGAAATGGCTGAAGCTAATCAGTTTGACCCCCTGGAGCCGGGGGTACAGAATATTCTCCTGTTTCTGCAGGCCGGTTTGGATTTAGGCCTAGGCCTAAACACCTTGAAGGTGCAAGTTTCGGCTCTCTCAGCTCTGACGGATACACGCTGGGCGTTGATTCCTTTGGTGGAACGCTTCTTAAAAGCGGTGCTAAGGCTCCGGCCTCCCAGGAAGACGTTGTACCCAAAATGGGATCTAACAATAGTACTTAATGTTTTATCAAGTCCTCCTTTTGCTCCCACGGAGGAATGCTCCCTGGAGGATATCACCATGAAGACGGTATTCCTAATCGCCATCACCTCGGGGCGCAGAATATCGGAAATCCAAGCCCTAGGGGCTCAAGAACCTTACACCACCTTTTTCCCGGATAGGGTGGTCTTGCAACCCATCCATCAGTTCGTCCCGAAGGTGCCTTCAATCTATCACCTCAGTCACGAGTTAGACGTAGCCAGATCCCTGAAACACTACTTGCTGTTAACACAGCAGCTTCGAAAAGACCAAAGGCTGTTTATCATCAGCAAGGGCGCAAAGAAGGGGAAAGCGGCATCAAAGACAACCCTAGCAAGCTGGATTGTGAAGCTAATACAGAGGGCATACCGGGCTAGTGGTCTCCCTGCTCCAAACGCGGTCAATGCACATTCGACAAGAGGGATGGCGGCCTCTTGGGCAAAAAAAAAAATTCAACACTTTCATGTCTCACTATAGTGTGGATCCAGCAGCTCTCCCGAGATTTTGGGAAAAAAACCTTGCAACTTTCTGTACTGTAGTTGTTATTAAAATTATTATTGCAGTACCCTCCCTGTAAACGAGTTATTAACCATTGGTATGCTGCCATGGAGGCACCAGGAAAACGGAAAATTGAATACTTACCTTCCGTAATTTTCCTTTCCTGGTGCCTACCCATGGCAGCATACACCCTTCAATAATCCTTAAGAGGTTTGGAGGCTAGTTACAAGAATACTGACAGGGGGGTTCAAAAAAAGGTCCCCAACAAAACAGACACCCTGCAAGGATCCAGCGATGTTCACGATAGGTTCAAATTGCAATTAAAGTGGTTTTAAAGGCTGAAGTTTTTTTCATAATGAGCTAGTATGCATAGCATACAGTGGCTTTTCATGGGGGGCACTGCTCCATGGGGAGGAGCCGAAAAGAATATTGGAGCTGCTCGGTACAAAACCACTGCACAGAGCAGGTAAGTATAACATGTTTGTTATTTAAAAAACAAAAAAAAACAAAGCTTTAATACCACTTTAAAGAGGAAGTTAAGCCTAGAATGAAAGAAAAAGACACCCTGCAAGGCAAAGTCATAATGAGCTAGTATGCATAGCATACTAGCTTATTATGAATAACTTACCTGAGAACGAAGCCCCCGAAGCGACCCTCGTCCACGTCTTCTGCCGCCGCCATGCATGCGCGCGGGTGCTGTCAGTGACGGCATGTTCGCCTTCACTGCGGCATGTTCAGTTCAGTGCATGCGCCGTTGTCTACTGTTTTTTTAACCACTTCCCGCCCGGTCAATAGCAGATTGACGTCCGGGAAGTGGTTTCGTTATCCTGACTGGGCGTCATATGACGTCCTTCAGGATAACAGCCGCTGCTCGCCCGTGGGGGCGCGCATCGCGGTGATCGGTGGAACAGTGTGTCAGTCTGACACACCACTACTCCAATCTTGGAAAAGAGCCTCCGGCGGAGGCTCTTTACCACATGATCAGCCATGTCCAATCGCGGCTGATCACGATGTACACAGGAAGAGCCGTTGATCGGCGTTTCCTCACTTGCGTCTGACGCGAGTAGAGGAGAGCCGATCGGCGGCTCTCCTGACAGAAGGGGTATGCGCTGATTGTTTATCAGCGCAGCCCCCCCTCAGATGCCCACACTAGACCACCAGGGAAGCCCCCAGGACCACCAGGGAAGCCCCCAGCATGTGGATGGCCAGGTACATCCCCCATGGCCATCCACATCCACTGATTGGCACATCATATGTATGTTATAAAACAGGGATGCCCAGCAATGCCACCCATCAGTGTCATCAGTGCCACCCATCAGCGTCAAGCAGTGCCACCTATCAATGCCCATCCAGGCCCACCTATCAGTGCCCATCCTTGCCACCTATCAGTGCCACCTATATGTATGCATCAGTGCCACCCATAAGTACCCGTCAGTGCCGCCTATGAGTGCCCATCAGTGCCACCTATGAGTGCCCATCAGTGCCACCTGAGTGCCCATCAGTGCCTCATACCAATGCCACCTATCAATGCCCATCCAGGCCCACCTATCAGTGCCCATCCTTGCCACCTATCAGTGCCACCTATATGTATGCATCAGTGCCACCCATAAGTACCCGTCAGTGCCGCCTATGAGTGCCCATCAGTGCCGCCTCATCAGTGCCACCTGAGTGCCCATCAGTGCCTCATACCAGTGCCACCTATCAGTGCCCATCAGTGCCGCCTATCAGTGCCCATCAGTGCCACCTCATTGGTGCCACCTCATCGGTGCCTATCAGTGCCGCCTTATCAGTGCCCATCAGTGCAGCCATATCAGTGCCCGTCATTGAAGAAGAAAACGCACTTATTTACAAAAAAATTAACAGTTGCAAAGAAAAACTAGTTTTTTTGCTAAATTTTCTGTATTTTTTGTTTGTTGCGCAAAAAATAAAAATCGCAGAGGTGATCAAATACCACCAAAAGAAAGCTCTATTTGTTGGAACAAAATGATAAAAAATTTGTTTGGGTGTAGTGTAGCATGACCGCGCAATTCTCATTCAAATTGCGACAGTGCTGAAAGCTGAAAATTGGCCTGGGCGGGAAGGTGTCTAAGTGTCTGGTATTGAAGTGGTTAAATATCTCTTTAAACGTGTAGGTTAAGGAGATATTTCTTGGACCTACAGGTAAAGCCTTAATCAGGCTTATCTGTAGGTTAAAGTGGTCCCAGAGGGTTTACAATCACTTTAAGGAGCTGCCATGTATTTTTGGGAATCTTTGGAGATCTGTATGCTTTTTTTGTTTTTAAAGAAGGGAGCAGTGAAATGTCATTTGTTGGCAATTTAAACTGTGTCTTTTTTTTTTTGTACTTTTGCTTTAACACATATTGCAGCAAGGAAGACAAAAAATTGCATAGAGTCCCCTTAAATATCCATAGCTCTAAAACCTATACCAGACCCTGAGCATGCAGCCTGATTGGCCAGGAAAGGGAGAGAAAGCATGAATTTAAGCATCTAGACAAGGTAAAGACAACTTGCTAAAGTTCAAACCGAGCATCAGAATGGGGAAGAAAGGGGACTTTGAACGTGGCACAGTTGTTGGTGGCAGAGGGGCTGGTCTGAGTATTTCAAAAACTGCTGATCTACTTGGATTTTCACACACAACCATCTCTCAGGTTTACAGAGAATGGTCCAAAAAAGAGAAAATATCCAGTGAGTGGAGTAAAATGCCTTGTTGATGTCAGAGGTCAGAGGAGAATGGGCAGACTGGTTCCAGATGATAGAAAGGTAACAGTAACTTATATAACCACTCGTTACAACCAAGGTATACAGATTACCAACTCTGAATGCACAACACATGGAACCTTGAAGAAGAAGGGCTACAGCAGCAGAAGACCACACCGGCTGCCACTCCTGTCAGGTAACAACAGGAAACTGAGGCTACAATTCAATAGAAGATTGGAAAAACGTTGCCGGTCTGATGAGTCTCGCTTTCAGCTGCGACATTCAGATGGGAGGGTGAGAATTCTGAGTAAACATGAAAGCATGGATCCATCCTGCCTTGTATCACCGGTGCAGGCTGGTGGTGGTGGTGTCATGGTGTGGGGGGGTATTTTCTTGGCACACTTTGGGCCCCTTAGTACCAATTGAGCATCATTTAAACGCCACGGCCTACCCAAGTATTGTTGCTGACCATGTCCATCCCTTTATGACTACAGTGTCCCCATCTTCTGATGGCTCCTTCCAGCAGGATAATGCACCATGTCACAAAGCTCAGATCATCTCACAGCTGGTTTCTTGAACATGACAACGAGGTCACTGTACTCCAATGGCCTCCACAGTCACCAGATCTCAATCCAATAGAGCACCTTTGGGATGTGGTGGTGGTGGAACAGGAGATTCACATCATGGATGTGCAGCCAACAAATCTGCAGCAACTGCGTGATGTTATCATGTCACTATGGAGCAAAATATCAGAGGAATGTTTCCAACACCTTGTTGTATCTATGCCACGAAGAATGAAGGCAAAAGGTGGTCCAACCCAGTACCAGCAAGGTGTACCTAATAAAGTGGCCAGTGAGTGTATGTGTTCCCATCAGGATCTCCCAGAGTTCTCCTTAGGTTAAAGTTCACACAAGAGTCTCACTTTACATCAGGGTCCCTATTACAGTCCTCCTTATGTTAGTGTCCTCCTCAGAGTTTCCCCTTACATCAGGGTCCCCATCAGAGCATGACAAGTGAAATAACATCAGTTTCTATGGAGCCTATTCAAATACATGCACCGGCATAAAAAGTCCCCCCCAAAAATGGCGTGCCAGCCCCCAACCCTAAAAAAAATAATAATCTGTACCAGACCCTTACCTGAGCATGCAGCTCAGCAGGCCAGGAAAGCCCCCCCCCCCCCTTCCAAAATTATACCAGGCAGCATGCCCTCAACATGGGGAATGCCTTGCCAGGGGATATTCTTGATAAATGTCCTTAAAGCGGACCCAGACCTCACTCTCCGGCACCCGCTTTGGTTTTGGGACATATAAGTAGTCCCAGACCATGTCATTCTCCCATTGCTCCTGGGAGTTTTCAACGACTTCCATGACATGTTCCGGAACATAAGGGTAGCCCAGGCCCCACTCCCGAGTGACTCTTCGCTGCACTTCCATCTGAAACGGGGGGAGTCTAGGCAATTCTTTGGGCCTTCCTCGGCCAGGCGGAATGCAGGAGTCGGTGGCCCTAGTGACCCATTGTCGGTACATTGACGCTCCTTCGGAGGAAACACTTGGTGAACTAGTAGAACATCTGTGGGATTGGACTGGGGTTGGTGCTGGGCACAGTGGTTCTTCCAGTGCCTTTGCTGAAGCTCCAGGGGATAGAGACTTCCCTAGAACCCACGACTCCTCTTCACTGGATGAACCTTCCCCTGTGGAGGACCACTCGAACAGGTTCTCCACAGATCCATACTTCTCCAGCATCTGAGGGGATCCCCAGTCCACAGCCCGGCACTTGCTTACCCTGTCCGGCTCACCCGAGGGATCTCCCTCTTGCAACCTAGGCTCCTTCCGGACAGGCACAACAAGGGACTTACATTCAGCCGGCTCCTCAGGGTTTTTTTCCAGAGGCTGCTCATTAACACCAACAACCTCCGGATCCCTGGCCAGGCCACAGGCTTCCCCGACATTTCCTTCGGTCCTGGCCTCTGAGAGCTCCGAAATGGAGGAACCAGACGAAAGCTCCTTCACCACAGGGGTGGGCTTCCGGGTCACCTGGGTTTGTGGCAAGCAAAGTCCAGTTAACAAGTTGGTGGAGTAATACCGAACCTCTTTCTGTACAGGTCCCAGGCGAGTTAATTGGTCTCCACAGTGTCCACACCGGGCCCAGGCACTGACTCCAGCTGTGGGTCTGTGACATCCTGGACAGAGCAAACATAACTGCTCCACACCTGCGATCACCCCCAAGGCCAGTCCTCCGGTCAGCTCCAGTCGGATGCCAGTGTCGATTAGCACCCGGTCCTGCATATCAGGGGACCACTGCATGGCGGGTGTGCTCTGAACACCTTCCGCCATCTTCCTTCAATTCATGTTTGGCGCGCAGCACGCTGGCAACTGTTAGCTTCTCCTCTGGGGCGTGGCTCCACCCCCTACTTGTTGGTTCAGCGTGCAAGGAACTTTAACCGTACATTTTTGAAGTGCCCCTCAGCGACACCTGGTGGCAGGCACTGTTGAATTGCAGGTTCACTGGCAGCGGTCACCATTCACAGGAAAGTGTGTTTAGCAGGACAATGAAGCTGGTTGCAAACAGTGGGCAATGTCCGCGCCGTGAGCACCGGACATATTTGTAATCCAATAGACGCGATCGCCTGCCGTGGTTGCCACGTATGACAGCACAAGATTACAGTCACTGAGTTGCAGGATTTGTTACTGTTGTGAGTGTCCCTTGGTGCAACTGAGTGCAGGAGGCGCGCAGGCTGCGCTGATCCTGGGCGGTTTCCATGGGCAACAACACTTGGTAACAGACTTGGTTTGGTTGCTATGGGCGTAATGACCTGTAACAAAGTCACTTAACAGGCAAACACATAGTCCTTTTTCCTCGATGTATCCCAAACTTGGCAAAACAGGCAAAGTCTCCCCCCCCCCCCTCGCTGTTGGTTGTTGCTAGGGTCAACGGCCAGCAGGTTAACTGTGAAGGCAGATCTCGGTGGGACCTCCATTTGTAGCGGTACCCTCTTAAGGGCTGCTGATTTGGTTACTTAACAATCCGCCAATCACTCTGCTGCCAGACTCCCCACTATCAGTTAAGACAAGGAACAGTCTTTGCACGGTTTTGTTACGTTTATTGCAGGATACAACTTGGGTGGAACAAGGGGTGATATGAAATGCCCATAGTAGTTGGTGTATTGCATACTGAATAGCCTTGGCTTGAAAGTTGTTGTACATCTAGTATTCTCAGGAAACTATTGAAACACTACTTCTTCGCTTGTGTGTGAGACCAGAGATAACATGGTATCTCCCCCCGATGGCCTGACACATGGAAATTGGCAGACTACTGTTCCCAGCCAGTCCTGTACTATCAATGCTGCGTTCTGCACTATTCTTGATAACTTCTCTTGTTCTGTTCACACTGACCTTTGACTACTTGGCCGTTCTGTGTCCCCGGTCACAGAACGCTGATCTACTCTTTTCCGCTTTGCTGTTTCTTCTTCTGTATTGATCTTGTCCAGCATTCAAGTCCTGTGTTCCCCGGTCACAGCAGCTTGATACCTTTTCCAAAGACGAAGATCTTTATCTAGAGCTCCCTCCTAGCGGTTCCTCCATCCCTCCTCTGCACTCAGCGAATACCCGCGTGGGGACGCCCGGAACAGCACCTCAATACTCCATGCTGTCCTTTCCTGCACTCCAGACTCCCCCCTGGCAGCATGTGACCCCAGCTTATATGGGAGGCCTGCCCCTGTCAATACCGAAAGATAATTGGTCAGGGCTCCTCACATGAGCTGCCTGCCACTCTGACTTCAGGTCCAACCCCTATTCCAGAACCATCTTTCTGAAAGCAGGGGAGGCATCTCTGTATCAGAGCAGAGGTGACCACACCCACGACTACACTGAACACAGCATAAGCCTGCCTAAATTTACCAGCACATATTCCTGAACTTGGAAAAATCCTATTCTAGCACCTACCCTTAGGTAGAGGGTGCTATAAGTAAATAAAAACACAAACACAGATATTGACAAATCCTTTGGACACAGCTGGTCACAGATCGCGGTAAAGGGTCCTTTGCCACGTGATCAGCTGTGTCCAATCACAGCTGATCACATGTAAACAAACTTGCTGGTTATTGGCATTCCTTTGCTATCACAGTGTGAGGAAAGTAGAGACAATAACCAGCATTTCTCACAGAGCACATGTACACTTATAATCAGGGCACTGAACATCACTGCCATGATGATCAGTGCAGCCCCATCAGTTCCAATCAGTGCCCATCAGTGCAGCTTATCAGTGCCCATCAGTGAAGCCTCACAAGTACTCATCAGTGAAGAACAATTACTTTTTTGCAAAATGTTATAACAGAAACTAGGAAAAACAATTTTTTTCCAAATTTTCAGATTTTTTAAGCAGTGCAAATACCACCATCTGTCTCCAAAAAAAATTATACAAATTTCATTTGGATACAGTTTTGCATGACCACGCAATCATCATTCAACAGTGCTGAAAGATGAAAATTGGCCTGGGCAGGAAGGGGGGAAAGTGCCCGGTATTTAAATGGTAAGAAAACTGTATACAGTAAATCATGATGCCAAACATACAGAAATATATATGTATTTCCACAGTGTATCAATTTGTCTGCCTACACTTATGCTTTAAGTATACTTGTGAATTTAGACTTTTCTACAGCTTGGAGCAATTAATTGAGGATTTGAAGACTTCACTGGGTCACCGATGTCACCATGATACTTATATCAAACGGTTGTTATATCTTCCTCTAATTTTCTTCTTCGGGAAGGTCCCGAGTGCCTCTTCACTCCTCCGGGGGTAGAGATGTTTAATGACTCCTCCTGGCAGCTATCTTACAATCATTTATTTGCAAAGCTGTTGAATATAAAGCCAACAATGCTATGAGAATTTAAAGCAGACACTTCACTCAGCAGAACTGGGACTGAATAAGTTCTGAAGCACCACTTTTGGAAAAAGAAAATATTTTCTCACCTAGAGTTCATCCTTCTCTTATTTTGATTTTCTTTGAACCATGTTACCTGCTGCAGTAGGCTTGTGCCTTCTTCTCTCCCATCTTATCCATGTGAAAGCTGAGTGTGTCCTGCACCATCAGGGGGTGACAGGGTATGTACAAAAGGCCGATATTCTTATTGGTGGGGTCTTTCCTCTCCACCTAAACCCTGGGGCTGAACCAGAAACCTTCAGGACACCACCAGGCTCTCACTCTTGCCAATGGTGAGTACATCAAGTCTGGATCAGCCTTTCTCAACCAGGGTTTCAATGGAACTCCTGGGTTCTTTCAGAGGTTCCTAAGAGTTCCCTAAGCATGCTGCAAATTTTGCCTCCCGGATAAGTTTACACTGACATCAATGATGTTTTAGATATCTGTAAAGGTCCGTACACACGATCTGACTTTTTGACAACAAACATGCAAATTAGCTGTTTTGGACCAACATCCGACCGTGTGTACGCTTCATCGGACCAACTTTTTCAGTTTTCATCGGACTTTTGTTGGCTGTGCGAATGGACCAACTTTCTGCCAACAAAAGTCTGATGGAGCAAAGTCCGACCGTGTGTACACAAAACCATTGGACTTTTGTACAAAGTACAAACACGCATGCTCAGAACCAATGCAAAAGATCAGACAACAATATAGAAGTTGACCAAAGGTGGCGCTGGAGTATTCGAACGTCCTCTTTTGAAGTGTCATCAGTAGGTTGAAATGTCACTACGTTCATGTTTGTTGCCTAAAAAGTCTGATCGTGTGTATGCCATACAAACTTGGGGCCAACGCCCTTTGTACAAAAATCCACGGGAAAGTTTAAGGATGGCTTAAGGATGGGATTCATCCCACTGATTACCAGTATAAAGCCTCATACACACAATAGGACTTTGTACAAACTTTCCCGTGGATTTTTGTACAAAGGGCATCGGCCCTGAACTTGTATTGCATACACACAGCAGGACTTTTTCAGCCAACTTTCACCAAATCACTTGGTTTTTCTGCTCTTTACCGCCACCTTTGGTCAACTTCTGTATTGTTGTCTGATCTTTTGCATTGGTTCTGAGCTACTTTGTACAAAAGTCCTATGGTTTTCTGCACACACGATAGGACTTTGCTCCATCGGACTTTTGTTGGCAGAAAGTTGGTCCATTCGCACAGCCAACAAAAGTCTGATGAAAACTGAAAAAGTTGGTCCGATGGAGCGTACACATGGTCGGATGTTGGTCCAAAACAGCTAATTTGCATGTTTGTTGTCAAAAAGTCTGATCGTGTGTATGGGCCTTTAAGCTGACCACAGATAGATAGAATTTTGAATGAAAATGTTTTAGTAAAATGAGGTTCTTAGAAAGTTTCTTAGTTTTCCTATTTATCAGTGGGTCAAATTGCCGTTCATTTTCCATTGCAGTGACTGGAGCAGGATGGAAAAATTTTCTCAAAGAAACAAATTTCTAACAGTGTAAGCCCCCGTACACACGGTCGGAAATTCCGACCACAAAATCCGTCTGATTTTTTCCGACGGATTTTGTCCGAAACTAGTGTTGCATACACACGGTCGGACAAAGTTGTAGGAAAATCCAATCGTTCCGAGCGCGGTGACGTTCGTTGCGTACTACGGAACTACGTAGAGGCTAGTAGTCAATAGCTTTGGTCTCGTAATTTGATCTGAGCATGCGTGGCACTTTGTCCGTCGGAATTCCCTACACACGATCGGAAAAAGTCTGATCGGATTTTGTTGTTGGAAAATTTGAGAGCAGGATCTCAAATTTTTTCCATCGGAAAAGTCCGATGGAGCCCACACACGGGTGGATTTTCCGACAACATGGTCCGATTGGACATTTTCCGTCGGATTTTCCGACCGTGTGTACGGGGCATAACAGTGTATGTGATTTTCGTTCATTAAAGTCCATTCATTCCAAAATCAAATGTAAAGCCTCGTACACATGATCCGATTGTTGGCCAACCGAGCGTCTGATTTTTGTCCAAAGTCCGTGTGTAGAGTTGCCACCTCATCCCTTTAAACCCAAACACATATTAATTGCACAGGTTCTGTGGCTTATTAAGGTGGTAATTAAACTCACTTGTTGCCTTATCTGTATTTAATTAGCCTCAGAACCTGTGTAATTCATATGTGTTCAGGTTTAAAGGGATGAGGTGGCAACCCTAGGCGTGTGCCAGGAACTTGTCTTGCATACTAACGGTACACTAATTGTCAGCCAACAAACACGAACATAGTGACGTACTATGAGGAATTTCAGCTCTTGAGCACCACCCTTTGGGCCCCTTCTGCAAATTTTGTGTGTTTGGTGAGCATTGATTCCAAGCATGCGTGTTTGTACTTTTGACTTTTGTGTGACGGACTTGTGTACTGACGATACGAAAATCAGACAACAGACCGTTGTCCGCCGAAGATTTACTAGCCTGCCATCCAACTAGGGTTGCCACCTCATCCCTTTAAACCTGAACACATATGAATTACACAGGTTCTGAGGCTAACTTAATGCAGATAAGGCACCAAGTGAGTTTAATTACCACCTTAATCAGCCACAGAACCTGTGTAATCAATAGGTGTTTGGTTTTAAAGGGATGAGGTGGCAACCCTACATCCAACATTTGTTGGCCGAAAGTTGGACAACAATCGTCAGAAGAAGCGTACTAACGGTCATATTTTAGGACAACAGTCTGTCAACAGAGGCTTTAAAAGCAAACAAAATCTTTTGAATGACTAACCAATGTTCTGAAAATGTTCTCAGAATTATTGTACGAATTTTCTTAATACTTTTCCTAAGAATTTTCGTTCAAAATTCTATCCATCTATTACCAGAATTCTTCCCACTGACTATCCCACTGATAGTCACTACACAGTGAGCTGTAGATACAGTCATTTTCTTAGCAGGTATTCCTTGGGATCGAAAGTTATTTCAAGAGTTCCTCTGTGTTAAAAAGCTTAAGAAAGGCTGGTCTAGATCAGGTGTCTCCAAACTTTCTTAACAAAGGGCGAGATCTTAGGAGGAATGGGGAGGGGGGGTGTGACCAGCAGGAGGGCAAACATTTCAAAGTGCCAGTAGGATTAAACAATGTCTCAGGCTTGGTGGTCAGAGGGAGTAAGAAAATGACATGGCTCCGGTGGTCAGTAGGAGAAGGAATAGTGCCCATACTTATAATAGTGGTATCATTGGGAAGAATATTGCCCATCATTATTGTCAGCGAGAGGAATAGTGTCCTATCGTTGGTATCAGTGGGAAGAAGAGTGCCCCATCATTGCTATCAGTTGGAAGAAGAGTGCCCCATTGTTGGTATCAGTGGGAAGAAGAGTGTCCCATTGTTGGTATCAGTGGGAAGAAGAGTGCCCCATCATTGGCATCAGTGGGAAGAAGAGTGCCCCATTGTTGGTATTAGTGGGAAGAAGAGTGCCCCATCATTGGTGTCAGTGGTAGGTTAGTATCCCATCAGTGGTGTCAGTGGGAGGTTAGTGTCCCATCAGTGGTGTCAGTGGGAGGTTAGTGTCCCATCAATGGTGTCAGTCTGAGGAATAGTGCCCCATCATTGGTGTCAGTGGGAGGTTAGTATCCCATCAGTGGTGTCAGTGGGAGGTTTAGTGTCCCATCATTGGTGTCAGTGGGAGGTTAGTGTCCCATCAATGGTGTCAGTCCGAGGAATAGTGCCCCATCATTGGTGTCAGTGGGAGGTTAGTATCCCATCAGTGGTGTCAGTGGGAGGTTAGTGTCCCATCATTGGTGTCAATGGGAGGTTAGTATCCCATCAATGGTGTCAGTCCGAGGAATAGTGTCCAATCATTGATGTCGGTGGGTGATTAGTGCCCCATCATTGGTGTCAGTGGGAGGTTAGTATCCCATCAATGGTGTCAGTCCGAGGAATAGTGCCCAATCATTGGTGTCGGTGGGTGATTAGTGCCCCATCATTGGTGTCAGTGGGAGGTTGGTGTCCCATCATTAGTGTCAGTGGGAGCAATAGTGCCCCATCATTGGTGTCAGTGGGAGGTTAGTGTCCCATCATTGGTGTCAGTGGGAGGTTAGTGTCCCATTATTGGTATTAGTGGGAGAAATAATGCCCCATAATCATAAATTGTGGCCCTAGAATTATTGCTCTCACTCCGAAGTTTGCGGTGAAACCTGACATGTGTGCTGAAATCAAGGTTTACGGTTTGTGCTTGACCTACGCTTGCATTTGCGTCTATGTGCGGGGGGGTGCCTTTACTTTTTTTTATTATTATTATTTTTTTTTATCTACTTTTTATTTACACTAAAACACAAAAAATATGTAATTTAACTTTATTCCCCCCTTGTGATAGCTTTGAGCAGGTGACATGTCTATTAGACCTCCAATGTCTCCCCTGCCCTCCACTGCAGCTAATCAAGCACACACCAAGCTTGCTTAGCTGCTTCCCTGGCTGTGACAGCCAGGAAATGACAGCTCTGAAACATGATGTGAGGAAATCTTTGTTGCTTATGGATTTTTTCATCACAGAGGAGATGAGGGAATGGATGTTCCTCCATCTCCTCTTCTGGGCAACCGACCTGACTTCATACAGTGGTCCCAGGCTCCCTGGTGGACCTCCAATGTATCCCCTGCCATCCAGAGCAACTAATAAAGCACCTTTCATGCTTGCCTGGCTGTAGTGGCCGAGAAATGACAGCTCTAAAGCAGGAAATGATGAAATCATCATTGCTTTTGGATTCATTTGTAACATAGGAGATAGTGGAACACATCTGCTCTGTGGGAAGCCATCCTGGCGGCCTCTGTGCATGCTCCCAGCACAGCGACCGAACTGTCAAAGACAGCTCCCGGCCTCTAGTAACGATCAATAGCTGGGGAAAGCAGTTCCCAAACATGTGACCACTGTAACAGCCAATCACAATGGTCACATGTTTGGCCGGCATCCCTGGTGTAAAGACCCATTTAAAGGGACTCTGTGGCTTGTCGGGAACGGGTTAAGTAAAACAAGGACACATCTGTGATCTCTGTAATCTTAAAGCGGATAAATCAATTGCTCTGCAACGCCCTCATCAAACCCTCAGTAAAATCTCCTGTAACCTTCACTATGAATATTTCATTTGCAGAATTAGATTGTGGAAAGTTAATGTACAACTACATAGGCTGGATATAGCACCAACATATACCGTACCCAAATGTCAGGGACACTGCTAATAATATATCAGACATGGTTCAGATGTATGTGATCGCCCTCCATCCCCATCTGTGCTCTCCGCTGTAAACTAAATATTCACCTCAACCAATGTCAAAGTAGACCTGTCATCAGATTTGTGCTTATGACATGAACTCATTAATCCTTTAGTGGGGGGAATATGTTGTAGTCTCTCAGAAGAAAGAAGCCTTTGGTCTTCACCTAGCTCTTTAAAGATAGTCCCGGAGCATCAGGGCGCAGGCCGTTTGCATAGGGACGGCATGACAGTGCTGGACTTTGCAGCGCCGCTTTAAGCAGGGTCAGTGGTGTTGGAACCTTAAGAGGAGGGGAGTGGTTTCAGGGTCTGGGCGGCACTCAGGCAAAAAAGTATCTGAGGAGAGAGGGGAAGTGACGTCAGTCACATGCGGTGGAGGAAGCGTTCCCCACCCACCCACCCATTAGGTAGGAGCAGTGCCGATTCTGACCTCCCTGGGGCCCTAAGCAAAATTCTGCTAAGGGGCCCTCTACTTGACCCGTGAGCTAAGTAAACCATTTGCCACACAGTCACACCCGACACTTCAGTGCTCCCAAAACAATCCTCCCTCCTTTAAACAAAACAGTCAAAGAATAAGTACAACAATATAGAACAGAATGAGGTCCCCAGAGAGCATCCCCTTACATCAGGGTCCCCAGAAAGCCCCTCCTTACATCAGGGTCCCCAGAAAGCCCCTCCTTACATCAGGGTCCCCAGAGAGCCCCCCCTTACATCAGTGTCCTCAGAGAGCCCCTCCTTACATCAGGGTCCCCAGTGAGCCTCCCTAATTACATCAGGGTCCCCAGAGGGTATCCCCCTACATCAGGGTCCCCAGAGAGTCTCCTATTACACCAGGGTCCCCAGAGAGCCCCCCCTTACATCAGGGTCCTCAGAGAGCCCCCCCTTACATCAGGGTCCCAAGAGAGCCTTCCCTCTTACATTAGTGTCCCCAAAGAGCCCCTCCTTACACAGGGTCCCCAGAGAGCCCCTCCTTACACAGGGTCCCCAGAGAGCCCCTCCTTACACAGGGTCCCCAGAGAGCCCCCCCCTCTGACATTAGTGTCCCCAGGGGGCCCCCTCTTACATCAGTGTCCCCAGAGGGCCCCGTCCTTACATCAGTGTCCCCAGAGGGCCCCGTCCTTACATTAGTGTCCCCAGGGGCCCCCCTCTTACATTAGTGTCCCCAGAGGCCCCCTTCCTTACATTAGTGTCCCCAGAAAGCCCCCCCTCTTACATTTGGGCCCCCAAACAGCTTACTTGCAATGGTTCCCCTGTACCTGGCTGGTGGAGGTGGGAGGCGGCAATCGGCAGCTATATGGTGTCCACAGGCAGGGGGATCTCCCTGGGGCTAGTAGTTCTATCTCCGAATGTATACAGCAGAGAGGGGAGGGGCCTCTGACCGGGCATCAGCAACAGTGTTCAAGCAGAGTGAAAGTGAAACTGATACCTGCCTGGGTCAGAGGCCCCTCCCTTCTCCTCTCCACTGTATACACTGAGAGTACTACAAACCCAAGGGAGATCCCGCTGCCCACTCAGGCACCATAGAGCTGACGATTGCCGCCTTCCACCTCCTCCCACCTCTCCTCATTGCACTCTAAACGGCCAGCCAGAGGTGCAAGGGGGGATGCTGGGTCTTGGGGGCCCCCCCACAGTGGCGGGGCCCTAAGCAGCTTGCATAGTGTGCCTATGGGGCCGATCGGCTCTGGGTAGGAGGGTCGGTTTGGAATAAGGGTTCCCTTGCGGGGGCAGTTTTTCTTGGGTCGCTGGAAGAGGAGAAGAAGGACATGTATGGAACATGTAGTACTCATCCATTGGATGGGAGTGGATAGTGTACTTCCGGGTTAAGAGGGGTTTAACCCGGAAGGGTAAAAAAGGTTATGTCACTGCTGACAGGTTGGGTACCGCCTCCGAGTCCGGGGTTTGCCGACTGGAGGCAAGAGTTAAAAAGTGAAACTTAGTTGTCTCAGTGACCAGTGGTGGTGTTTTTCCCCATAATAATGACCCAGTTAATAAGGAGTTGGAGGTGACAGTTTAAAATGGTTAAAAGAGTTATTTAAGAATATACATTTATTACTAAAAGGCCGGATGGCCATTTACTCCACACCTTGTCTGTCTTTTGTTATAAGTGGGGGGCTATGTTTGGGCAGTAGCATAAGTAGTCTATAGCTGGGCTTAAGTCCTACATATGTCATGAAGTACTTGAAATATCCTGGTGATCAGAAGAAGGTGAAGTGGCCTGGTGATGGCTTAGTCAACTATGTATAGCAATGTGTACTTGTAGTGTCCTGTGGAAGGAGGAACACTAATACTACTCCAAGCGAGTAAATGTAGCACCAGATCCCACAGGCTTAGGCAAAGAACAAGGCAATGGTGTCTGCATGTAGTGTCTTTTGTGGTATCAGGGTGGGTAAGTGCCCGCTCACCACTTCCAACGATTCTTGATACTGGAAATCCCAACCACGACACTTCCTGCCTGGAGTTTGCATGTTCTGTGCCTGCGTGGGTTTCCTCCGGGTAAAATAGAAGGGTCTCCAAAAAAAAAAATACTATATGAATGGGGACCTTTGAAACTATGAAACTATCCCTTTAAACCCGAACACCTTTGACTTACACAGGTTCTGAGGCTAATTAAATGCAGATAAGACACCAAGTGAGTTTAATTACCACCTTAATCAGCCATAGAACCTGTATAATTCATATGTGTTCGGGTTTAAAGGGATGAGGTGGCAACCATAGTCTCCACATTAGGCCTCGGCGAAGCCCTGCTCAAGGGATAATGCAGTCTGGTGACACACCAATAACTGGTTTCTCCTACACCTGCACGCAATAACTCTCTCTCTTTCTCCATAGCACAGGCTGCAACTCGCAGCTGAATGCAGATTTTAACTCCCTGGACTACACGTCCCAAGATACTTTTCTTTACTCCTAGGACTCAGTCACTCTATTTTCAGGATACGACAACACAGAGTCCTGGGCTGAACACTAGGAGAGAACAGCTTCACAACAGTAACGCTGCACAGTGTCTCCTGACAATGCAGGCAACATTAGTCAACTCCTGGCTACACTTTATTTTCACCTGGTGATCTGGCCATGAATTAAAGGGGAGTTCCAGGCCTTTTATGTTTATTAAAAGTCAGCAGCTACAAAAAGTGTAGTTGCTGACTTTTAATAAACAGACACTTACCTGTTCCACGGTCCAGCGATGCGGCCGAACGGAGCGTCGCTCCTCTCCCCCTCCTCTCTGCCGGCGCCTCCATTGCCACTCTGGGCACCCGGCCGTGACAGCTTTCGGCTTCACAGCCGGGCATGCACAGCGAATGAGTGGAGAGGCGATCTCCTGGGACCTGTCACGTGTCCCAGGAGATCGCCTAGAGGGAGGGGCCGCCTAAGACGAAAGGAGGAGTCGCCTAGGCGGTCCCTGGGTGGAAGGAGGAAGTGGGACAGGAAGTCCCCCTCCTAATGAAGCCCCCACTCCCCCCCCAAAAAAAATTTACATGCCAAATGTGGCATGTAAGGGGGCGAGGAGTGCTTAAAGCGGAAGTTCCATTTTTGGGTGGAACTCCGCTTTAACAACCTGTCCTAATCAAAGCTCATCCCTTTGAACTGCAAAAGAATGAAACAAAATAGATGCAAAAGTGACAATACTGCTTTGTATCTCTCTGTGTCTGAACAATGTTTATAAATACTGTGGCAGACAGTCTATTTTTAATAGCAGCAGCTTCTAAAGCTTGTCCAGGATGTCATTTTAGTTATAGCTGGAAACTGACAGAAAGTGCCAGGTGGGTGCAGCCGAGGGGCAGTAATGTTTTTAGGTTTTGTGCTGCCCTAGGCCTGACTAAACTCATGCACCCCCTAATTTAAATATGACATTTTTGAGTGGGGACACTAGTTCTGAGGGTCTGGGGGGGTGGGGCAAAGGATTCCCTTAATTTGCATAGATTTCCTCTCACTTCCTGTTTGGCTATGGAGCAGGAAGTGAAGAGAAATCTCTGCAATGGGACAGGGAGGCTGCTTTAAGAGGCTGCTTTATGGGAGCGCTAGACTAATTTGCCTCTCAGCCCAGTCCGCCCCAT
Organism: Lithobates sylvaticus; assembly: GCA_028564925.1. Taxonomy (NCBI): domain Eukaryota; kingdom Metazoa; phylum Chordata; class Amphibia; order Anura; family Ranidae; genus Lithobates; species Lithobates sylvaticus. The sequence goes on from CM053029.1 coordinate 56,733,193, forward strand.
CAGACTGGTACTACACTAACAGTGTAGCGCAAGCCGGCGGGGACTCTTTTCGTGCTGCCCCCCTGCAAAGTGCTGCCCTAGGCCTGGGTCTTGTCGGCCTAGGCAAGGACACAGCGTTGCAGAGGGGCAGATGGACAGGACATCTGGTATACTTCAATTACGTTTTTTTGGCTTTGTTTAGCACATCCAGTGTTTACAACTGGTTAAACCTCTATGTAATAACACCAATCAGCCATAACTTTATGACCACCCACCTAAAATTGAACCGGTCCCCCTTTTGCCACCAAAACAGCCCCAGCTGGTGCCAAAACAGCCCTGACCCCTCAAGACATGGACTCCACTAGACCTCTAAAGATATGCTGTGGTTTCTGGCACCAAGCCCTAGTAGATCCTTTAATTCCTGTAAGTTGCAAAGTGGGGACTCCATGGATCAGACTTGTTTTTACAAGCACATCCCACAGATGCTCGATTGGATTGAGATCTTGAGTATTTGCTGGCCAAGTCAACACCTTGAACTCGTTGTTGTGTTCCTCAAACCATTCTTGAACCTTGTGACAGACCCAACCAGCACAGGGGATTTTGGAGGGGCCTACTGACTATGGGCCCTGGTTTTTAAGGGAAAACTACTGGTTTTTAAGGGAAAACTGGTCTTGCTTCAGACTCAAGTCCATGTCTCCCCAAAACACGGAGACTCTGGGAACTGGAGGACTCAGATACATATTTAGGGCTTCTATGACCAAACCAGCAATGACTGCTTTAGACTGTGAGACTCAGAGCAGATGTTATTATGATCAGCTCAAACAAACCTGATACTGGGGGTCTCCTGCTATAGTCTGTTTATTAAGGTGTACAGTGTCTTCCTGTTAAGTATGTCTCTCCCAATGTGTGCCTCCTAGGTGCGCGTTCCCTTTGTTAACCACTTGCCACCCACGCCAATTCTGGCACTTCTGGCCCTCCTACATGTCAAAATCATTATTTGTTGCTAGAAAATTACTCAGAACCCCCAAACATTATACATATATATTTTTAGCAGAGACCCTTTGGAATAAAATGGCGGTCATTGCAATTTTATGTCACATGGTATTTGCGCAGCACTTTTTTAAACTAGATTTTTTGGGAAAAAAATTAATATTTAACAATATTTACCCCAATTTTTGTATAATGTGAAAGATGATGTTATGCCGATTAACATAACATGTCACACTTCAAAATTGTGTACACTTGTGGAATGGGACCAAACTTCTGTACTTAAAAATCTCCATAGACGACGCTTAAAAAATTTCTACAGGTTTCCAGTTTAGCGTTACAGTGGAGGTCGAGTGCTAGAATTATTGCTCTTGCTCTAACAATCGTGGCGATACCTCACATGTGTGGTTTGAATGCCATTTACATATGCGGGCAAGACCTATGTATGAGTTGCTTCTGAGTGCGAGCATGAGGGGACAGGGGCACTTTAAAAATCTTTTTTTTTAATTGCTTATTTTATTTTTATTTTTTTATTTTAATACACGTTCCCTTTATTTTTTTTTATCATTTTAATTCCTATTACAAGGAATGTAAAGATCCCTTGTAATAGGAATAGGGCATGAGAAGTCCTCTTTACAGCGAGATCTGGGGTCTATGAGGCCACCTGGTCCACGGCCAGCTCTATTGTAAACCGACACCGCCAGCGGATTCATGATCCAGCTCTTGGGCAAGTCAGAAGAGAAGCACCAGAGGGCAGTGGGAGAGGGGTGTCCCCTCCCACCCCCTGTAAAAGCAATCAAGCAGCTGCACAGCCACTATGATTGCTTTAACATTGTATAGAATTGCCTGCTGAAAAAAAAGATATCTGGATGATGCTTGCAGCTGCAGGCATCATTCAGATATCACCACTTCAAGTCCCAGACGTCATATGACATCAACCTGGGGGAAGTGGTTAATTGAGTCGCCTATTGTTTCTGTCTGTCTGATCATCTCTTAGATATGTGATTAATATTGTGAGCACTGTACTTTGTTATTGAACCATTGTGTGATGTTTATGCTTGCTTATGATAATGTGTAATGTACTTTGTATCCAGGGTTGTGGGCTTGGTGCCGACGGTCTGGATGGGCACTGAGTCACCTATGTGGCTAGTTAATTAGCTTAATGTTTATGCTTATATTGGCTGTTCCTTAGCTATATTAATTATATTCCTGTTTACAGTTTGTATTGTATACGATAATGTAATCAGGCTCACCTGATATTGTGTGGTATATCAATTCTGTGTTAGTTTTCAATAAAGTCCAGTTACAGTTTGCATCTAAGCTAGTGTTGTCTAGTATCTTGGGTGCAATATTCATCTATAATACCTGGTTCCTGGGTCCAGACTGGAGGAAGCTGTATATTGACAGAAGCACCCAATCTTGGTGCTGGACGGTTCCGTCACAAACTTTTTTTGTGCCAAGTCACATTATCCTGCTGAAAAAGGCCACTGCCATCGGGGAATACCATTTCCATGAAGGGTTGTACTTGGTCACTAGGGATGGGCCCGGTTTTAGATTCAAACCCATGTTCGAATCGAACATCGGGCGTTCGCCCGTTCGGCGAGCCCAGAACTATTTGGGCCACTCGCATCAAATTCGTGTGATGCGAGCGGCCCGCAATGCATTGCCTGTAGCCAATTATAGCTCAGGGGCTTTAGTACACGCCCCACGGTATAGGAGGCCGCCGCGGCGGCGGTCTCGCATATTGTGTTTCAGTGTCAGCGTGTCAGTGTGTTGCTGACTGCTGACAATATGTGCTCTATTTCTGGGGATTTGTGTGTGCGTGCGTTCAATAACCAGGCCCTTCAGGTCTGGGATGGATATTAAGGGGGACCCCAGCCAAAAAAAAAAATGGCGTAGGGTCCCCCTCAAAATCCATACCAGACCCTTGAGGTCTGGGATGGATTTTAAGGGGAATCCCAGCCCACAAAAATGGCGTGGGGTCCCCCTCAAAATCCATACCAGACCCTTATCCGAGCACGCAACCTGGCAGGCCGCAGGAAAAGAGGGGGGGACGAGAGCGCCCCCCCCTCCCGCCTGAACCGTACCAGGCCACATGCCCTCAACATTGGGAGGATGCTTTGGGGGTCTAAGACCCCCAAAGCACCTTGTCCCCATGTTGATGAGGACAAGGGCCTCTTCCCCACAACCCTGAGCATTGGTTGTGGGGGTCTGCGGGCGGGGGGCTTATCGGAATCTGGAAGCCCCCTTTAACAAGGGGACCCCCAGATCCCGCCCCCCCCCTGTGTGAAATGGTAAGGGGGTACAAAAGTACCCCTACCATTTCACCAAAAAAGTGTCAAAAATGGTAAAAATTACAGGAGACGGTCTTTGACAATTCCTTTATTAAAATCTTCTTTCTTCTTTCTTTATCCTTCGGTTTCTTTATCTTCTCCTTCCGTCATCTTCTTCCATTTTCTTCTTCCTCCGATCCGCTTCTTCTTGCGCTGGCCTTCTCGTCCTTCTCGTCCGGCATCTTCTTCCATGGCGTCGGCGCCGGTGTTGGTGTCTCTTCTTGGGCCACTCCTCGCAATGGGAGGCTCCCGCTATGTGAGGCTTCGCTGCCTCTGACAGGTATTTTATAATGGAGGGCACCTGGTGACCCCGCCCCCTCTGACGCACGGGGACGTCATGGGGAATTTCCTATGGCTTTCCCCATGATGTCAGAGGGGGGCGGGGTCACCAGGTGCCCTCCGTTATAAAAGACCTGTCAGACGGAGCGAAGCCTCACACAGCGGGAGCCTCCCATTGCGAGGAGCGGCCCGACAGAAGAACAGATGCCGACGCCATGGAAGAAGATGCTGGACGAGAAGGACGAGAAGACCAGCGCAAGAAGAAGCGGATTGGAGGAAGAAGAAGACAGAAGGAGAAGATGAAGAAACCGAAGGATGAAGAAAGAAGAAAGAAGATATTAATATAGGAATTGTCAAAGACCGTCTCCTGTCATTTTTACAATTTTTGACACTTTTTTGGTGAAATGGTAGGGGTACTTTTGTACCCCCTTACCATTTCACACAGGGGGGGGCCGGGATCTGGGGGTCCCCTTGTTAAAGGGGGCTTCCAGATTCCGATAAGCCCCCTGCCCGCAGACCCACACAACCAATGTCCAGGGTTGTGGGGAAGAGGCCCTTGTCCTCAGCAACATGGGGACAAGGTGCTTTGGGGGTATTAGACCCCCAAAGCATCCTCCCAATGTTGAGGACATGTGGCCTGGTACGGTTCAGGCGGGAGGGGGGGCCGCTCTCGTCCCCCCCTCTTTTCCTGTGGCCTGCCAGGTTGCGTGCTCGGATAAGGGTCTGGTATGGATTTTGAGGGGGACCCCACGCCATGTTTTTTGGCTGGGATTCCCCTTAAAATCCATCCCAGACCTCAAGGGTCTGGGATGGATTTTGAGGGGGACCCTACGCCATTTTTTTTTTGGCTGGGGTCCCCCTTAATATCCATCCCAGACCTGAAGGGCCTGGTTATTGAATTTGGGGGGACCCCCACGCTTTTTTTTTTAAATTATTTTATTATTTTTTTTATCAATGACTTTTTTTTTAATGAATGACTTTCAATGAATGACTGTTCTCTGTGTTACGGGAGCCGTCAATTAACATTAGCCGCGAGTGATTTTAAATAGCTTTCTTTCCTGCAAAAATGACACTTTTTGCAGGGACAGTTCTAAGCACAGGAAACATGCGCCCCTTTACATGCATACTATAGACACCCCCCAGGTACGAAATTTAAAGGAATATTACACTTTTATTGTTTCAATTTAAGCATTATTAAAATCACTGCTCCTGAAAAAACGGCCGATTTAAAAAAAAAAATTTGCATTGATACATGTCCCCTGGGGCAGGACCCAGGTCCCCAAACACTTTTTATGACAATAACATGCATATTAGCCTTTAAAATGAGCACTTTTGATTTTGAACGTTCGCATCCATTATAACTAATAGGGTTCTAAAGCTCGCACGGACTTTAGGCCCGTTTGCGGGTTCTGGTGCGAGCCGAACGGGGGGTGTTCGGCTCATCCCTATTGGTCACCAACAATGTTTAGGTAGGTGGTACGTGTCAAGTAACATCCGTTACTTGACATCAGGTAAGGAGGCTAAGCAGAACATTGCCCAAAGCATCACACTGTCTACGCCGGCTTGTCTTCTTTCCATACTACATCCTGGTGCCATCTTTTCCCCAGGTAAGTGACGCACACCCACCCGACTATCCACATGATGTAAAAAAAAATGTGATTCATCAGACCAGGCCACCTTCTTCCATTGCTCCGTGGTCCAGTTCTGATGTTCATGTGCCCATTGTAGGCGCTTTTGCCTGTGGACACAGGTCAACATTGGCACCCTGACCGATCTGTGCCTACACAGCCCCATACACAACAAACTTTTTCTGCGTCCACACATCAGCTTCAGGGACAACATGTTTACTTGCTGCCTAATATATCCCACCCACTTTCAGATACTATTGTAATCAATGTTACTCACTTAACCTGTCAGTGGCCATAAAGTTATGGCTGATCGGTGTAGATGTGCTGCAAAAAGGCAATGTGTCCTACTTTCTTCCAGCACACACCAATCCAGTGTGAACTGAAGCCATAAGAAATAAGGAAAATCGCCATTTTGTTGTGTTGGCATTTGGATGGGCAACGCTTCCCAACACAACCCAACAATGTTGGTGTGAATGAGCCCATAAAGTGCACTTTAAACACCTTGTATTTTAAATGATTTAAAACAAATGATGCGTTATTTATTTTCCTTATAGCGCCATCTTTCTCTCCTCTGCCAGGTTCAGTTTCCGTTCCTTCCGTTGGATTCTGGCGTTCCTCTTTGCAGTGGAAGAAGTGAATGGCACTCCTGAAGTGCTAACAAATTTGACGCTGGGGGCTGCAGTGATGGACTCTTGCAGTGATGCCAAAGTAGCCCTAGGGGGAGCATCATGGCTTCTATCAGGAGGTCCCAGAGGGCCTTTAAGTTATCGCTGTTGGGGCCCACCGCCATTGCTGTCTGCGGTGCTCGGAGATGCAGGGGAAGACTCAGCACTCAGTTTGGCTAGCATTCTGGGACTCCATAATTACCCCCAGGTAAGGCACAGCTGACGTCTTAAAATGTACAGTATTCCCAGCTATAAACTGTTTTCTAGTTTGTTTTGCTGTTGGAAAGTTCCCCTCACTTCCTATTTGGTAAAATGTTGTTAGCAGGACAAGAAAGGGAAATCTCTCCAATAGTGTCCTAGATAGCATTACAATCCTGACAAACATTACCTTTAGGGTAACAGGTAAAATTGTATGGATGGTGGCATGGACACTAGTTTATTTGGATCTGTTTATCATATCTGTGCACATGTTTAGTTACTGTGCCTTGAAAAAGTATTCATACCCCTTGAAATTTTCCACATTTTGTCATGTTGCAACCAAAAACATGCATTTATTTTATTGGGATTTTATGTGATAGACCAACACAAAGTGGCACATAATTGTGAAGTGGAAGGAAAACGATAAATGGTTTTCAATTTTTTTTTACAAATAAATACTGGTGGTTTAAAGGGGAGAGGTTCAAATGGGGTGTGGTTTGAGTCTGAGATGGACGACGGATGGCGGGAGAAAGAAATAGGGAGGGAAGGAGAGAGAAGGAAGGAAAGAAAGAGGGATGGAGGGACAGCAGGCCCAGATCCTACACCACAATAGAAATGTGTATTCCATAAAGTTTAACAATCAGCAGATAAAGATACTCCAAACACCTGGTGTTGGTGCTTTAATCATCACAGCACCATGGTTGGTATGGTGTCAGGATGATTGAAGCGCATTATTTCTATTATTACATTGTAATATAAAATGAAATCATTCAAATCATCCTTATGGTTGAACTGGATGGTGTAACTCACCATAATGCCGAATCAGTGGGAGTCCTGAGTGTGTCACTTGCCACATCGCCTGCCACCAGATGCCAGCAGTTGTCCCCAGCAGAGTCCCTCCTTACACCAGGCATTCCCAGCAGGGTCCCTCCTTACATCAGGTGCCCCCAGCGGAGTCCCTTCTTACATCAGATGCCCCCAGCAGAGTCCCCCCTTACATCAGGTGCCCCCAGCAGAGTCCCTCCTTACACCAGGCATTCCCAGCAGAGTCCTTCCTTACATCAGGTGCCCCCAGCGGAGTCCCTTCTTACATCAGATGCCCCCAGTAGAGTCTCTCCTTACATCAGGCATTACCAGCAGAGTCCCTCCTTACATCAGGTTCCCACAGCGGAGTCCCTCCTTACATCAGGTGTCCCCAGCAGAGTCCCTCCTTACACCAGGCATTCCCAGCAGAGTCCCTCCTTACATCAGGTGCCCCCCATCAGAGTCCCTCCTTATATCAGGTGCCCCATCAGAGTCCCCCCTTACATCAGGTGTCCCAAGCGGAGTTCATCCTTACATCAGGTGTTCCCAGTAGAGTCCCTCCTTACACCAGGAATTCCCAGCAGAGTCCCTCCTTACATCAGGTGTCCCCAGAGCGAAGTCCCTCCTTACAGCTGGTGTCCTCAGAGCGAAGTCCCTCCTTACGTCAGGTGTCCCCAGAGCAGAGTCCCTCCTTACATCAGGTGTCCCCAGAGCAGAATCTTACCTTACATCAGGTGTCCCCAGAGCAGAGTCTCTCCTTACATCAGGTGTCCCCAGAGCGGAATCTTACCTTACATCAGAAGTCCCCAGAGTGGAGTCCCTCCATACATCAGGTGTCCCCAGAGCAGAGTTCTTCTTTACATCAGGTGTCCCCAGAGCGGAGTCCCTCCTTATATCAGATGTCCCCAGAGCGGAGTCCTTCCTTACATCAGGAGTCCCCAGAGCAGAGTCCTTCCTTACATCAGGAGTCCCCAGAGCAGAGTCCTTCCTTACATCAGGAGTCCCCCCCCCTTCACCCGGGTGTGGGCAACACCCCAGTAGCGATGCTCTGGCGTTTTGGTCTCCGCGCCATTTACAGAAGACCAGCTCGTGGAGGTGGAAGGGAAGAACCAAGAGGCGGAGCTTGGGTTCCGCCTCTTGTTTCTTCCTCACGATAGCTGGTCTTCTGTAAAATGGTGGCCAACGGAGACAATTCAGTGCTGGCCACGGACCTCTAGCAGTGGGAAAATAAAATCGTGAAAACTGCGATTTCCCAGGACATTTACTGGGAAACCAGTGGAGCGATAACACCAAATTTAACACACCTGCTCCCCATTCACACCTGAGATCTTGTAACACTAATGAGTCCCATGACAACAGGGAGGGAAATGGCTAATTGGGCCCAATTTGGACATTTTCACTTAGGGGTGTACTCACTTTTGTTGCCAGCGGTTTAGACATTAATGGCTGTGTGTTGAGTTATTTTGAGGGGACAGCAAATTTACACTGTTATACAAGCTGTACACTCACTACTTTAAATTGTAGCAAAGTGTCATTTCTTCAGTGTTGTCACATGAAAAGATAGAATAAAATATTTACAAAAATATGAGGGGTGTACTTACTTTTGTGAGGTACTGTAAGCTTAGTCATTAGCGCCGCCTTACTTATGCCGCATACACGCGATCGGACTATCTGGCGGACCAGAGTCTGCTGGACAATCCGACCGTGTGTGGGCTCTGGCTGACTTTTTCTTCCCAAAAGTCCGGCGGACTTAGAAAGAAGTCTTGACTCAAAATTATCCGCTGGACTCGGCAGTCCGGCGGACAATCCGGCCGTCTGTGTGCTAGTCCGCGGGACTTTTGAAATGAACGGACTTACCCACACACGGAGCAAAGTCCGATCATTTTCAACGTGACTCCAGGTAGACGGGACTAGCGAAGGAAGTCAATGCCGCCGCCTCGATCGGCGAGATTGACACCTTGCTAGCCCCGTCACCTGTTATGTATTTAAAGGGGAATCCCTACCCCGAAAAAACGGCGTGGGGGTCCCCTCAAGATCCATATCAGACCCTTATCCGAGCACGCAGCCTGGCCAGTCAGGACAGGGGGTGGGAACGGGTGAGCGCCCCCCCCCTCCTGAGCCGTACCAGGCCGCGTGCCTCAACATTGGGGGGTGCTTTGGGGAAGGGGGCCCCCCCCACCCCAAAGCACCTTGTCCCCATGTTGATGAGGACAAGGGCCTCTTCCCGACAACCCTGGCCGTTGGTTGTCGGGGTCTGCGGGCGGGGGGCTTATCGGAATCTGGGAGCCCCCTTTAATAAGTTTGGAAAGTCCAGCGGATTGTCCGCGGGACTAAGTCCGCCGGATAATCCGATCGTTTGTACGTGGCATTACACTTTGAAAATCAACCAGATAGCTGTTAATGTTGTGTGAAATTCAGAATGTTCTCCCAGTTTACTTTAACCACTTCCCGACCGCCCCCTGTATATATACGTCGGCAGAATGGCACGTACAGGCAGAATCACGTACCTGTACGTGACATTCTTCCGGCGGTTGGGGGGTCCGATCGGACCCCCCTCCGCCGGCGGGGACGGTCGGGATCGCTTCAGGAGCGATCCGGGACGAGGGGACGGCCAGTGGTTTCTGGCCACCCCCTCGCGATCGCTCCTGGCCAATGAAAAGCTTCCCCTTCCTGTCTATTGTATAGACAGGAAGGCGGAAGTGATGTCACGCTCGGTGCGCCGGTCTATGTGACCGGAGACGCCGAGCGGCGAACATGTAAAGGTTAGTGCACAACAGTACACTGACACCAGTACAGTTAGGCACATATTCCACCCCCCTGTCACCCCCTGATCACCCCCCAGATCACCCCCTCCCCCCCCAGTCACAGTGTCACTAATTGCAGTGATCATTTTTTTACTGATCACTGCATTTAGTGTCAGTGTGACTGTAATAACTGTCAGGGCAGTTAGTTTTAGGTCCAAGGTAGCCCCCTACCCCCCCCCTAATAAAGGTTTAACCCCTGATTGCCCATAGTTAACCCTTTCACCCCCTTTTGCCAGTGTCACTAAGCGATCGTTTTTCTGATCGCTGCATTAGTGTCGCTAGGTAACCCTTTCACCCCCTTTTGCGCAAACCAATAAATATACGCTTATTGGCATTTTTTTTTACTAAAGACATGTGGCTGAATACATTTTGCGATCGTTTTTCTGATCGCTGTATTAGTGTCACTGCTGTCGCTAGGTAACCAAATTACTGCCTATGGGCAGGGTTTTTTTAGCCATTTTTTTTTTTTAGGTAACCGCCATGTTTATATAGGTTCATAAATAGTTTTATAGGTCAGGTACCCCCATATATTACAACCTAAATAAAGGACTTAACCCCCTGATTGCCCCTAGAGTTAACCCTTTCACCAGTGATCACTGTATAAGCTATAATCTCTGCATTTTTAGACCAAAAGGATGTCGGTAAGGGACATTTCAGAAACAGATGTAAAAAAAACACAGATTTTTACATACTGTCCCTGGTTTTACTGAGGCTGGCAACCCTGATGGGGCCCCCTAGTGGCCCGGGGACCTTGGGAAGTGCCCAAATGGCCGAATTGTCAGTCCGCCCCTGGTCACACATTTGGGTGTATACACAGTGCTAAATGACAGACCACTCCCTCTCTCCTCCTCCATGCCCACTAACTAGCTAAACACAATGGGGTGGGATATTACATGTACATTGATGGACATTGAAATCCGCCCACACCATGTTATTGTTAAAAAATGATAAAGATTTGATTCCAAATATATATTTGTATGAAAATTTAATACAGATTATTGATATTGATTCTTTACTTTCACTTTGTATTCCAAAGGCCTTTTTTTTAACATGTGACCAGAAGCAGACGACTAGAAGCCCCTCCTCTTTATGTTTCCCTGCAGACAGGCTGGGAGAGAGCTGGGTCATGTGACAGCTGTATATCAATTAGGAAAAGCGTATGTAGCACCCTCTAGTGTACTATTAGTGGTAGTGCAGGCAAAGGCATGCTTTTTGGCTCATGATAAAATGAGTCTCTGAATCTGGGTCAAAAAGTTTACTGCAGTTCAGGGCTGGATGACTCCTACAGGCAGGCCTCTGGTGCTGGACAGTTGGAGAACGTTCTGGAAACTGGAGGGCGGGGGCCAGGAGGGTTGATCTGCATACTTAGGGGAGTTTGGCCAATCCCTAGGCAGTGGGACTGGCATAGTGGCTAAGCCAGCCTTTAAATATGGATAACAAGACAAAAACAGAATGGCGCACGAGAGGGTAACGAAACACACTGATAATACAACTAAAAGTCTATAAGGTCCAGGAAGTATACGTATGTTTTTCTCCCTTTAAATATGGATAAGTCATGCTGGCAGGGAGTTGGGTGTAAGATGGAGTGCTGAGGAGACTGTCGGTGGTACTTGAGGGAAACTGCTGCCGGGGGGCTCTGTCTCGGGCTGGCCTGGGGGGATTCTGCCAGCATCAGGGTCTGAAAGGAATCTTGCCTGGAAAGCAGCAATAGCAAAGAGGACAGTGTGAATACACCTCAGCACTTTCAGGAACTTGCAAGGGGAAAGACTGTCGCATGTAACAAGCCTTTCTAGAAGTCAGCATTGGGTTTAAAATGATTGTAAAGTTTTTTTTTTTGTTAAATAACAAACATGTCATACTTACCTGCTCTGTGCAAGGGTTTTGCACAGAGCGGCCCCTTTTCTGGGGTCTCCCTGCGGCGCTTCTGGCTCCTCCTCCTGCCCCCACGGAGAGCCGCTTTCCATGGGGGCACTCGTGCGGGCATGCTCCCAAGTCCTGCTGCTGCGTCCATTGACACAGGCAGCAGGACTTGGCCCCGCCCCCCGGCTCCAGCGTCATTCGATTTGATTGACAGCAGCGGGAGCCAATGGCTCCTACTGCTATGAATCTATCCAATGAGGACCCGAGACAGCAGGTGGCGCTGCTGTGCTCGTCCCAGTTGCTGGAACAGTCGGGCTCAGGTAGGAAAAAGGGGGGCTCTGGGGGAGAGCTGCCGCATAGGAGGTTTTTCACCTTAATGCATGGAATGATTTAAGGTGAAAAAACTCAAGGGTTTATCAACATGGGGACAAGGTGCTTTGGGGTGGGGGGTCCCCCTTCCCCAAAGCACCCCTCAATGTTGAGGCACGCGGCCTGGTACGGCTCAGGAGGGGGGGGGCGCCCACTCGTCCCCACCCCCTTTCCTGACCAGCCGGGCTGCATGCTCGGATAAGGGTCTGATAAGGGTACTGAAAGTTTCTAGTCCATGAGGGGCTTTTGCTTTTTTTATCAGAGACTGTCAGTGTCCAGGAAGAAAGACCGTTCTGAAATGTGTACATATGGAGGAAGTGGTTTCCAGGTTGTGCATCCCATAATTCCTATTCCCCATCCAAGTTTTTACCCCTAATAAAACATAAAAACCAAGCTCATAGACTTCCTTGTGTCTGGATAAAGTGTATACTTGAATACTTGTTGTCTGGCCTTGCAAGGTTGGGGAACCTGATCACAAGCAGCTCCTTCGGGGGTGAGTGATACAGGTATTTAGATATTCTCTTTATTATAATAATTACAAAGTCATCATCCACATACAGACATAGTAGGGACAATGTAAATTAATCAGTGTGTGTTTAGTATCACATTAAGGTTAGAGTCAAAAAGCAAATTTAACTTCTTCAGATCCGCTATATATCCGAATGATGGCTACAGCGCTTTGCCGGGAGGACGTCTATTGGCGTCCTACCGCGCCCGAGTGGCCTGCGCGCCTCCTGCTGGGCGCGCTCTGTGATCGGTGAGGCTATGAGACTCGCTGGATCAGAGATCGGAGTAAGGGGTCGATCCCGACCCCTTACCACGTGATCAGCTGTCAGCCAATGACAGCCAATGGAGCCGGTAATCGGCTATTTTTTCTCCTCACACTGACAGCGAGAGGAGAAAAAAAAAAGCCGTTCACCGGCGGCCGTGAGAGTGACATCAGTCCTGATCACAGAGAGCTGCCGCCAGCTCCTCAGTGCCCACCTGTCCCACCTGCCAGCGCCACCTAGCAGTGGACAACAGTGCCACCTACCAGTGCCCACCAGCGCCACCCATCAGTGCCCACAGTGCCACCCATCAGTGCCCACAGTGCCACCTATCAGTGCCCACAATCAGTGCCTCTTCAACAGTGCTGCACACCAGTGCCACCTATCAGTACCCATCAGTGTCACCTACCAGTGCCCATCAGTGCCCATCCGTGCCCATCAGCAGTGCCCACCAGTGCCACCTATAATTGCCCCCTATCAGTGCCCATCAGTGCCATCTATCAGTGCCACCCATCAGCGCCCATCAGTGCCATCTTATCAGTGGCCATCAGTGCCGCTTTATCTGTGCCCATCAGTACCGCCTTATCTGTCCTTATCAGTGCCGCCTTATCTGTGCCTATCAGTGCCGCCTTAACTGTGCCTATCAGTGCCCACCAGTGCAGCCTATCAGTGCCCACTAGTGCAGCCTATCAGTGCCCACCAGTGCCGCCTCATCAGCGCATATCAATGAAGGAGAAAAATTACCTGTTTTCAAAATTTTATAACAAACTATGAAACATGATTTTTATCAGCGCCGCCCATCAGTGCCATCTTATCAGTGGCCATCAGTGCCGCTTTATCTGTGCCCATCAGTACCGCCTTATCTGTCCCCATCAGATATTATCTGTGCCTATTAGTGCCGCCTTAACTGTGCCTATCAGTGCCCACCAGTGCAGCCTATCAGTGCCCACCAGTGCAGCCTATCAGTGCCCAACAGTGCCTCATCAGCGCATATCAATGAAGGAGAAAAATTACCTGTTTTCAAAATGTTATAACAAATTATGAAACATGATTTTTTTTTCAAAATTTTCAATTTTTTGGGGGTTTGTTTAGCAAAAAATAAAAATCCCAGCTGTGATTAAATACCACCAAAAGAAAGCTCTGTTTGTGGGCAAAAAATTATAAAAATTTCATTTCGATACAGCGTTGCATTACTCTAGTGTCACTGTAATTGTCGTTCAAAGTGCGTCAGCACTGAAAGCTGAAAATTGGTCTGGGCAGGAGGGGGGTTTAAGTGCCCAGTAAGCAAGTGGGTAATTAATGACTAAGAAGACTTTAGGTTTTGTTTTTCATCATAGCCAAAAAGGTTAATGTTGAAGATTACTGGATTGTTTACTCTTACAGGTCAGTTACTTCACCCCTCCAGCCGGGCTCAGCAATCATTTTCTGTTTCCCTCAACCCTAAGTGTTGCACCAACGGTCTCTTCACAAGCTAAAGGCCTTGCCCGGCTCCTTCAAGCCTTCGGCTGGTCATGGGTAGGTGTCCTCTCTCAGGAAATGAGTGCTTCCACCTTGGGCCAGACATTTGGAGAAGAGCTGCAGGCTACAGGTGCATGCTTGGCATTTTGGGAAAACATTCCTTCTTCTGTGAAAGATGTCAATAGCGTGGCAGGCATTATTAGACAGTCAACGGCAAAGGTGGTGGTTGTCTTCTCCCTTGAAGCCTACCTGAATCCAGTTTTGTTGGAGCTGGCACGCAATGGAGACAGTAAAGACCGAATTTGGATATCAGCTAACGCTTGGTCTACATCTGCAAGACTGGTGGGTCCTTGGCTATCCCATTTTCTAAAAGGCTCTCTAGGACTTGTTCTTCGGAACGGGGCTGCTCCAGGTTTCAGCAAATTTGTATTTGGATTAAATCCTAACCAATTCAACAATCATCCATTGTTTTTGGAGTTCTGGGAGGAAGCATTTAGCTGCCAATGGCCCCCAGATGGGAAACATTCATCTCTGCTTCCTTCAAATAATGTTTATAATGAATCTTCGACAGCTTCTGTGACCGTATCATCAGTTACCAATGCAGCACTGTATGCTACTTCTCTCAATAATATGTCTTTGTCTAATTCAACATTTACCTCACCGTCTCCATCCTCTGCAAAGACATTATGCACAGGACTGGAGGACGCTGCTTCTCTACAGATATTCTCAGATATCAATGACCTCCGAGTAACATACAATGTCTACAAAGCAGTAAAGATGGTTGCCAAAGCTCTCCACGACATGGCTACTTGTCAAATCATGAACAGATCCTTGGATATAGGTCATTGTGTAGACATTCAACATTTTCAGCCATGGCAGGTTAGGTTGCTATCTATGTGTTTTATATAAGGAACACATTTAAAGATTAAAGTTATGATGTCATAATGTAGAGAATAAGATTTCCTTTCATTTGAGCCCAGTCTTGCCACACAGATTTACTTAAGGCCTGAGCAATCCTCTTTTATTGTTCAGTTAGAGAAATCTTGACAAAGTCTTGAAAACTTTGTCAAAAACGCCCCCTTGCTGTGAGTGACGGGTGATTTACATATCTCATGCACTAGGTTTACATCCACTTTAAGGCTCCCTTCACACTTGTACGACGCCAAACTCCAGAGACTTTGGAGTGCAACTTGTGTACTACTTTGATGCAACTTTGGATGGATGTGTGACATGTTGTTCCTCTGAAAAGTGGACCCACTGTTGCACCACTGTTGCATGTTATACATTCAGGTATGACTTCAACTGTTGAGGGTTAACATTGAAGTCTATGGCTCTCGAATTGCATGAAAGTTGGACCAAAGTAGGGTATGAATTACTTTGAAGTCGCTGCTACTTTAGGTCGCACATATATGAATAGTTATCATTGGAAAACATGAGGTGCAACTTGTCATGCAACTTTGATAAGTCACACAATTGTGAATGTGGTGTAACTCCAGGTAAGCAGCTAAATACACAGATGAAATTCGTATAAGGGAGCTGTTTTACCTGCCAAAAAAAATTATATCACTCTCCAACCAATTCTCAAATACACAAAGCCATGTTTGGCATTGGGTAGATCTGTTAACCTCTGAGGAGAGGAGAGACAATCAGCAGCATTTCCTCACAGGGGAGACCTGCACAGAAAATCAGGTTACTGATCATCAGTGCAGCCCCAACAGTGCCCAGAAGTGATGACAATTAGTGCCCATCAGTAATGTCAATCAGTGCCCATCAGTGCTGCCAGTCAGTGCTGCCTTTCAGTGTCCATTAGTGCCTGCTAATTAGTGCCGCAAATCAGTGCTGCCAATCAGTGCCCATCAATTCTGCCTATCAGTGCCGCCTATCAGTGCCCATCAGTGCCGCCTATCAGTGCCGCCTATCAGTGCCCATCAGTGCCACCTATCAGTGTCCATCAGTGCCACCTATCAGTGCCCATCAGTGCCACCTATCTGTGCCCATCAGTGCCACCTATCTGTGCCTCCTCATCAGTGCCAACTCATCATTGCCAATCAGTTCCGCCTCATCAGTGCCCAACAGTGCAGTCTATCAGTGCAGCCTATCAGTGCCCATCAGCACACATCAGAGAAGAAGAAAAATTACTTATTTACAAAAAACAAAGAAAAACTTATCTTTTTCAAAATGTTCAGTCTTTTTTTGTTTTTTTTTTAGCAAAAAATAAAAAGCCCAGTGGTGATAAAATACCACCAAAAGAAAGCTCTATCTGCCTCAAAAAAAATGATAAAAATTTAATTTGGGTACAGTGTTTCAGCTGAAGCTGAAAATTGGCCTGGGCAGGAAGGGGGTAAAAGTGCCCTGTATTGAATTGGTTTAACATGTGTAGCCATGTCCCCGTAGGGGTCGCTGAATGTTGTGGTTCACCTGTTACCCTGTCCAGCCCGGCATCCATCTCTCAGTCACTCAGAGACATAGAACAGTCCATAAGCTTTGTTTTTTTGTTCTTTCATTGAGGCGATTGAACTTGGATGGGAAAGGGAAATTATGGGATGCCAAGGACATTCAGTGTAACTTGCTTGGGACTACTAGAAATACTCCTGTATATACACTCCAGTCTTCTCTCCAGCACAAACTCTCACTTAAGAGCACCAGTCTTCACTTGCTGCAGACTATTACTCCCCCAGACTAGCTAGCACTGCATGGTCAGGCCTGACACTAACTCAGCCAGGCCTCAGTGGGTTGTCTTTTGCGGGCAGGGGCCCTGGGCCACCTATGGTGTAGAAATAGTTCAGGTGCTAGCTGTCCTCTATTCAGCTACCAATCCCAGATAGCTCTCTTCAGGCCCTGCCAGCCCTGCAATCTCCACTGCCCTTCCCACAGTCCTCTCTTCTGGTTCTGCACCCATCTCAAACTGCACACTCCCATTTCTCTCAGGCGTGCCTCCTCCCCAGTGCTTCACTCACCAGCCCTCTTGGCTGCGACCAGTTGTCCTTCCTGGAGTCTCTTAACAGTGTTCTCTCCCACTGTCCTCTCCTTACTCTCTCATTTGCCTTCTTCTCTCCTGGATGCACCCGAGTCACGGCCCATGGTCACTGCCCCCCCCCCCCCATCGACAGCCTCCACACTCTCTCACTCCAGCTCTTCCACCCAACAACTCTACAACTCTTCCCCAGCTGGGCTGACCCCGGGTATTTAAAGGAGGGGCTCCCCCTGCCACTGGATGGACTTGTGTCTTTTTTCAACCTAACTAACTATGTAACTATGTAATCCAAGTTGGGGATTGGTCAAGGCTCCTCAAAAATATTCCAGGCAGCTACACCTCTCCTCTCCTCCTCTCTTTCTAGCACATTCTAGAAAGAAGAGGGAGGTGACATTGATGCTACCTGTGAGTCACCCAGCCCTGCCCTGAGCCATTCCCATCCCAGAACTAAAACAAACAGGCCTAGCCACCAGCTAAAATTATAGCACAGGCATTATGTTTTTTTTTTTTCAAGAGCACATCTTGACAGGTTGGCAGCCCTCTGATATATAAAACAACCAGTAGATGTTTCTAAGCTGTCTTAGAAACTGACTGAATCCAGGCTCTATAGTTGTTATCTTTAAGCTTCTTAGGGCAGCGTTTTTAACCCTTTTTTTCAGTGGCAGCATCCTTTAAAAGTGTGCAAAATCTTCAGGCACCTCAATCTTAAATGTGAAAAATGTAAAGTTACTTATCAATGAGAAATCTGAGCCCGCGGCTGGGATGATGCACACAACCGCCTTGATGAAATAACTACACATCAAAAGTCCTTAAAGTCCTTCATAACATCAGAGTTTTCCCCATCACATCAAAGCTCCCTTTTCATATCAGTGGCTTCCCATCACATCAGAGGTCCGCCATCATATCAAAGCCCCCTTCACATCAGAGTTTTCCAATCACATCAGATGTCCCTCATTAAATCATAGCCCTCCTGTTATATTACAACCCCCCTTCATGTTAAAAGACCCCCGTCATATCAGAGGTCCCCCATCACACCAGTGCCCCTACTTCACGTTAGAGGCCCCAATCACATGAGAAGCCCCCTCTTTACATAAGTCTCCCCATCACATCAGTGTTCCCCTATCACAGAGCACACCAATCGCACATCCTCCCATTACAGAACCCCACAAGTCCCCCCATGACACTGTACCCCTTCATCATAGAATTCCCAAATCAAACAATACCTCTTATCACACAGCCCTCTCTTCAAAATTTAGAACCTTACCTTTTAACTGCACCAGCAGGGCAAATGGTGGGAGGTGGAGGAGGTCTTGAGAAGGCGGTCTTCTTCTGAATGCTGGGGGTGGGCTCTGCATGCCACCTGCCCTGAATCACAGTCATGCTTAAATCAGAGCCCCCCCCCGTTATATCACAACCCCCCTTCATGTTAAAAGACCCCCGTCATATCAGAGGTCCCCCATCACACCAGTGCCCCTACTTCACGTTAGAGGCCCCAATCACATGAGAGGCCCCCTCTTTACATAAGTCTCCCCATCACATCAGTGTTCCCCCATCACGGATCGCTCCAATCGCACAGCCTCCCATTACAGAACCCCACAGGCCCCCCCATGACACTGTACCCCTCCATCATAGAGTCCCAAAATCACACAATACCCCTATCACACAGCCCTCTCTTCAAAATGTAGAACCTTACCTTTTAACTGCACCAGCAGGGCAAATGGTGGGAGGTGGAGGAGGTCTTGAGAAGGCGGTCTTCTTCTGAATGTGGGGGGTGGCCTCTGCATGCCACTTGCCCTAAATCCCAGTCATGCGTTGCCATGATGTAGTCGAGCCTGCTGCCATCACCATAGCAAAGAACGCTGCTACCCGGGCCATGGCAACCCATGATGCTGGCAAACTGGGTCCAATGCTCACAATACCCCAGGCAAACCCAGACAGCACCCCAGGGGGTTCTGCAGCACCCTGGTTTGGAAAGATTGTCTTAGAGAATGAACAACTTCACATTAAAAGCAGCTAGAGGTCATGGTTGGCTTGTTTTAAAGCTTTTACTGCTTGCCAAGAATATGTAAATAGTCTTGGTAAAGGTGCACTTTAAGATCAGTAGAACTATGAGTTGTCTGTAAACTTGCCTTATTCTCTAATTCTTGCTTTTCTTCTACAATTACAGTTTTTTTACTACCTTAAGAAAGTGCGACTGAAAGGAAACATCGGAGATGACCTATATTTTGACTCTCTTGGAAACGCACCGGTCATTTACGACATCATTAACTGGCAAGAGGATCCGACAGGAAAAATCAGCTGGGTGCAAGTAGGACTTTATGAAAGTGGCGCAGTGATGGGTCAAGATTTATTCATCAACAAGAGTGGCATTCGATGGGGAGACCACTTTGATCAGGTAAAACATGTCTAGACGAAAGTCAATTTGGTTTTCAGGATGACATTTTCAAAGCAATTTTTGACTAAGCAAAAATTTATTGTAGCTGCCTGATTCCGTATGTTCAGAAAGTTGCTCTCCTGGATTTCGGAAAACCCCACGTCAAGATAAACCCCATTGTTGTTTTGACTGCGTGCCTTGTCCATCGGGAGCTATCTCCAATAAAACAAGTAAGCAACTACTGTACAAGCTGCTTCAAAATTTGCAGTGCCTCTGTCTTGTGTTACAGAATATCCATACTACCAAGTAGACATGTGCACAATAGAATTTTATATTTAGTTTCGTTTTGTTTCTGTTCGTTTCCGTTGATTCGTTACGATTCGTAAATTCATAAGTCGTCGGTGTTCGTATTCGGACTCGTTCGTATTTTCGTAGATTTATTTTTTCGTTGATTCGTTTTCCGTTAGTCTAATTTTCGTTTATTCGAAATTCGTATTTTCGTTGTATTTTGTATTCGGACGCATTCGTATTTTCGTAGATTTAGTTACATTCGTAAGATTGATTTATTCGTACTTTCGTAACATTGTTTTCGTAGATTCGTAATCGGAGCATAATTCATCATTTTATGTAATGTGTATGCTATTATTACATTGTAAGAGACATGGAAAATTACGAATCAAGAAAAAAAAAAAAAAAATAGTTACGAATGTACGAATTTTTTCGTTCAATCCATTCGAAGCACGTTAAGCAGCGCCATTGTAAGAGACACGGGAAAATTACGAATCAAAAAAAAAAGTTACGAATGTACGAATTTTTTCGTTCATCCATTCGAAGCACGTTAAGCAACGCCATTGTAAGAGACACACGGAAAATTACGAATCAAAAAGAAAAAAAAAAGTTACGAATGTACGAATTTTTTCGTTCAATCCATTCGAAGCACGTTAAGCAGCGCCATTGTAAGAGACACGGAAAATTACGAATCAACAAACAAAAAAAAAGTTACGAATGTACGAATTTTTTCGTTCATTTTGATTTTCGTTATTTTTGAATCTTTGTTAGGTATTTTCGTTGTTTTCTGTTTTCGTTTTCGGATTTTCATTCATTCGTAGTTTCGTTGTTTCGAATTTAATTATTTCGTATTTTCGTTGTTTTTCATATTCGTTTGATTCGATAATTCGTTATTCGTTAAAAATTTTACTAAATCATTCGTTCATTCGTACGATACGAATGAACGAATATAACGAATTTGAACGGAAAACGAATTCGTAACTAAACGAATTGCACATGTCTACTACCAAGCATGTGCCTACTGAAATGTATTTTTCCCTATTGGGACAATGTGCTATACTAAATGCCGCGTACACACGATCGGAATTCTCGTTGGAAAAAGCTATGATGGTTTTCCTCTCAAACTTGTCTTGCCTACACACGGTCACACAAAAGTTCTCTGAACTTTCGACCGCCAAGAACACGGTGATGTACAACACTACGGCGAGCCGAGAAAATGAAGTTCAATGCTTCCGAGCATGCGTCAAATTGTTTTTGAGCATGCGTAGGAATTTTGCGCATCAGGATTGCTACAGACGATCGGAATTTCCAATCGGAACTTTTTCCGACCGAAAAATTAAGAAAACATGCTCTCAATCTTTTGCTGGTGAGAATTCGGCCAGCAAAAGTCTGATGGAGCCTACACATGGTCGCATTTTCCGACTAAAAGCTCTCATCGGTCTTTTGCTGGCCAAAATTCCGACCGTGTGTACGCGGCATAAGTTCCACTGGTTTTAGGTATATTCAGTAGAAATTGTGTGACTGGTTTAGGCCAAGCTTAAGTCCAACAAGTTTAGTAGTTGTTCACATTCAACTAAACTTGTTCTGTAATATTAAAGGTGTTTTAACACTCATCCAAGTGGCTTCCTCATTTCAAATAACTGTTGGGAGCATTTTCCAGCATTTAAAAGAGAAATGAGGGATTGAAAATCCCTGTTATCTATGTAACTGCAGCAATCGATCCAGTGCTGCAGCTTTCCCCCACCAGCTTTAACACCAAGAACTTAGTGATCATATGACTGCTGATTGCTCCGTTTTAAGTCGTCAGTGAGCAGAGAGTGGTGACTGTCAATCTTCACTCTCTGCTCTGCCCCTCCAGCACTCACTGGAGCACCAGGCTGTAGACATGTGCGCCATCAATAAATTTGTTTTGTTTCATTCCGTTTCGTACGAAAATTAATTTGTATTAATTCGTGTTTGAAATTCAATTCAGATTCATACGAATTTTCGTTAGATTCGTAAACTTTTCGTGAAATAACGAAAGTTCGTTATGATGAATTTATCATTATGAGGGGTTCCCACCATCCCTGTGCTGAGTTCCCGGGTCTGAGTGTACACCCCGCTGTGCCCATTATGAGGGGTTCCCACCATCCCTGTGCTGAGTTCCCGGGTCTGAGTGTACACCCGCTATGCTCATTATGAGGGGTTCCCACCATCCCGGTGCTGACTTCCCGGGATCTGAGTGTACACCCGCTGTGCCCATTATGAGGGGTTCCCACCATCCCGGTGCTGACTTCCCGGGTCTGAGTGTACACCCGCTGTGCCCATTATGAGGGGTTCCCACCATCCCTGTGCTGAGTTCCCAGGTCTGAGTGTACACCCGCTGTGCCCATTATGAGGGGTTCCCACCATCCCTGTGCTGAGTTCCCGGGTCTGAGTGTACACCCGCTGTGCCCATTATGAGGGGTTCCCACCATCAGTGGCGTCTCCAGCTTTCATATTTAGGGGGGGCACATGGGGGGACAGGGACAAAAGTAGGGGGGCAACTATAAAATGCAATTTTACTACGATCCCCAGGGTGGCAGAAAACAAGAGATATATGTCACCAGCATACCAAGAAAATATAAGGGCCCAAAGCAGTGGGAGAACTATCAGGGTTGCAAAGGTTGTCTTGCCACCGGGCCTTTGTGTTCTGCCACTGTGGTGTTCCCCGGCCTCCTCTTGCTGTCCTGCCCCTGCTATTGACAGTGCTGGTCTGGCATCTGTGTCCTTGGCAGTGGCAGCAGTCTATTAGGACCTAGTGCTGGTGACATTATGGGTGCATGCAGGGGAAGGCTGGCACTATTGGTTGTAGAGAGCCAAGCCCCCAGCTGGTCACCTAGCAGCAGTAATGTTGTATAACCTTCTCTGTTGACATGCTGATCAGGATGTGATCCAGGTGATGCTGCCAGTCAGATCTAATAAACACAGTATTTATTAGCATCAAGAGTACAACCACATCCACCGTATGTTCAGCAGCCATGTGGGCTCTATGCCTGTAAGGTGTGGGCTCCATGCCTGTAAGGTGTGGGCTCCATGCCTGTAAGGTGTGGGCTCCATGCCTGTAAGGTGTGGGCTCCATGCCTGTAAGGTGTGGGCTCTATGCCTGTAAGGTGTGGGCTCCATGCCTGTAAGGTGTGGGCTCCATGCCTGTAAGGTGTGGGCTCTATGCCTGTAAGGTGTGGGCTCTATGTCTGTAAGGTGTGGGCTTTGATCAATGAAATCGCTATGATATTTAACACTAGGATTTGACTAGGAGCATCACCTGGATTGCATCACGGTCAGCATGTCAGAGAAGGCTGCACTGCTGCTAAGCAACCTGCAGGGAGGTCAACTGTCTACTCTACAACCATTAGAGATGGGCTCGGGTGTGTTTGAAATCCCACTTGCCCGATCCCGCCAGGAAGCCGACACTGCACACGGCTAATCACAGGCAGTGATACATTCCTGATCTGTGCAGCTGCGGACCAGGAAATGTCTCACTGCTTGTGCTTAGCGCCGTGCAGTGTGGGCTTCCTGACGGGCTCGGGCATGTGGGATTTTGAACATGCCCTGCCCATCTCTAATAACAAATTGTGCTGGCTCTCCTGTACATTAGCCCCATAAAGTAACCACCACTGGGTTCCAATGTGCCACTACTGCCATGGAGACAGAGACCAGCGCTGTGAATAGCCAGGACAGCAACCCTGGTAGTTCCACCACTGGTCCACACTGCGAGGATTCCCCCATCCACCTATAATGTGTAGATGGGAGAATTGGATCATTTCTTTTTTTTTCATGCAACCTACTAGTTAAATGAAAAAAGTGATCAATGTATGGGCTGCCTAAGTGCTAAGACCAGCCATGGGCAGTTTAAATCTCAGCTGGTTGAGGTTTGAACCATTAATGAGCAGGCTGAATGTACCAAGTTGATCGATCAAATTGGGAACGACCAGCCTGACAGATACTCTTATGATTATCACTAGTGGTTGCTATAGCCACTAGTGATAATGACTGTTTGTTGGGAGAATACAATTGCTGGGCAGGAAGGATATTCCCCTGTCACCACTGTCTGTGTTAATGGGGGGATCATGCAAGTTTCTTTCCTGCACTCTGTGGATGCAGGAAATAATGTTGCATAGTCTATTACCTGCCTAACTGAAAGTGAAAGTAAGTTGTGAAGGTCTTGAAAGAACAGGAGAGGGGAGGGACAGAAGGGGGAGAGAAGGGATGGAGATAATGCAGTTCAGTGATTACAGTGTACTGCAGTGCACACACTTACCCATGCGTCCAGGCTAGAAGAATACTCCCCCTCTCAATAGAGACTGTGTTACTCCAGCGGCAGCCTGAGTAAGATGTGGCGCATCCGCTACGGATGCAAACAAAAAGACATTGCCTTTTTGTAAAAAAATAAAAAAAATAAAAATGTTTTTTTTGGTGTTTTTTTGGGGGGGGCACATGGTGGGGCACAGCATCATTTTGGGGGGGTCAGGGTCCCCTCTGGCCCCCCCTAGGGACGCCATTGCCCACCATCCCTGTGCTGAGTTCCCGGGTCTGAGTGTACACCCGCTGTGCCCATTATGAGGGGTTCCCACCATCCCGGTGCTAAGTTCCCAGGTCTGTACACCCGCTGTGCCCATTATGAGGGGTTCCCACCATCCCGGTGCTGAGTTCCCGGGTCTGAGTGTACACCCGCTGTGCCCATTATGAGGGGTTCCCACCATCCCGGTGCTGAGTTCCCGGGTCTGAGTGTACACCCACTGTGCCCATTATGAGGGGTGCCCATTATGAGTTTTAACTTTTAGGTTGTTAACTTTTCGTAACAATTCCGAATGTTCATTATGAATTTGGATCCGAAATTCGTAAAACGAAATTTTGTATTTCGTACAGAATTCGTAAGCATAAAAATTTGTATTTCGGATTCATACGAATTTCCGGAAATTCGTATGAATTTTTGATTCGTACAAAACTAATCGCACATGTCTACCAGGCTGTAAAGGGGGCAGGATTGGCAGTCTCAGACTCTCAGCGGCATGCTGAGAGGCTGAGCCTCCTGCCAGTCAGGCATCTAGGCAGATCCCGACTTTACTGTTGGGATCCCTGCAGAGCCTGGACCGCCTCTGTGACATCAGCCACCAGCAGGCTTTAACCCATTATCAGCTGAATCTGGGTCTCTGGAGTGAAGAAATAAGTGCACTTCTGTGACCCACAGGAGAAGTATGCCCAAAAGAGCTTAAAGCCTAGTACACACAGGCCGAATTTCGGGTGACAGCCGGTTCAATAAATTCGGCCCGTGTGTATGGCATGCTGGAAAATCAGCAGCTGACCAGCTACCGATCAGCGCTTTCAGCCAATGGCTGAGAGCGATGAGCAGAGTGTTCTAGCGGGGGAGCTGTCCCCTTGTCAGAACACTATAGAACAGCAGGGGAGATCACTGTACTAACATTGAATTGTTAGTACAGCGGCTCAGACCGAACTAGTTCAAAACTAGTGATGTGTACTAGACTTTAACCATACTTCTCCTTTAAAGCCCTATAATTAGTCATCTTAATCCAATCACCATAGTGTGTGTCAATGCAGATACTGATTGTCCAAGAACATTCATTCCAATAAAGGCAGAAATTTTTCTTGTGGTCTTCTTATGGTCTGGAATCCACTTTCTATACCCATAGTCACTGATGACACAACTCCCTAATGCATGCGGGAGACACATTGTCCAAGCACCTGCCTCTGGTACACCCAGGAATGTACACTGTACTGCCACTAGTAATGTAAGCTTAAATAAATTATAGGGAAAAAAAATTGGTTTTTGGGAGAAGGAAACAATGTATTTTTTGCCATAAAATGCTACCTTGCTAGCAGTTAATAAAAAGTGTATTACCATGGAGTCATGAGATCTGGATCATGTGTTAAGTGTCCGAGTTACATGACTGGCGATATGAAAATGAAAAGCAGGTCAATGGTGTTGTCAGTCTGCATATACAGTGCCTTGAAAAAGTATTCATACCCCTTGACATTTCCCACATTTTGTCATGTTACAACCAAAAAACGTAAATTTATTTTATTGCCATTTTATGAGATCAACACACAGTGGCACATAATTGTGGAGTGGAAGGAAATGATAAATGGTTTTCATTTTTTTTTACAAATAAATATGTGAAAAGTGTGTGGAGTACATTTGTATTCAGCCCCCCTGAGTCAATACTTTGTAGAACCTCCTTTCACACAATTACAGCTGCAAGTCTTTTTGGGGATGTCTCTACCAGCTTTGCACATCTAGAGTGAAATTTTTACCCATTCTTCTTTGCAAAATATCTCAAGTTCTGTCAGATTAGATGGAGAGCGTCTGTGAGCAGCAATTTTCAAGTCTTGCCACAGATTCTCAATTGGATTTAGGTCTGGACTTTGACTGGGCCATTCTAACCCATGAATATGCTTTGATCTAAACCATTCCATTGTAGCTTTGGCTGTATGTTTAGGGTTGTTGTCCTGCTGGAAGGTGAACCTCTGACCCCGTCTCAAGTCTTTTGCAGACTCTAACAGGTTTTCTTCTAAGATTGCCCTGTATTTGGCTCCATCCATATTC
Organism: Lithobates sylvaticus; assembly: GCA_028564925.1. Classification (NCBI taxonomy): domain Eukaryota; kingdom Metazoa; phylum Chordata; class Amphibia; order Anura; family Ranidae; genus Lithobates; species Lithobates sylvaticus. The sequence continues at coordinate 56,759,543 of CM053029.1, forward strand.
CTATCAACTCTTACCAGCTTCCCTGTCCCTGCTGAGGAAAAGCATCCCCACAACATGATGCTGCCACCACCATGTTTCACGGTGGGGATGGTGTGTTCAGGGTGAGGTGCAGTGTTAGTTTTTCGGCACACATAGCATTTTGCTTTTAAGCCAAAAAGATACATTTTGGTCTCATCTGACCAGAGCAACTTCTTCCACATGTTTTCTGTGTCACCCATATGGCTTCTTACAAACTAGACTTTCCTATGACTTTCTTTCAAAATTGCCACTCTTCCATAAAGGCCAGATTTGTGGAGAGCACGACTAATACTTGTCCTGTGGACAGATTCTCCCACCTGAGCTGTGGATCTCTGCAGCTCCTCCAGAGTTACCATGGGCCTCTTGGCTGCTTCTCTGATTAATGCTCTCCTTGCCCGGCCTGACAGTTTAGGTGGACAGCCATGTCTTGGTAGGTTTGCAGCTGTGCCATACTCTTTCCATTTTTGGATCATGGATTAAACAGTGCTCCATGAGATGTTCAAAGCTTGGGATATTTTTTTATAACCTAACCCTGCTTTGAACTTCTCAACAACTTTATCCCTGACCTGTCTGGTGTGTTACTTGGCTTTCATGGTGCTGTTTGTTCACTAAGGTTCTCTAACAAACCTCAGAGGGCTCCACAGATGTATTTATACTGAGATTTAATTACACACAGGTGGACGCTATTTACTAATTAGGTGACTTCTGAAGGCAATTGGTTCCACTAGATTCTAGTTAGGGGTATCAGAGTAAAGGGGGCTGAATACAAATGCACCCCACACTTTTCCTATATTTATTTGTAAAACAAATTCAAAACCATTTATCATTTTCCTTCCACTTCACAATTATGTGCTACTTTGTGTTGGTCTATCACATAAAATCCCAATAAATTATATTTGCATTTTTGTCTGTAACATGACAACATTTGGAACATTTCAAGGGGTGTGAATACCTTTTCATGGCACTGTTACTACCACCAGTAGTCCTAGACCAGTAAAGGCAAACCTTGGCACCCCAGATGTTTTGGAACTACATTTTCCATGATGCTGAACTACACTGCAGAGTACATGAGCATCATGGGAAATGTAGTTCCAAAACATCTGGGTGCCAAGGTTCGCCATCACTGTCCTAAACTAAAAGCCAATTGACTTGGTGTGCTGCCGTGAAAGGCTTGGCTAGTTGTATATAAATGAACAGTTGTGCCCATATGGCTAATTCTCTTCTCTGGATCAGTTTTGAGAACATATTCCATACTGACTTGTTGAAAAGTATATTTAGAAATGATTTCCCCCAAACCCTTTAAATGTGATGAACAGGCCAACTCATTTTTGTGGGGTTTTTTTGTGGATATTTCAGTTTATTTTAGAGCAAATACAATAAATAGTTGTGTATAAATCCAATATGGCTTTACTACTGATTTTCATGTATTGTTTCCTCACAGATGCTATTGACTGTTTTTATTGCCCAGAGGACCAGTGGCCAAATAATGCTCGGAACCAGTGTAAGCTTCGGGTGGTGGAGTTACTAATCATTTCTGAACCCCTTGGCATCTCTCTAGCTACTACATCTATCATTGGCTCCATCATGCCAGCTCTTGTCCTATTTCTCTTCATTAAGAACCGAGAAACTCCTCTGATTCGTGCTAATAATTGTGCTCTTAGCTTCATTCTACTGACTGCTCTCACTTTCTCCTTTCTTTGCCCCCTTCTATTCCTTGCTGCACCAGGAAAGCTGACCTGTTTCATTCAACAAGTCGCATTTGGTGTGACCTTTACTCTCTGCATATCCTGCCTCTTGGCCAAGACAGTCATCGTTGTTTTGGCCTTCCGTGCCAGTCACCCAGGTGGGTGCCTCAGAGTGCCAAAAGGACTATGGTGGCCTATACTGTTTGCCTTATACTGCACAGCCGTCCAAATAGTCATTTGCATCTCATGGTGCTTGGTAAATCCGCCATTTTCAGTACATGATACTAGAAGTATATTAGGAAAAATAGTCATCCAATGCAATGACAGTCTTGGTTTTTGGTTTATGCTTGGCTACCTTGGACTACTGTCTACTGTCTGTTTTGTGGTGGCATTCTTGGCCAGGAAACTACCTGGAGCCTTTAACGAGGCTACTCATATAACCTTCAGTATGTTGGTGTTTCTTAGTGTCTGGATATCCTTTGTTCCAGCCTATGTCAGCACACAAGGCAAGCTGTCCGTAGCAACAGAGATGTTTGCCATTTTATCCTCCAGTGCTGGTCTTTTGTTTTGCATCTTCTCACCCAAAGTCTATATCATCTTGCTGCATCCCCAACTTAATACCCGGGCTGTCGTTTCTGGTCATCAGAAGAGACAGACTATCAACAACATTCAAGTGGTACCACCACCTGGCAGAACACATTCTAGAGACGTGAGACTTGCAGGGGGAAAAAACACAAGAATCTGAAAATGGTTTTATTTCAATAAAATGTAAATTTCAGAACATCACTCATTCGTAACTGTCTGTTGGGCAGCTTCTGAAACCTGAATAAAGTTTCTACTTATGCCCCGTACACACGGTCAGATTTTCCGACGGAAAATGTCCTATCGGACCATGTTGTCGGAAATTCCGACTGTGTGTGGGCTCCATCGGACTTTTTCTGTCGGAGTTTCCGACGGAAAAAGTTTGAGATCCTGCTCTCAAATTTTCCGACAACAAAGTCCTATCGGACTTTTTCCGATCGTGTGTAGCGAATTCCGACGGACAAAGTGCCACGCATGCTCAGATCACATTACAAGACCAAAGCTATTGGCTACTAGCCTCTACCTAGTCCCGTCGTACGCAACAAACGTCACCACGTTCAGGATGATCGGATTTTCCAACAACTTTGTCCGACCGTGTGTATGCAACACCAGTGTTGGACAAAATCCGTCTGAAAAAATCCAACGGATTTTGTGGTCGGAAATTCCGGCCGTGTGTACGGGGCATTAGACACACTAAAGCTAATATCTAAATAAAGCAATGTCAAAATTACCTCAGATGAGAATAGGTCTATTCCCCCCCCCCCACAAAATGGAAATAAATGGATTGTTGGATGGTGGGAGGGAACGGCATAAACCTGCAATATCAGAGCTGAAGTCACTTTTTCATAATAAAACTCGAAAGCTGCGACACTTTAGGGCATTTCAGAAAGTAAAGCCGCGTACACACGATCGAAAATTCGGCCAGCAAAAGACCGATGAGGTGGCAGACAGTCCGGTGCGGAACGCAAGAAAAAATTATCAGCTCAAGATGAGATCCTGCCCCCTTCCCTCCCCACCCCCTTATCCCACATCCCACTCCTCACCCCCCTATTTTCCTTATACGCTCTTAAATACTCTCCTAGTTGTTTCTTGCCATGATTGTGCAATGTTAAAAAGTTATCCAACTAAAAAACCTGGAAACAAGCGCCCTAACCATAATGAGAAATTTGGGCCTGGCAACAGATTCTCGGCCAATACCATACCAGCCCACGGACAAGCGAAAGTGAATACGCCGGGCACCCCAGCTGGGGCCTGGCTGTGGTCAGGGCGTGGGTACGATGCCAGAGGCAGTCAGTAGGAGGCCTTAATGACCCCCCTCCTCTGGCATGGAACCCAGGCTGGAAAGCACGGGGGCAGACTGGGGGCAGGGCACCCCCCCCCCGATCACACATACCGCTGTAAAACGAGGGACCGACTGGGAGGGGGGTGCATGCCCAAACAGCTGCGAATCAGCCAACAAACCGAGGTCCTGTACCTGCCACAGTTAAAAGACAGGGCAACATGGCCATATACCATGAATAGGAGAATGACCCCTCTGATGGTGTAAGTGCCTTCATTTCTTCATGCTCTTTCTTTTCTTTTGTTACTGAAGAAATTATAAAATGTTGGTCACTGTAACACATGTTTTATGCCTAACTGTAAAACCATGACTAACCCAATAAACACAGTTTACAAAAAAAATAAAAAAAGACAGATGAGAGCTTTTGGTCAGAAAATGCGACCGTGTGTATGCTCCATCAGACTTTTGCTGACCGAATTCCCGCCAGCAAAAGATTGAGAGCAGGTTCTCAATTTTTCGTAAAATGTTCCGATCGGAAATTCCGATCGTCTGTACTAATTCCAAAACGCAAAATTCCTACGCATGCTCGGAAACAATTCGACGCATGCTCGGAAGCATTGAACTTAATTTTCTCCGCTCGTCGTAGTGTTGTATGTCACCACGTTCTTGACGGTCAAAAGTTCAGCAAACTTTTGTGTGACCGGGTGTATGTAAGCTGAGCTTGAGTGGAATTCCGTCGGATAAACCATCCAAGATTTTTCCGACGGAAATTCCGCTCGTGTGTACGGGGCATTACTGTCAAATTGCTTGCTCCTACTTCTGTACGGGTACTCTATTATATATCTAAAAACAGTGAGGGGTTTGAATTATTGTTAGGTTTTTATTATGGAAAAAATCAATAGATGGTGTCGCGCTCCTAGGCTGATGTCAGTGTAAGAATCGCATAAAGTCGCTGTTGTGTGAAATCAGCGAACTAGTGGTAATATGCACATTAAAGTGACTGTGTGCAATGACTAAAATCAAGCTGTAGGGCATCGATCAATTAATATATAAAAGATGAGCATAAATATATACGTATATATATATATATATATATAGGTTTTTATTATACTGCATAGGAGATTCATCCTATTTGATCCGTTGACCATTGTCATCAGGATAAAAGCAAGGAAAAGATCCATAACTTTGAGCTGAACTTGCCACCAGAACAGAAATAGACAGTATGCTAGACAGTAAAATCACTATGCCAAGACAATTTATAAGAGAGCTCTGTACCACTAGACTGGGATTTACTCATGAATCAGCAAAATAAACAGGGAATATTAGCATTAACTGCAATGTGAATAATAATAAAATAACTAGTCTAGCGTGCACTCCAGGAGAATGGCTATGATATGGTACAATGTCCCCTGAGAGGTACCTCTTAGTATAGGCAATACAAAAGGTCTCTGTGTAGCAGCTGTAAAAGAGCAGTATTTAGTCCTAACTCTTCAGCTGGCTAGTGTTGGGGCCCAACTGCACCAATGGTGCACATGAGAATAGTTCCAGTGAAGCCTGCAGGCAGAAAAAAGACTACTAGCTGGTCAGTTCCTAAATGGCTCAGTCTTTCTAGCAGCAGATAGGAAATCTCCACAGCAGCAGCTCACCAGTCCCAGCAGTATTGCAGCTCACCATCCAGTCACACACAGCGATTAGTCTACTTTCTGCTCTGCACCCAGGTGACTCTAGATTCCACGCTCAGGATCCCACTCAGACCGCCGTTGTGCAGCAGCAGTGGTGCACAGTGGACAGTGATATAATAGTTGATGTCACTTTCTATATAAAATAATGATACTTTCAGCCATTTCAGAAGACAACTGTCAAAATATATGCTCCTACTTCTGTACAGGTACTCTTTAAAGCATATCTAAAGCAATGAGGGGTTAGAACTATTGTTAGGTTTTTATTGCTGCATACTGCATAGGAGATTCATCTTATTTGACCTGGTGACCATAGTCATCATGATGAAAGCAAGGAAAAGGTCTATAACTTTGAGTTAAACTTGTCATTAAAGCTGAAAGAGAAGGATCTAAGAGAGGATTTCCTTCACGTTGAAGATGTTTTTCTTTCACTTCTTCTTGTGTCCATGGGACAAGAAGAAAGAGAAATTTCCCCAATGGGACACAGATGGCAATAATCTTGAAAGACGTTTTATCGTTTCACTACTCTACCCAAAATTAAAACTGGCTTTAAGTATACTTTAAATCGGGCAGTCCAACTAGTTTACTAGCTCATATACTGGACAGAAAAGATGATTCTGGGGAGTGTGAACTCCTGGAGGTGCACAAGTGAACTGTGAGGATTTGTAAACCTTCAGGTGACCATGAATCAGCTTGACCTTTGTCAAATCCCAGGATGGGCAAATCAATTTGCTCATCTCTAATTGTAGTGTAGCGGCCATAACCCTCAATGGGGCGGCCTTGACTTTTGGGCTTACCGGTTACCTCCTCTTGGCTTGTCGATGAATGTCTAGTGGTTCCCAGGGTTAGTACCCAACAACTTTGGATGCTGACACAATAAAAGTCCTTTTTAAGGTTTTTATTCTTGCAGTGGTAACATCCAACAAAACACAGTCTCATGGGGGGAATAGAGGGCAAGGGTGAAGAAACTCAGGCACCTTGAACTGCTGACATCCAAAAAAATCTTTAATCAAACCCAGAGAGTAGCCACTCACAGCTGGGTAGTTCAGTGCTGGACAAACCTCTAGCCAGAGGTTATGGCAGCCAACAATGTGATCCGGAAACTTGCAAAAGTCTCTGACACAGAATAAACTTTCAACCGAAGGTGAATAGGAACTTTTCCCCAGTACCTTGAACTTTCTCTGTCTCCTTGGCAGTACTGTGGAAGTGTGGATTCTTTAGTGTCCATACAACTCAGCTTCCAGGCTCTTACTGAGATACCAGTTTGTTGGCCCTCCTCCGAAGAGTCCTCCCCCGGTCGCTTACACAAGCTGCGGTGCCCCTTTAAGACTGAGAGCACACCTGGACGCCTTGAATCCTCCTTCAGTTACTGCGCCTTGGACCAAGACTCGGGAACAGACGGATCATGCAGGTCTATGGGGCTAGTCAAACTGACCATGTTGCGGGACGGCAAACGCTCCCAGGCCCGGGACCCCTCGCGGGGCTACTCCGGTCCAGAACCAGGAAACAAGACTGTGGCCGAACCCCGAACACGTGACCTCAGCACCTTAAGTACCCTTCCCCAGACTACACAGCGGGGCCAGACAAACTCACTGATTGGCTCCGGTAAAGACTGATACCTAAGACGTCCAACCAGGCCTGGTTCTAGGCCTGTCATGTGTACCTAGCTGCACCCATGACCAGGCAGAACCCTAGTACAGCCCAGCCAAACTGATGCCAAATTTAACCTGCACAATTAACCCTCAGAACCCCATTACTGTTCTGAGGGAAAAAACTAAATTTCCACATATAGCGCACACTTGTCCAAGTGTGACCGCTATAGTAGTATGCACAAATACATGAAACTCTAGGAAAGACTTGTACACCCCTCACCCTGCCCTCCCAACACTCATGCACACACTTTGGACACCCTCAGATGCAAGCACTTTGCGATGTTAGTGCCACAATCTGCATGGAGTTGGGCACAGTGTACAGCCTGAAAAGACCCTAGAGCACTGAAGAGGGCCCATTAAACAAATTCAGTTGTGACACACATGGCCAAAAAACTATGAACGTCTGACCATCCAGTGGCAGCCCGTCCATTAGGGGTGCATGGGCACCGCCCCCCCCCCCCCCCCAGCTATGCGTCCGGCCCCTAATCTACAGACAGGGCGCCTTATGCATGGATTCCAATTGGGGGGGGGGGGGTTAAGCACGTGATTAGAGCCACAGGCTCTAATAGGCTTCAAAAAAGGGTGGGCTTGGGGCAGAATACTGATTCTTCTCCCAGCCAATCAGAAAGCAGGTCGTGAGACCCGTTTCCCAATTGGCGGAAAGGAGAAGAGATCTTATTGGCCAAGGGGGAGGAGGGAGGAGACGCATGGCCAGAGGAGACGCACAGCCGGAGGATGAGCAGGGGAAGAGCGACCGACCCACCAACCACCACGATGGCTCACCCGCAGCAGCTCAGCCATCCAGCACTCCCCAGATCAGACAGAGGAGGGAGAAGGGGGTGACGTTGGTTTGCTGCCCCTGAATTATTGAGCAGAAGCCGCCACTGTGACCATCACACCTATATGAGCTTTTTGGACACCCTCTTTCAAAACCATGGGCGATAATATAAAGTGAGTCACCTCTTTGTGGCTATAACAGCCTCCACTATTCAGGGATGTTCTCCATAAGATTTTGGAGTGTGTCTGGGGGAATTTTCGCCCATTTATCCAAAACATATTTGTTGGGTCAGGTACAGATGTTAGACGAGAAGACCGGCTTGCAAATTACATTCCAGTTCATGCTAAACGTGTTCAATTGGGCTGAGGTCAGGGCTTTGTGCAGGCCACTTAGGTACCCCTACACCAAACTCATAATACCATCTTTTAAAGAGTTGGCCTTGTGCTCGATGGCCACGGCAGAGCAGAGAAGGGCCTTCTCCAAACTGTTATCACAAGGTTGAATGCACACAATTGTCTAAAATGTCTTTGTATGCTGTAATAATAACAGCATCTCTGGAAGCACCTGAACAAAATAATTTGGAGGGATGTCCACATACTTTGGCTGTATAGGTAGGTGTGATGGTCAAATGCTTAAACACCTTTGACTCTATTGTGTGGCTAATTCTACGTACACACGATCGGAATTCTCATCAGAAAAAGCTCTGATGGTTTTCCCGACGGAATTCCGCTCAAACTGTCTTGCCTACACACGGTTACACCAAATTCCGACGGTCAATAACACCGTGACATACAACACTTTCGACTGCACTATAAAAGGGAAGTTTAATGCTTCCGAGCATGCGTCGAATTGTTTCCGAGCATGCGTCGAAATTTTGTGTGTCAGAATTGCATACACACGATATAAATCTGATAGAAAGGTTTTCCGTCGGAAAAATTAAGACCAGGTTCTCAATCTAAAGTCCGTCGGAAATGCCGACAGAAAAAGACCGATGGGCATACACACAGTCTGAAAATCCAATGGAAAGCTCCCATCAGACTGTTTCCATCAGAAATTCCGTCCATGTGTACGCTGCATAACAGTTATGCAGATAAATGTCATCATATTGTAAATACATTGACCTGTTAACATTGTGATCAACATAGTGAGAGCAAGTATAAAATAGAGAGATCTCTTATCAAAAAGTCTCTCAGTAAAAAGGCAATGAGCAATTATATTGGTTGGCGGATGCTGTAGAGTTAATCCCCCTGTCAGCCTCTTATTTAATTTATGGATTCTATTGGTGAGTTCTCCTGGGTCTGGACACCTGCTCATTATGATGACCTCTCACAATGACTTCCTTTTTTTTTCATTTATTTTATGGTGAATGTAACAAGAGGAACACACAAACGTGGGTGGGAAAACCCAAACCTCCCAAGGGGACAGGAACAGAGCTGGGAATTATAGCAGTGAGATCTCCCGTTGGGTTGTCCAGGAGTCTCCACATATCAGGGGCTTTCCAACAATCTCCACCTATGACTAAAATATTACAAAATTGCACAGTTCCAAGTAACTCTAGAATTCGCCTTACCATTTGCAGGTTGTAGGCCATGTATGGTAGCCCTTTAGAATTGTTTTGTGTTACCCGTCATTACATTATATCAGTATTCCTCGTAACCCTAGAATTTGCCTTACCATTTGTATATTTGTAGGCCATGGTGGTGGCCATTAGAATCGTATCGTGTTACCCGTCATTACATAATATCAGCGCTCTTGGCTTCTTCTGGGATTTTGGACAGCTGTGAAACCTGATTAATGGTCTAATTTTACACTAGCCGTCTCTGTTGATTTTTCCATTCCCCTCTCCAGTTCAATCAGAAAAATACAGTGCTTCTAAATATATTCTGAAGGAACCGAATTCCCTTGCTTTCCTTGTCCATCTGTGGTGCACTTTCCTGATGTTTTTCAATAAACGAGGATGAATCTGACTTATGGATATATTTGATGTACATTAAACTTTATCAGCAAATATTAAAATTCTACTAAATACTTTAAAGTTTAAGTCCAGCTGTCTGTGAAAATAATCTTTATTATGTGTCTTGTTTTGAAGCTATTTGTTGTGTTTCATGCAATATACTTCAAAGGTTCCCCAACTGTACCTTATTTGGAACCAGATTCCTCTGTCCCTCTTTTCGCCTTGGTTGCCCCTTTTTTGGTCTAAAATATAGACCTCTATAACAAAAATGGTCTATGTAGTTACCAAAAGTGTTTTACTATACTAAACCTTTCAGCCTTTCTCAACGTTTTTAACACAGAGGGACCCTTGGAATAACTTTTAGTTCTTATGGAACTTCTGCTAATAATTACTACATTGTAAGATGCAACATAGTAATAAATAAAATAAGCAATTAAATATGTTTTTTCAGGAGCAGTCATTTTAATGATGCATAAAGTGAAAAAAAAAAAGTGAAATTTTCCTTTAAATATGGTACCTGGGGGGTGTCCAAAGTATGCCTGTGAAGTGGCATGTGTTTCCCGTGTTTAGAACTGTCCTTGCACAAAATGACATTTGTAAAGGAAAAAAAAGAAGCATTTAAAACCACTTGCGGCTTTAGGTTTGTTCTTAAGTAGAATCTGAACAGGTACATTATGAAGTGTAGCTCCATCCCAAAAAAATCTATTTTTATGCTTTTTGGAGAACATAGGGAGGGGTTATCACCCCTGTAACATTTGCTGTCTTTGCACATCTGTTCAGAACATGTCACCTCACTTTCCGTCCCAATGACAAATGTTTTTTGGAAAAGTGGGGTTTTAATTGAAACAAGGATTGGTGATAAAGCATCAGTAGAGAGGAGATACCTTTTTCCCAAATTAAATCTAACATGATAGAATTTCCCTTCCTAGGGGTAGATTTCCTCTCACTTCCTGTTTTCTATTTCCGTTTGCAAGTAGGATTCGTTTGTAAGTTGGATGTTTGAAAGTAGGGGCCTGCCGTATATACTCTGCAGAAATTTGCCCTATTAGATGTTGGTGTAGCCACAAGACTGGTGGGCACAGGAATGGGCCCTGCTGTGAGTTATTAGATCAAGATTTCTAATTGCATGCACCTGTTGAACAGGGCAGAAAAATTGGGCCTTTGGTGGTGGTGGTGGTGGACGGTGTTGCCACAAGACTGTAAGCCCTCACAGTTACTCTTGGTGGCGCAGGAATGGGCCCTGCTGTGAGTTATTAGATCAAGATTTGTAATTGCAAGCACCTGATGAACAGGGCAGAAAAATTGGGCCTTTGGCGGTGGTGGTGGACGGTGTTGCCACAAGACTGTAGGCCCTCATAGTTACTCTTGGTGGGTGCAGGAATGGGCCCTGCTGTGAGTTATTAGATCAAGATTTGTAATTGCAAGCACCTGATGAACAGGGCAGAAAAATTGGGCCTTTGGCGGTGGTGGTGGACGGTGTTGCCACAAGACTGTAGGCCCTCATAGTTACTCTTGGTGGGCGCAGGAATGGGCCCTGCTGTGAGTTATTAGATCAAGATTTGTAATTGCAAGCACCTGATGAACAGGGCAGAAAAATTGGGCCTTTGGCGGTGGTGGTGGACGGTGTTGCCACAAGACTGCAGGCCCTCATAGTTACTCTTGGTGGGCGCAGGAATGGGCCCTGCTGTGAACTATTAGATCAAGATTTGTAATTACCCGCCCCTGTTAAACAGGGGCTGAAAAATTGTGCCTTAGGCACTGGTGCTGGTGCCACAACACTGCAACCCCTCACAGAGACTGTACTTGGAGCACAGCAGTCACACGTGTTGCGAAGCATTTTTTTAAAAAATTGTAAGTACACGCCCCTGTTAAACAGGGGCTGAAAAATTGTGCCTTAGGCACTGGTGCTGGTGCCACAACACTGCAACTCGGCCCTCACAGATACTGTACTTGGAGCACAGCAGTCACACGTGTTGCGAAGCATTTTTTTAAAAAATTGTAAGTACAAAACGCCCCTGTTAAACAGGGGCTGAAAAATTGTGCCTTAGGCACTGGTGCTGGTGGTAATGTACTGAGGTACATCATCCCTAAAAGACTGCTGCTGCTGATGCTGAGTGCCAGGCTCCACCTCCATGCTCACACAATCCTCCTCCTCCTCCTCCTCCTCCTCATCCTCTTCCTGTGTGATGGGTGGGACAGAAGGAACACTGTCCGGATAAAAGGGGGCCTTGAGAGGCAAGGAAGTCCTCCTCTTCCTGCCTCTGTTCTGCCTCAAGTGCCCTGTCCATTATCCCCGCGCAGCGTATGCTCCAACAGGTGGACAAGAGGGACAGTGTCACTGATGCATGCACTGTCACTGCTCACCATCCTCGTGGCCTCCTCAAATGGTGAGAGGACAGTGCATGCATCCCTGATCATGCTCCACTGACGTGGGGAAAAAAAACCAAGCTCCCCTGACCCTGTCCTGGTGCCGTAGTCGCAAAAGGTACTCATTGATGGCCCTCTGCTGCGTGTGCAGTCGCTGCAGCATGGCCAACGTTGGTTCCACCTGGTGGGCATGTCACATATTAGGCGGTTCTTGGGCAGGTTCAGCTCCTTTTGCAGCTCAGTCAGCCGAGCACTGGCATTATAAGATCGGCGGAAATGCACACAGACTTTCCTGGCCTGCCTCAGGACATCTTGTAAGCCTGGGAACCTGCCCAAGAACCGCTGCACCACCAGGTTGAGGACGTGAGCCATGCAGGGCACATGGGTGAGCTGCCCCTGTCGCAGGGCGGAGAGGAGGTTGGTGCCATTGTCAGAAACGACCATTCTGGCTTAAGCTGACGTGGCGTCAACCACCTCTCGGCCTGCCCCTGCAGAGCTGCCAGAACCTCTGGCCCAGTGTGGCTCCTGTCCCCCCCAAACACACCAGCGCAAGCACGGCATGGCATCTTTTTTGCCTGCGTACTTGCGTAGCCCCTGTACGCCTACGGAGCACCGCTGGTTCCAAGGACAGAGCACTGGAGGAAGAAGAAGAGGAGGGGGTGGAGGAGAGAGGTGTGTCACAACCAGTAGCAGTAGTCGCGTTTTGGAGGCGTGGTGGCGGAACAACCTCCAACACTACTGCACCTTGTCCTGCATCCCTCCCAGCTGCCAATAGAGTGACCCAATGGGCGTGAAAGAAAGGTACCGTCCCTGTCCATGCCTGCTGGACCATGAGTCAGCGGTAATATGCACCTTACTGCTGACCGCCCTGTCCAGCGAGGCATGGACATTGCCCTCCACATGCCGGTAGAGAGACGGAATCGCCTTCCGCGAGAAAAAGTGGCGTTTGGGAAACCTGCCACTGAGGAACCGCACATTGAACAAACTCACGGAAGGGGGCCGAGTCTACCAACTGAAAAGGCAGCAGTTGAAGTGCTAGCAATTTAGCCAGGCTAGCATTCAACCGCTGGGCATGTGGATGGCTGGGAGTGTACTTCTTTCTACGGTCCAGCAGCTGGGGCAGGGAAATTTTGCCTGCTGCAATCGGACGTCGGTGTACTGCAAGTACTTGGTTGTGACACACCTAATTCTACACCTTCAGTCCTCTCAGAGCAGCTTTCAGAGAGGACTGAAGGTGTAGTGGGGATGGAGATCCCAGCTGAGGAGGAGCAAGGAGAGGTCCGCTTAGTTCTTTGGTGTGGGTCTTTTATGTGTGCCTGCCAACGAGCTGCATGGCAGGTCGCCATATGTCTGGTCATGCTTGTGGTGCCCAAGCGGCTGATGTTTTGGCCACGCGAGATACGCTTGAGACAAATATTGCAAATAGCAGTGGTGCGATCTGCTGCACTCGTCTCAAAAAAGGCCCACACCAAAGAACTTTTCTGATAACGTGCAGAGGCAGCGCCCTGCACAGGCGGAGCTCTGCGGTGTTGTACAGTTGCTGTGCTGGCCTCTACCTGGCCTCCAGGGGGCATCCTGCCTCGTTGGACATGTGACGCCGCATCCTCCTCCTCCTCGTCCTCCTCCTCATCCTCTCTCCCTTGAGGCACCCACGTGGAGTCAGTGACCTCATCATCCCCTCCCTCTTCACCACTAGAGCAAACCTGGCAGTAAGCTGCAGCTGGTGGAACAGTACTGCCAGATTCCTCAAGCTGGGTATCGTCATCCGAGCCTTCGAATCGTTGGGCATCCTCCTGGAGCATGTACCCAACACTGTGCTCAAAGAGTTCGGGGGACTCCTCAGGAGGACATGGTGGGTCTAGGGAAGGGGTGGCTGATGATGCTCTGTCAGTACCCTGAGCCTGGGTGAGAGAGGATAGGAGGATGAGGAGGGCTTGGTCATCCATTCTACCAAGCCTTCAGCATGATGCGGCTCCACATGTCCAGCTGCCGAAAACAAAGACGCGCGTGTCCCATGGCCACGTGCTGATGACGATGCACGACCACGTCCACGTCCACGGCCACGTCCACTAGAAACAGAGCCTGCCTGCCCTGTGTTCTTGGCTCTGCACGCTCTGCCTCCCCTTGGCGGTCTTCCAGCCATTGTAGTGGGTAGTCCTGTGGGTGCTGCTGAGAAGAATATATAGGAGCTCTGTGTGATGTAAAGAAATTGAGGAGCTCTGTGTGATGCCACTAACACACTAGAAGTCCTGTGGGGCTGCTGAGAAGAAAATATAGGAGCTCTGTGTGATGCCACTAACACAGCACTACAAGTCCTATGGGTGCTTCTGCAAAGAAAATAGAGGAGCTCTGTGTGATGCCACTAACACACTAGAAGTCCTGTGGGTGCTTCTGCAAAGAAAATAGAGGAGCTCTGTGTGATGCCACTAACACACTAAGAAGTGTGGGTGCTGCTGAGAAGAATATATAGGAGCTCTGTGTGATGCCACTAACACACTAGAAGTCCTATGGGTGCTTCTGCAAAGAAAATAGAGGAGCTCTGTGTGATGTAGAGGAGCTCTGTGTGATGCCACTAAGCACACTAGAAGTTCCTGTGGGTGCTGCTGTGAAGAATATATAGGAGCTCTGTGTGATGCCACTAACACACTAGAAGTAGAGGCAGGTATATTGCCCCCTCACACTAATAGTTAGTGTAGTGTCCCTCTTACATTAGTGGTAAGTGCAATGCCACCTTATACTGGTGGTCAGGGGTCAAGGATCACCTTAAGTAGTCAGTGGGAGAAGGCCCCCTTTACATTAATGGTAAGTGGAAAGAATGTTCCTTACATTGGTGATCAGTGGGAAGAATGTTCCTTACATTGGTGATCAGTGGGAAGAATGTTCCTTACATTGGTGATCAGTGGGAAGAATGACCCTTACATTGGTGATCAGTGGGAAGAATGTTCCTTACATTGGTGATCAGTGGGAAGAATGTTCCTTACATTGGTGATCAGTCAGAAGAATGTTCCTTACATTGGTGATCAGTGGGAAGAATGACCCTTACATCAGTGATCAGTGGGAAGAATGTCCCTTACATTGGTGATCAGTGGGAAGAATGTTCCTTACATTGGTGATCAGTCAGAAGAATGTTCCTTACATTGGTGATCAGTGGGGAGAATGTTCCTTAAATTGGTGATCAGTGGGAAGAATGACCCTTACATTGGTGATCAGTGGGAAGAATGTCCCTTACATTGGTGATCAGTGGGAAGAATGTCCCTTACATTGGTGATCAGTCAGAAGAATGTTCCTTACATTGGTGATCAGTGGGAAGAATGTCCCTTACATTGGTGATCAGTGGGAAGAATGTCCCTTACATTGGTGATCAGTGGGAAGAATGTCCCTTACATTGGTGATCAGTCAGAAGAATGTTCCTTACATTGGTGATCAGTGGGAAGAATGACCCTTACATCAGTGATCAGTGGGAAGAATGACCCTTACATCAGTGATCAGTGGGAAGAATGTCCCTTACATTGGTGATCAGTGGGAAGAATGTTCCTTACATTGGTGATCAGTCAGAAGAATGTTCCTTACATTGGTGATCAGTGGGAAGAATGACCCTTACATCAGTGATCAGTGGGAAGAATGTCCCTTACATTGGTGATCAGTGGGAAGAATGTTCCTTACATTGGTGATCAGTGGGAAGAATGACCCTTACATCAGTGATCAGTGGGAAGAATGTCCCTTACATTGGTGATCAGTGGGAAGAATGACCCTTACATCAGTGATCAGTGGGAAGAATGTCCCTTACATTGGTGATCAGTGGGAAGAATGCTCCTTACATTGGTGATCAGTGGGAATAATGTTCCTTACATTGGTGATCAGTGGGAAGAATGCTCCTTACATTGGTGATCAGTGGGAAGAATGTTCCTTACATTGGTGATCAGTCAGAAGAATGTTCCTTACATTGGTGATCAGTGGGAAGAATGCTCCTTACTTTGGTGGTCAGTGGGAAGATTATATATGCTTACAAAGATCACTAGTTTCATTGGTTTTCTAAAAGTACCAAATTGCTGATTGCTCAAAGAACCCCTAGCAACCTCTGAAGGAACCCTGGTCAAGAAAGGTTGCTCTAAGGGCTCATTCACACCAGCGGGCATGTTGTTGTGAAAAACATGCGCCTGCTTGTGTGTGTTCTCCTTGTGAACTACAATGCTTCAGCTGATCTAGAAGAACTGGGTCTGCCAGACCTTCTGGCTAGGAGGACCAGTCAAACTCTATGTCCCTGCCAGGAGCCTTGCACCCCAAGGTATCAGGGAGATGTCATATCCCTTTGGGGGACTTTTTAATGTGTGTTTCACATGCACGTTTTTTGTTCACTTAACATTTTTTGCGTTTTAGGTTTTTGCACCACTGTGGATTAAAAAAAAAAAAAGAAAGAAAAAAAAAACATGGCTTATTGAGACCCACCTACTCACCTCTTCCAGGACCTGCTTCCTTTTTGGCTCCTCTGCTCCTGACAATGCCTTCATCTGCTTACCTCTACAGAACGATGGTGCTATCTATGTTTAGGCATCACATGGGGTCACCATACATTTCCTGGACTGAGATGTTGGTTCAGAGAAAACACAATCAAAGTAAACCAGGGGCTTGTTTAGGTCTTGATAGTGTTCACAAACATCTGACACAGATGAGCCCCTCATTGAAAATAGGAAAAATAGGAAAAATATCAGCTGCATTTCAATTAGCTCTTCTGGCAGTATTTTTAATAATCAGTTGGCCTTCCCCTATCCTTGTGAGCAAACCAAGAGTGGTGAAACGCGTCGAGGAAGACATCACTGTATGCAGTCAGTTCACTGAATATTAAAAATACTGCAAGAAGAGATCATTCGAGTGCAGCTGATATGTCTTTCCTATTTTTAATGAAGAGTGGAGATGGTCTGTAATGGCCGGAACCCAGGCTGTCCGTGTGCAGGAGAGTGTATTAGCTTCACCTGGCGATCTCACCAGTGACACACCTCCTGTATTAGAGTGCCCACACTCTGGATGAAGGAGCACAGGGGGCACATCTGGACAGCAGCATTGTCAGTCTGGGGAGAGGGGAGTGTTAGATGGACTAGCAGATTTAGATACACTAACAAACTTGTGACGGAACGTCCCTACACTCCTCTTGAGTGCGTTCGTCATATATCACTTCCTCCCAGTCTGGATATAGATCTCAGATATTCCAACCGCTCCCAAGCACTAAACGAGACGACACTTGCTTAGCTGCTCAACATGGACTGTTTTATTAGAACCAAACTGACAAGTATTTATATATTTATATACAGTAGAAGAGGAGGTCCCCCCTCCTGCTCATATTATTCTAACAATACACCTGTAACAACTTAACATAAACAAATTAACTAATCCCTTTAAGCAGCCGATGTGACTCAGGATTTCACTACAGGTCAGACTTGTTGTCACCAAGCTAAATACAGTTGATTATAAATTATCATAATTACAACTACAAGACATTTTATCACAATAGCAGGAGACCACCAGTAACAGACGGACCATCTACTACATTGTACAGAGGACAATGTGATCAGCTCTCTCAATTAACATCTTGAGTTCATGACACTAGCATCTGACAGTGTGTGTCCCAACAGCATGAGACAACACACATTATATATACACATATATACAGCATTGAATCTGACTAGCACAGATTATTGATGGTTGGGGTTCTCCTTCACCCTGTGCCCCTTAAAATCCAGGGCCCATAATCGGTTGGCAGGAGGCTTCCATTAAGGCCTCTCAAAAAGCCTGTGTCCTGGCTAGGTCTGTCACAAAACTGAAGCCAGCTCCAGCTCACACTGCAGTTACAGGACCAGTTACAGCAACATTTTTTTCTTTTAGGATAAAGGTTTTACATACATAAATGAAAGCGGATTGTTGTAAGCACCCCTGTTAGTAGTAAAGGGTTTGTCTCAAATCTCTAACTGCTACATTTGCAGCTTAGCTTGTTCTCTTCAAAAACAACAGACTTACTGGCCAGATCACCAGGTGAAAATAAGGGAAACAAAGCCTAAGAAATAAAAACTAATACAGCCAACACATCTAAGAATTGGTAAGCTGCACAACAATAAATGTTTGCTTTAGGGTTTAACATCACTTTAAGAGCCCATTCACACCTCTAAGCATGTGTTGGTAAGGTACACACATAGATGTAAATGGGGAGAAATAGTTTCCCTTTAAAAGCTCATTAAACTGCAGCATGTAGATGTAAACCAGCTACATAGGAAACAAATAGATTTTTACTTGAATGAGATACAGTATATAGCAGTGATGGCAAACCTATGGCACGCGTGCCACAGCTGGCACGCAGAGCCATCTCTGTGGGCACACGAGAGGGTCCAGGACAGAGCTAGAGGTCTCTCTCTCCTCTCAGCCCCCCTCCCTCTCTTTCAGCCCCCCTCTTTTTCCATCCCCCCCCCTCTTTGTGTCCCCCTCTCTCTGTTCCCCCTCTCTCTCAGCTCACTCCTCTCTCAGCATCTCTCTTGCACCCTCTCTGTCCCTCTTCTCTCTCTCTGCCCCCCTTCTCTTTCTCTGTTCCCCCTCTCTCTACCCCCCATCTCTCTCTCTCTCGCTCTCTCTCTCTCTGTCCACCCTCCCTCTCTCTGTTCCTCCTCTCTCTCACCTCTCTCAGCATTTCTCTCACACCCCTCTCCCTCTCTCTGTTTCCCCTCTCTCTCAGCATCTCTCACACCCCTCTCTCTCTCTGTCTCCTCTCTCTCAGCCCCCCTCCCTCTCAGACCCCCTCCCTCTCTGTTCCCCTCTCTCTCAGCATATCTCTCGCACCCCTCTCTCTCTTTCTCTGCCCCCCTCCCTCTCTTTCAGCCCCCTCCCTCTCTCTCAGCCCCTCTCCCTCTCTCAGCATATCTTTCACACCCCTCTCTCTCTGCCCCCCCTCTCTCTCAACCCCCCTCCCTCTCAGCATCACTCTCACACCCCTCACTCTCACTGTCCCCTCTCTCTCTCTCTCTCTCTCTCTCTCACACACCCTCTATCTCTCTATCACACACCTCTCTCTCTCATACCCCTCTCTCTCTCTGCCCCCCTCTATCGCGAATTGCCGTGTTGGGACTTTGCAACACAAAACCAATGTATTTATTTCAGTTTGGGCACTCGGGCTCAAAAAGGTTCGCCGTCACTGGTATATAGTGTGGCGCCAATTCGCAATAAACCACCAATAAGAAAATGTATTAAATAAATGATCATGAAGTATATGAAAAGTTTATCAAAGCGTGTGAATCAATTCAATTAAATACGAAATAAGATACCATCAAGACAAATATCAAGTTGGTATCTTATTTAGTATGTTATTGTATTGATTCACACGCTTTGATAAACTTTTCATGTTTTTTATGATCATTAGTTACAGTGAGGGGAAAAAAGTATTTGATCCCCTGCTGATTTTGTACGTTTGCCCACTGACAAAGAAATGATCAGTCTATAATTTTAATGGTAGGTTTATTTCAACAGTGAGAGACAGAATAACAACAAAAATATCCAGAAAAACGCATTTCAGACAAGTTATAAATTGATTTGCATTTTAATGAGTGAAATAAGTATTTGACCCCTTCGCAAAACATGACTTAGTACTTGGTGGCAAAACCCTTGTTGGCAAATCACAGAGGTCAGACATTCCTTGTAGTTGGCAACCAGGTTTACACACATCTCATGAGGGATATTGTCCCACTTCTCTTTGCAGATCCTCTCCAAGTCATTAAGGTTTCCAGGCTGATGTTTTGTATCTCGAACCTTCAGCTCCCTCCACATATTTTCTATGGGATTAAAGTCTGGAGACTGGCTAGGCCACTCAAGGACCTTAATGTGCTTCTTTTTGAGCCACTGTCTTGGTCGTGTGTTTTGGGTCATGCTGTAATACCCATCCACGACCCATTTTCAATGCCCTGGGTGAGGGAAGGAGGTTCTCACCCAAGATTTGACGGTACATGGCCCTGGCCATCGTCCCTTTGATGCAGTGAAGTTGTCCTGTCACCTTAGCAGGAAAACACCCCCAAAGCATAATGTTTCCACCTCCATGTTTGACAATGGGGATGGTGTTCTTGGGGTCATAGGCAGCATTCCTCCTCCTCCAAACACGGCGAGTTGAGTTGATGCCAAAGAGCTTGTTTTTGGTCTCATCTGACCACAACACTTTCACCCAGTTCTCCTCTGAATCATTCAGATGTTCATTAGAAAACTTCAGACCGGCCTTTACATGTGCTTTCTTGAGCAGGGGGACCTTGTGGGCGCTGCAGGATTTCAGTCCTTCACGGCATATTGTATTCATTTCTCCCAACATTTTGAGATGGGAATGAGGTCCACCTACTAACAAACGTATTTAGGCATAGAACACGCCCCCTGACACACCCCCTTAAAGGAGAATTAACCAAAAAAAAAAGGTTAATCAAATCCAGGGCTTTTTTTTACCACTACTATTCCTTTATTTTGGCTTTTAAAATGTACAATTGCTGCAGTTTAGAAATTGGATGAAAGGTTTAGCACTGGGAAACACTTTTTGAAAGATAAAAAGTGCATTTATATACAACTATATAGATCAGACCAAAATGAGGGACAAATGAGGAGGAAAGAGGGACAGAGGGACATTGCTCCAAATCAGGGACAGCACCTCGAAATCAGGGACAGTTGGGAGCTATGTGTATTAACAATTGTTTTCTTGGTGATTATGGTTCCAACTGCCTTGAGATCATCGACAAGATTCTCCCGTGTAGTTCTGGGCTAATTCCTCACCGTTCTCATGATCATTGAAACTCCACGAGGTGAGATCTTCCATGGAGCCCCAGACCGAGGGAGATTGACAGCTATTTTGTGTTTCTTCCATTTGTGAATAATCGCACCAACTGTTGTCACCCTCTCACCAAGCTGCTTGGCGATGGACGTGTAGTCCATTCCAGCCTTGTGTAGGTCTACAATCTTGTCTCTGACATCCTTGGACAGCTCTTTGATCTTGGCCATGGTGGAAATATTGGAATCTGATTGATTGCTTCTGTGGACAGGTGTCTTTTATACAGGTAACAAGCTGAGATTAGGAGCACTCCCTTTAACCACTACGCGCCCGCGCTATAGCTGAAAGACGGCTGCAGCACGGACGCTCCCTGCCTCCTGTTTACTTCCCTAATGCGCGCTCCTGAGAGCGCACATCGGGGAAGTTCTGTGCTGGCCGTGTCTGTCGGACACAGCCAGTCACAGATCGCTGTAAACGGCCAATCACAGCGGCCGTTTACAGCGAGATCGGGCTGTCCAATGAGAGATGATCTCATATGCAAACATATGAGATCATCTCTCAGCGCCGCTCTGCCTCCTCACACAGACAGCGTGTGAGGAGGGAGAGATGAACGGCGCCGGTGCGCCTAAAGTAAAAAAAAAAGAAAAATAAAGTGATCTGTCCCCGCTGCCATGCTGCCACCTGTCACCAGTACCACCTGTCCCCGCTGCCACCTGTCCCCAGTACCACCTGTCCCCAGAGTGCCATCCGTGCCATCTGCCAGTGCCACCTGTCCCCAGTACCACCTGTCCCCAGTTCCATCCGTGCCATCTGCCAGTGCCACCTGTCCCCAGTGCCACCTGTCCCCAGTGCCACGTCAGTGCCATCTGTCATCAGTGCCATGTGTCATCAGTGCCACGTCAGTGCCATCTGTCATCAGTGCCACGTATCAGTGCCATCTGTCAAAAGTGCCACCTGTCAGTGTCACGTGCCATCTGTTATCAGTGGCATGTGTCATCAATGCCACGTATCAGTGCCATCTGTCATCAGTGTCACGTGTCATCAGTGCCACGTATCGGTGCCATCTGTCATCAGTGCCACGTATTAGTGCCATCTCTCATCAGTGCCACCTATTAGTGCCACATGATATCAGTGCCACGTATAAGTGCCATCTGTCACCAGTGCCACATATTAGTGCCATCTGTCAGTGTCACGTGTCATCAGTGCCCCCGTATTAGTGCCATCGGTCATCAGTGTCACGTGTCATCAGTGCCCCATATTAGTGCCATCTGTCATCAGTGTCACGTGTCATCAGTGCCCCGTATTAGTGCCATCTGTCATCAGTGCCACATCAGTGTCACTTATCATCAGTGACACCTGTCATCAGTGCCACGTCAGTGTCACGTGTCATTATCCTGGTGCTCCAGGGCCTTCAAAAGTGTACTAGGTAGTCAACAATTTAGATGTGTAATTTATGCTCCTAGAACACGTGATGGCGCTCCCTGCATGTTGGGCCTCTCTATGTGGTCAGGCTGTGGAAAAGTCCCACACATGTGATATCGTAATATATTTAGGAGGAGTAGCAGAATTTATTTTGGGGTGTCACTTGTGGGGTATGCACATGCCATGTGAGAGAAATAACCTATTACAATGACAATTTTGTGGAAAAAAATAAAAAATAAAAAAATAATTCATTTTGCAAAGAATTGTGGGAAAAAAATGACAACATCAAAAAGCTCACCACGCCTCTTACTAAATACCTTGGAATGTCTACTTTCAAAAAAGGGGTCATTTGGGGGGTATTTGTACTTTCCTGACTTGTTCGGGTCACAAGAAATGAGATTGGCCACCAGTACATCAGATGTGATCAATTTTGTATAATTCGCACCACAGCTTGTAGAGTCTCTAACTTTCACAAAGACCAAATAATATCCACTAATTTGGGTTATTTTTACCAAAGATATGTGGCAGTATAAATTGTGGCCAAAATTTATGAAGAAAAATTTATAATTTGCTAAATTTAATCACAGAAACTAAGAAAAATGCGTTTTTTTTTTCAAAATTTTCGTTTATAGCGCAAAAAATAAAAAACCCAGAGGTGATCAAATACCACCAAAAGAAAGCCTTATTTGTGGGAAAAAAAGGACAAAAAAATCATTTGGGTTCAGTGCTGCTTGACTGAGTAATTGTCATTCAAAGTGTGAAAGCACCGAAAGCTGAAAATTGGTCTGGGCAGGAAGGGTGTTTAAGTGCCCAGTAAGCAAGTGGTTAAGAGAGTGCTCCTAATCTCAGCTTGTTACCTGTATAGAAGACACCTGGGAGCCGGAAATTTTGCTGATTGATAGGGGGTCAAATACTTTTCCTGGTGCCTCCATGGCAGTATACCTGTGATAACTCCGCCCCCCCAGGAGGAGCAACGGTCTGCAGACAGGCAATGCTGTCTAAATGCTGCTAAAGCCTTTCTTTCTTTCTTTCTCCCTGTCCTTGTCCGCCTTACAAGCCACATTGGGATCTGATACATGCCCTGACATGCTAAGGGGCAATAGGCGAGCGCTATAGCGCGGGGCGCTGCCGCTCTGCTAGGTTTATAGGCAGGTCTGGTGTCGGATGAGGCGGGCGGCGCCATCTTGCTTCAGGGCAAAATGACGATTTTGCCCTTAGTTGGTTAGGGCGGGAGGAGGCAGGAGTCTCCTCCCCCCCTATAACATTTAAAAGTGGGAAGAAATCAGTAGATGGTAGGCCCTCCAGGAGGGAAGTTTGGTCCTAGGAGTGCTCCTGCGCTACTCTGCTGTCTGTAAAAAGAGTGAGTAAAAACCTATTTGTTTCAACTGTTAATGTAATTAGAGTTACATGAGGATGTGGGGGGGAAGGTAACCTCTTGTAAAAAAAAAAAAAAAAAAAATATATATATATATATATATATATATATATATATATATACCTTTTGAAAAAAAAAAAAACTATTTAAAAAAAAAAAAAAAGAGAAAGAAAGAGGGGAAGGGAGGATTAGATCCGAATCCTATACATATTAAAGGCTTTTATTTTTGGACTGGATGGTGCAGTAGGTTGTCCTTTTTTTTTCTCATCGATCGTTTTCTATCTGTTTCTAGTCTCTATTTCAACTACCTTATGCCCTTGCTTGCCTCCACAAAATGAGCCAGCCGCTATTTGACCAAGACCCTCGCTTCCTTAGGTAAGGGCACGTACAGCCATGTATGGGTATATATATATATATATATATATATATATATAATGTTAACAAAGTTCGTGCTAAAAGAGTGCCTTGGGCTGTTACTGTCGTTTCAGCCCTATACACCAGAACACGTCTAATCAGACGTCGGGCCATCAGAGTGGACGCTCCCACCCCAGCTCAGGCCACAGCCGCTCAGCTGGCTCCCGCCATTCCAAAGGAAAATCCTCCTCCAAGAGGCATAGGTCCTCCAGTCCACCCAGAAGAGGGGAATGCAGAGCAGGCAGGGCGACCGCATTGCCGGATAAACTAATCTGCAGGGACTGTCTGCAGGGGTATGCATACCAGGAGAGGGCGGAAACAGAACAGGTCACTGACCTGATCAAAAGGGTGGTCAAAGATTCCCTGGTAGAACTGATGCAAATGAACCCGCCCAGGCAGGACCCTCCCAGTGACCAACTGCTGCCCGCAGATCTAGCCATTCCAGGCCCCTCTGCTACAGACCGGATTGATCCGGTACCTGGGCCGACTCCCCCCGCAGGTGATGGAGTAGATTCAGAGGATTCCTTGGATGAGACGGACCCCTCTGGCTTCAACTTCAGCCTAGTGCAGCCATTTGTGTCTGCGATTTAAGCAGGCTATTGGGTGGGAGGAAGTAGAAGAACCCCCTAAGAAGACAAAGTCTTTCTTCCCCTTTCTGAAAAAGAAGCAAAACTTTTTCCCCTTTCTGGATAAATTGAAAGACCTGATAGAAGGGGAGTGGAAGTGAACGGATAAGCGTTTCTCCTTAAATAAACCCCAGAAAATCTATCCCCTGGCAGAGACAGATGCGGCCCTACTGGATACCCCTCCTATAGTGGATGCCGCAATAGTCCGCCTAGCTAAGAGTGTCACCTTGGAAGACTCTACGTCCTTCAAAGATCCGCTGGACAAGCGGATAGACGCAGACCTAAGAAAGGCCTACCAGCTGGCCGGGGGGGCCTGCAGGCCGGCCATCGCCTTAGCCTCAGTCTCTAGCGCAGTCAAGGTGTGGACGGGGAATATCGAGGTGGCCATTCGGGAGGAGGTTCCGAAGGAAGATATCATAAAGGCCTTAGAAGAGCTGAAACTGTCGACGGATTTTATGGGGGAAGCCGCTATCGACTCCCTAAGATACTCAGCCAGGGCTATGCTGCACACGGTCATGGTATGGCTGAAGCCGTGGGCGGCAGACGGGGCATCCAAGCAAAACTGGTGCAAAATCCCATTCGATGGGAAGGCCCTCTTTGGAGAGAAACTGGAAAAGGCGATATCAAGAGTGACCGGGGGAAAGTCAGGGTTACTCCCCAGGACCGGAGGGTAAGACGCTCTAGGGTTGTGTCCTCCAAGGGTCAGTGGCCCAGGAACAGGAACTACAACAATTCCCGTCAAAACAGAGACCCCAAAAGGAATTGGAGCAGCACGCAGGCGACCTTTTTGAAGGCTAGTAAACAAAGAAGCTTTCCCAACGCCCAAGAGGGGGCGAAACCCTTTTGACAGCAGCCCATCCCCGCCAGTAGGGGCCAGACTGAGGGAGTTCGCAGAGGTATGGAGTCACAAATGCGGATACCCGTGGGTGGTCTCCACGGTCAAGTTTGGTCATTTCTGGACCTTCCAGGATCGACCTCCGAGAGACTCTTTCAGTGCGACCAAGATCCCGTCTTCCCCTCAAAAAGCGAAAGCCCTGCTGGAGTACCTCAGGCTACTACTGGTGCAAAAGGCGGTGATTCCGGTGCCTCCCTCCGAAAGGTTCACAGGTTTCTACTCTCCTCTCTTTCTTACCCCCAAAAGGGGGGGAGAGTGGAGACCGGTGGTGGATCTCAAGAGACTAAACCGGTGGATACTACTCGATTCCTTCAAGATGGAATCTCTGCATACGATCATCCACACTATTCTACCAGGGGACTGGATGGTCTCGGTGGATTTATGGGACGCCTACTTTCATGTGCCCGTTCTACCAGCCTTTCAAAAGTTTCTGAGAGTGGCGATAGGCTCAACGCACCTGCAGTTCCAGTGCCTTCCCTTTGGCCTATGTACTTCACCAAGAGTATTCTCAAAAGTACTGATTGCAATCCTGGCACCTCTCAGGGAGAAAGGGCTGCGTGTCTTCCATTTTTTGAACGACATCCTTCTCTTGGAGGCCAGTCCGGACCTGTTGACAAGGCACAGGCAGATCCTTCTGACCACCCTCACAGAATTTGGCTGGCTGATAAATACCAAGAAAAGCGTTTTGACCCCAACCCAGGCGATGATTTATCTAGGGGCCCTCTTCGACACCAGAAGAGGAACAGTGCGTCTCCCCCCCCAGAAGGTGGCAGCAATATCTCAGAAAATGCGACACGTGATGACTCTCCCAACTTTACAAGTAGAGGAATGCTTGAGCCTGATTGGAACGATGGCAGCATGTATACCGATGGTACCCTGTGCTCATTGGCACTTGAGGACCTTTTCAATGGGGCTTCTTGACACAGTGGAAGAGGAGGTCCCTATGGCAGAAGATATCGATCTCAGCCTCCATGAGGAGAGGTCTACTCTGGTGGTCGAAAGAGGAGTGCATCTCGAGGCCTCGTCTCCTGCAGGGCCCCTCTTGGACCATTCTTACCACAGACGCAAGTGCAAAGGGGTGGGGAGCACACTGTGGCCACCAGGAGATACAAGGGAAATGGGAAGTCCCCACGAAGGGAGTGGTATCCAATAAGTGGAACCCATTATGCTATGGGCAGAAAAAAATATGATAGACTTGAAGGCGGTCTATATCCCGGGCCATCTGAATCAGCAAGCGGACCATCTATCCCGTCACTTCCCGAACAACAACGAATGGTCTCTACACCCGACAGTGTTCCAGTGGGTCATGGAACAGCAGGATCCACCGGAGGTAGACTTATTTGCCTCTCCGATCAACACAAAACTACCGAGGTTCATATCTCGTCTACCTCATCCCATGGCGGAAGCAGTGGATGCTCTCTCGAGCCCCTGGTGCTACAAGACGGCATATGCCTTCCCTCCAGGACCTCTAATCTCAAGGTTCCTGCTCCGGCTGATGAGGGAACAAGTCAAGGTACTGGCAATTCTCCCCTATTGGCCCAGGAGGCAATGGTTCCCGTGGGCAGTGAACCTCAGCTTGTGCCCACCACGCAAAATCCCAGTTTTTCCACAGCTGCTTTTGCAAGGGAGATTCGTTCACCCAGCTCCGCACAAACTGAATTTACATGTCTGGATTCTGAGCGGGGAAAGTTCCAATTCCTAGGCTGCTCGGCAGGGCTGATCGCGACCCTCTTAAAGGCCAGGAAGCCCTCTACAAACTACGTATATTCTAAAGTCTGGAACAAGTTCAAACAATTTGCGGAGCACAGGCGGTCTGATCCAACAATACCATCTACCACTGTAGTTCTAGAATTCCTACAGTCAGGCCTGGACCTGGGCCTCAGCCTAAGTTCGCTGAAAGTCCAAGTAGCAGCAATTTCGGCGAGTACCCAGAAAAAGTGGGCAGAAGACGATCCAGCCTGGGATCTTCCACTAGTCCTTGAGAGCCTAAGGGCACAGCCGTTTACCTCTAGAATCCACCTCACTCTGGAATTTGACCCTCAAAGCAGTCTTCCTGGTGGCGATAACTTCGGGAAGAAGAGCCTCGGAATTACAGGCCCTAGGGGCAGGAGAAGAACATGTAGTCTTCTTTCCAGACAGAGTGGAGTTGCGGACAATACAAGGATTTGTCCCAAAGGTAGCATCACATCTTGCCCTCTCTGAAACCTGGGCGCTGCCTACCTTTTCGGATCCTCACTCAGGGGCGTTGCAGGAACTGGACATTTCTAGGGTTTTGACACGTTATTTACAAATCACAAGCCCCTTCAGAACAACTGATAGGCTGTTTATCATACCTTGGGGTAGAAACAAAGGGAAAGAAGCCTCAGCTAGAACTATCGCTTCATGGATCCAGAAGTTAATCCAAAAGGTGTATAGGGCGAGAGGGCTGGTCCCGCCAGTGGTGAAAGCCCACTCTACATGGGCAGTTTCTTCATCATGGGCGGCAAGAGCAAGCGTATCTTTGGAAACTATATGCAGGGCAGCTACATGGACGTCACCAAATACGTTCATACATCATTACAGAATCTACCCAGGAGCACTCACCTCAGTGGAGTTCGGTAGAAAGACGATTGAGGCAGCTCTCGCGGTCCCTTGAAATAAAGTTTCTTTAAAGCATTACCCACCCTTGTATCAGCTATTTATTGTATCACAGGTATACTGCCATGGAGGCACCAGGAAAACGGAAAATTGTTTCATACTTACCGTAATTTTCCTTTCCTGGTGCCTATCCATGGCAGTATACATGCCCTCCCTTCTTTGGTATTCGATATAATTGGAGAATGCTAAGGAGGGACACAGGTGTCATTTTTATAAGCTATTAACTATCCTGAGGGGAGGACTCCGGGGCGGAGTTATCACAGGTATACTGCCATGGATAGGCACCAGGAAAGGAAAATTACGGTAAGTATGAAACAATTTTCCGTTTTTTCACTCATTAAAATGCAAAGCAATTTATAACTTTTTTTTTAAATGCGTTTTTCTGGATATTTTTTGTTGTTGTTCTGTCTCTCACTGTTAAAAGAAACCTACCATTAAAATTATAGACTGATCGTTTCTTTGTCAGTAGGCAAACGTACAAAATCAGCACTTATTTTCCTCACTGTAATACATTTTCCTATTGGTGGTTTATACTATATATCTAATTTCAGTAATTTACTTTGTATGTGAAGACACATTAGGTGTTGGCAGCAATATCCTTTATATTATTACTCCCTATATGGAATACTGGGAAGCGTTTCCGTTTCTGGATTTCTACTTGAAAGCATTTTTATACAGCAGAGTTTTGTAAGAAAATGAGCAAGTGTGAATAGGCTCTATTTTATTTTATTTATTTATTACTTTTGTATTTGTGTTTTCTTGCATACATTCTACTAAAAGGAACACTGACAAATTTGCACAGACTTTGACACATACAGTATAGCAGTACTACATTAAGACTTATTATTTTATCATTATCCCAGGCTATACATTTCTGGGCAAAGTTTTGGTGTTGGAGTTTGGAATCTTCCATACGCTGGTCACCCAGCTCTCCATCCCTCTCTGTACCTGCTCCCCTCCCATCTCCCTCCCTCCCCGGAGAGGTACTGCTGATAACAGCAACTTTAATAACAAAGCAGGAAAAAAGCTGATAGAGAGAGAGAAGCGGGACGGGCAGCAGGTAACGTACAAGACCCTCCACACACCACTGCACCGAGGAATTTTACAACATCCACCATAACACACACACTGATGGTATATTATAGATGGGAAAATGCAAATATTAGGATAGATTGAGATTAGAGATGGAAGATTCTGCCCAAGGATTTGTCAAATTTTGCTTAAAATTTTAACCTGAAGCTAGAGGTGAATCCCATTGAAGTATATGAGTTGGGGGGAATCTTCTTAAATACTGGTCATTTGACGAAGCTGAGCACTGCCATGGAAAACCTTTTTAAAAATGCCATAAAATAGGGAGATGGACCTTTTTATGTGCTTTCAAGGGCAACATTGAAAATACTCAAATACTTTGGGGATGCCTTAAAGATGCACTGTTACCAAAAGTATCTGCTTGCCTTTACACGCACATGAACTTTAATGGCATCCCAGTCTTAATCCGTAGGGTTCAATATTGAGTTGGCCCACCCTTTGCAGCTATAACAGCTTCAACTCTTCTGGGAAGGCTGTCCACAAGGTTTAGGAGTTTGTCTATGCCCATGTTTGACCATTCTTTTAGAAGCACATTTGTGAGGTCAGGCACAAGGCTGTCCACAAGGTTTAGGAGTTTGTCTATGGCAGGGATATGCAATTAGCGGACCTCCAGCTGTTGCAGAACTACAAATCCCATGAGGCATAGCAAGACTCTGACAGCCACAAGCATGACACCCATGAAGGTCCGCTAATTGCAGATCCCTGGTCTATGGCACTGTTTGACCATTCTTTTAGAAGCACATTTGTGAGGTCAGGCACTGATGTGGACAAAAAACACCTGGCCCAAAGTCTCCGCTCTAATTCATCCCAAAGGTGTTCTGTTGGGTTTAGGTACGTCAAGTTCCTCCACCCCAAACTCACTCATCTATGTCTTTATGGATCTTGCTTTGTGCACTGGTCCATATCATTTGGTGGAGGGTGGATTAGGGTGTGGTGTTGGTTTTCAGGGGTTGGGCTTGGCCCCTTAGTTCCAGTGAAGGGAACACTTAGGGTGTCAGCATGCCAAGACATTTTAGACAATTTCATGCTCCCTATGTTGTGGGAACAGTTTGGGGATGGCCCCTTCCTGTTCCAACATGACTGCACACTAGCCTGCACAGAGTCCTGAACTCAACCTGATAGAACACAAGTGGGATGAATTTGAGCGGAGACTGTGAGCCAGGCCTTCTCGTCCAATATCAGTGCCTGACTTCACAAATGCGCTTCTGGAAAAATGGTCAAACATAACCAAAGACACACTCCTAAACTTTGTGGACAGCCTTCCCAGAAGAGTTGAAGCTGTTATAGCTGCAAAGGGTGGGCCAACTCAATATTGAACCCTACGGACTAAGACTAGGATGCCATTAAAGTTCATATGCGTGTAAAGGCAGGCGTCACAATACTTTTGGTAATATAGTTAATATAAAACCCTTCTATTTTTTAAGCAATTTCAGCAGCTGATTTAATCACCTACTGACTGTGCAGGTTCTGTATCTTTTAATCATTAATAATCTGGTGTCATGACCGCATTGCCCCAGGTTTCCTGTTTCAGGGTGGCTCTTTTGTCTCACTGTGTCCTATGGAGCCACCCATGCATGCACACTGTTGAGGGAGCGAATACCTGTCTTTGACAGGTACCCGGGCAGCAGCGCATTACATTACAGCATTACCGGGCCAGTAGGAGAGAGTAGCAGTGCCTCGCACATGAGCAGTAGGGACCCGGCGTTAAGCTCTAATGCTTCACTACCGGGTTCCGTTACCAGCAATGGTGGCAGCAGCACCCGACAGCTGATGAAAACATCAGCTGCAGTGTCGACATCGCTGGACTCCAGGACAGGTAAGTGCCCTATTATTAAGGGTCAGCAGCTACAGTATGTACGCCTTCTCGTTAATGCTTTCCTGCGAAGAACAGAAGTTGGAAGCAGCTCTGAGAGAGAGCAGGAGCCAGCACCTGTGAAAGTTGTAAAGTACAGGGATAAGAATTTTAACAAATTGTTCACTAGAGTATGCTTATTTTATTGTGTTCAAGGAGTTAAAAAAAACGTTGAGGCTTTATTAGAAACATGAAGTGACGGCAGAAAAAGACAGAGTAGTCCATTGCTTCTGCCCATTTATTTTATTTTTTTGTTTTGTTTGTTTTTTTTTAGTTTTTTTGTTTTTAATTGTCTCCTTTTTTTTTTTTTTTTTTTTTTTTTTTTTTTGCTACCTTTGTTGTCTGGCATATAGATCTATGTTTATCCCAAGCATGACTGTGTCAACAGCAAAAGGCCTTTAAACATGCTTGGGATATACATAGATCTATAGTCAGACAACAAAGTCAACAAAAAAAAAACAATAAAAAAATAAATAAATAGAAAAACCCATAATGCTACTTTAACCTCCTTGCGACCGCCGGCTGTCAAATGACGGCCAGGCGGCGCAGCTCTCACAGTGGGAGGGCATCATATGACGTCCTCCCCTTCTGTGCACTCCAGGGAGCGCGCACGCGCCGCCGGGAGCGTGCGCGCGCTCTTGCCGTGTCACTGGGCACCCGATGCGCGTGCCCAGCGGCCGCGATGTCCGCTGGGCACCCGCGATTGCCCGGTAACACAGCAGGACCGTGGATCTGTGTGTGTAAACACACAGATCAACGGTCCTGTCAGAGGAGAGGAGCCGATGGTGTGTTCTCTGTACAGAGAAACACTGATCGGTCTCCTCCCCTTGTGAGTCCCCCTCCCCCCACAGTAAGAATCACTCTTAGGGAACATAATTAACCCCTCCCCGCCCCCTAGTGGTTAACCCCTTCACTGCCAGTGTCATTTATACAGGAATCAATGCATTTAAATAGCATTGATTGCTGTATAAATGACAATGGTGCCAAAAATGTCCGATGTGTCCGCCATAATGTCGCAGTCACAATAAAAATCGCTGATCACCGCCATTACTAGTAAAAAAAAAATATTAATAAAAATGCTATAAAAACTATCCCCTATTTTGTAAACGCTATAACTTTTGCGCAAACTAATCAATAATTGCTAATTGCAATTTTTTTTTTTTTTTTTTTTTTACCAAAAATATGTAGAAGAATACGTATCGGCCTAAACTGAGGAAAAAAAAAATGTTTTTTTATATATTTATTGGGGATATTTGGTATAGCAAAAAGTAAAAAATATTGTTTTTTTTTTAAATTTGTCGCTCTTCTTTTGTTTATTGCGCAAAAAATAGAAAACGCAGAGGTGATCAAATACCACCAAAAGAAAGCTCTATTTGTGGGGAAAAAATGATAACAATTTCATTTGGGTACAGTGTCGTATGACCACGCAATTGTCATTCAAAATGCGTCAGCGCTGAAAGCTGAAAAATGGCTTGGTCAGGAAGGGGGTGAAAATGCACTGTAGTGAGGTGGTTAAAGTTGTATGTCGTGTTACAGAACACATTTCAGTTTTCAATGGCAAAGCATTTCTATCTGTAGATTTGATTTTTTTTTTTTTTTAATAGTTCTCAATTTGAAAAAAAAAAAAACATTGCATAAAATACAGCATTTTGAAATTAGCCAGCAGCAGGACAGTTTTAATCAGGGATAATAGGCCTAACTGGTTTATTCCTAACATTTTATAAATGTAGATAGATAAGTGCTGTGAATGTTCTTGCACTTATTTTTTTCTCCTTTTTAAGACAGACAGACAGTAACAAATACTCCACTACAAGCACCCCGAACTTTATAAAAAGGCCCTATCAACATAAAATAAAAATGAACCCACAAAAAATGAAAATCCCAAACAACCACCCTATGAAACAAAAGCCCATTTAATTCTATTGGAACCTTTTTCAGCAAAAACAAAAAAGGTTTGCTATGGGCAGGACAGCAGCTAAAAGTAACTGTTGACTTCAATTCAACCACAACATTAAAGAGGTCGATTGACGTTGCAATCAGAATTAAAATACAGCTCAATAACTGACCATAATGTCTCCCAAAGCAGTTTGTCAGCTTTCCCTTTATTTTTGGCTACAGCAGCTTCTAACACACTGACATTATGGCTACTTTGTGCCTCCCCTTTAATATGGAGGAGGCTGGCTTATGCAAAGGCCCCCTTATTGGCTGGGGTTACCAGATTTTCAAAATAAAATCCAGAGACATTCTACTGGCCTTGCCTGATGTTAACCATGGCCACAAAACCATCCTAATTTGTTGCCACACCCACAAAATCATGCCCCCTTCCCATTGCTAACATGCCCTGAACGAACTGGTCACAGGCTTTTGAAACAAGAGGTAGACATTCAAAGCATAATCACAAAATGCCTTGGGCACCATGACAAGGGAAATTATGCAACACTCAAAGCGTGATGAAGTGAACTGTAGATGTGGCTAAATTGTGGTGAAAGTAGGAAGTGCGTAAAGGGGCGTGGTTAAATAAAACCTGAGGCTACGCTACTATGGGTAAAGAGTGGATAAATCACAAAGTGTAGGTGTAGGTGTTAGGGGTTAGGCACAGAGTGCAGAGGTCAGGAGTAGGTAACACACAGAGAGTGGAGGTCAATAACATGTAGCATTGGGTATGGGAATCAGGAGTATGTTATTCAGAGAGAGCAGGGGTCAGTTATATATAACACAGAGACTGTGGGGGTCAAGATTAAGTACCACACATGGTAATCAAAGGTCAGAAGTAAGCAATTCAGAGAGCAGAGGTCAGGAGTAAGTAAAAAAAGAAAGAGCAGAGGTCAGGATTAAGTAACACAAAAAAAGAAGAGATCAGGAGTATGTAACATAGAGACTGTGGGGGTCAGGATTAAGTAATGCATATGGAGACCAAAACTAGCAACATTTAGCACTTTAGTTTGTATGTTTCTTAACGCATATGGAGAGCAGAGGTCAGGAGTAAGTAACGCAGAGGTTAAGTTAGGAAAGTGTAACACACAGTGTGCTGGGTCAGGGTTATACTGTATAATGCAGACATCAGGAGTATATAACACAGAGAGAGCAAAAGTCAGGTCAGGAAAAAATAATGCAAAGGGGGCAGAGGTCAGGAGTAAGTAACGCAGACACAGTAGAGCTCAGGAAAAATTAATACATAGAGTGCAGTGGTCAGGAGTAAGTAATACAGACACAGTAGATCTCAGGAATAATTAACGCATAGAGTACAGTGGTCAGGAGTAAGTAACACAGAGAGAGCAGAGGTCAGATATAAGTAACACACATATTGTAGGAGTCAGAGATAAGTAATCCAGAGAGAGCAATTGTCAGGAGCAAGAAACACACACAGTGCAGCATTATAAGTGTAGCTACAGTATATTTAAACTATATTATGCCAGAGATTGGGAGTATGTAACACAGAGTGTAGAGGTCAGGAGTAGGTAAAGCAGATAAAGCAGATGTCATGAGCAGGTAAAGCAGAGAGAGCAGAAGTCAGAATTAAGTAAAGCACAGAGTGGAAAGGTCAGAATTAAGTAATGCACAGAGTGTAATGGCCAGGAGTAAGTAATGCACAGAGTGTAAAGGTCAGGAGTAACTAATGCAGAAAAAGCAGAGGTCAGCATTACGTAATACACAGAGTGCAGAGGCCAGAAGTATGTAACACACAGAGTACAGAGGTCAGGATTCGGTAACACAGAGTAGGGGTCAGGAGTGAGTAACACACAGAGCACAGATGTCAGGATTAAAGGAGAAGTATGCCCAAAGCTCTTTTGGCTATACTTCTCCTTTGGATCTCAGGAGTGCAGTTGGTTCCACCAGCATGTGAAATGTAATGTGATGTGTCACTGGACCATGCTGTCAGTGTCAGGGTAAACATGTCCAAAAATATATGCATCCCACATTGTAACTTGTATGCCTAGAGGACAGAAGCCCCACTGGACCAAAGATTCTGCTATCCAAGCCAAGGCTAAAAGGTGACTGACCCCACACCATTATCAACAAGGCAAGGTCATGTGTGACAGTGGCACTAACTGTCTGACAGTCCTTCGCATGGGAGAAAATCCCACACTTACCTTGCCTGGCACATGTCCAAGGTGGTGGTGCATGGATTTATCATGAAGTAACATGTAACAAGTAACAGCTTTCAGGAGGTCCTTCGTTAGGCCAGAGGAGTTTGTCGCCACTTTAAGCAGTCATACTCAGACAGTGTTTGCTTGGCAGAAATGCAGTATCAACATCAACTGCCTGCCAACTGACTTAACTATGACACTCCCACAGGCTGGAAATCAACATTAAACAACATTAAACATTGTAGAGTTCCCTCTGGAGGATCCACTGGTTGTATTGGGTTCTTCTGTCCTCCAGAGGGTGACTTGGTTTGATAGCACTGGCTCTCAAGACACACCTTGGGTTTGAAATCAAATTTATTGGGCATACACTGCCACGAAGACCAGAAAACATAGTTAGATTTACAACAAATAGTAATGTTCTCTGTTATAGATAGGTGTCATGCTGAGCACAGCAGATAGTTAGATAGAAGTAACCCTGGGAGGTGTATGTGGGAGGGATGAAATGGTTGAGGATAGTATTCTCCTCAGGGTCACCGGGGCTCAGATGCTCTGCTGCAAGCGGAATTGAGTCTATTGTGCTCAAATACATATGGATTTGGGTCATCAAAGAGAGAGACCACTATTTGGTGGCCACCCTATTAGATCTTTGATAAAAGGGTAAAATGACTGATCTACTGCCACCATCACAGAGGAAGCCCAAAATGCTTCACTTTGAGGAGGCGTTATGGCTACACATATTTTAACGATAGCAGGATCTCCTTAAATGACCAACAGGTCTCTGATCGCCGAAAGGAGGAGGCGGGGGTTTCCTCAGAACTTTTTAGAGAATTTTTAGGTCACAGCAGCCAGGCCTGGCTGCAGGCAACACTCACAAGCAATGTTGAACCACATAGTTGCTGACTACTGTGGACATTCTCAGAAGGGAAGTGAGTTTTAGAACATTGGCCCTGGAGTTTATGGCTTGCTCTGAAACCTATATGCTGTCAGATTGGACTTCAATGCACAGTAGGAGAATTTATATTGAGAGATGAATACACCTGTCCCCTGACAGTATGGACCAGTTTTCTTTTTGTAAAACAAACCAGTCTTGGATTACCAGTGACTACACAACCCCTGCTGCTGATGGTATGGACTAAATTTTTAACTGTCATCTGCCACCATTACCAGCTCCTGCCATTCTGGTGATATGGCACTGTAAATGTGCCACGCAATGTTTCCACAGCTGGGCCTCAGGTGCCACATTCCTAATGTTTGCTGCAGGGTGATTCCTGCATTGTGTCTCAAAAGTTATGGCCTATTCTGGCACTCCAGAATTTAGAAATATTTGTGGCTACTGTCTCTCAAAAAATCTACTCTCATTTTTATTTCAAGATAAAACCTGCCTTGTCTCTCCTTCATACATTGCAGTCTTATCAAGCTGCTTATATTCAGTTCAGCTACAGAACAATATTTGTGGCAACTGTCTCTCAAATAATAAACTCAACTTTTTCCAAAATAAAATTTGCCTCGTCTCTCCTTCTTACATTGCAGCCCTACCAAGTTGTTTATATTCTGTCCAGCCACTGAACATATTTTGTGGCACCTGTCTCTCAAATACTATAATACATTTTTTGTTTCAAACAAAAATTTGCTTCATCTCTCCCTCTTACATTGCAGCCTTACCAAGCTTCTTACAGTGCCTTGAAAAAGTATTCATACCCCTTGAAATTTTCCATATTTTGTCATGTTACAACCAAAAACATAAATGTATTTTATGTGATAGACCAACACAAAGTGGCACATAATTGTGAAGTGGAAGGAAAATGATAAATGGTTTTCAATTTATATTCATCCCCTTTACTCTGATACCCCCAACTTAAATCTAGTAGAACCTATTGCCTTTAGAAGTCGCCTAATTAGTAAATAGAGTTCACCTGTGTGTAAATGAATCTATAAATACAGCAGTTCTGTGAATCCCTCAGAGGTTTGTTAGAGAACAGTAGAGAACAAACAGCAATTATGAAGGTCAAGGAACACACCAGACAGGTCAGGGATAAAGTTGTGGAGAAGTTTAAAGCAAGGTTAAGGTTGTAAAAAATTATCCCAAGCTTTGAACATCTCACGGAGCATTGTTCAATGCACCATCCGAAAATGGAAAGAGTATGGCACAACTGAAAACCTACCAAGACATGGCCGTCCACCTAAACTGACAGGCCGGGCAAGGAGAGCATTAATCAGAGAAGCAGCCAAGAGGCCCATGGTAACTCTGGAGGAGCTGCAGAGATCCACAGCTCAGGTAGAAGAATCTGTCCACAGGACAACTATTAGTCGTGCACTCCACAAATCTGACCTTTATGGAAGAGTGATAAGAATAAAGACAATGTTGAAAGAAAGCCATAAGAGTTTGCGAGAAGCCATGTGGGGGACACAGCAAACAAGTGGAAAAAGCGGCTCTGGTCAGATGAGACCAAAATTTTACTTTTTGGCCTAAAAGCAAAACACTATTTGTGTCAGAAAAAGAACACTGCACATCACCCTGAACACACCATCCCCACTGTGAAACATGGTGGTGGCAGCATCCTTCTGTGGGGATGCTTTTCTTCAGCAGGGACAGGGAAGCTGGTCAGAGTTGATGGGAAATTGGATGGAGCCAAATACAGGGAAATCTTATGCCGCGTACACACGAAGGGACTATCCCGCGGGATTATCCGCTGGACCGAAGTCCAGCGGATAATCCCCTCGTGTGTGGGCGCCGGCGGACTTTTTTTGGCCAAAGTACGGCGGACTAAAGTTTCAGGTTTTGTTCTCAAATTATCCGCTGGACTTGGCAGTCCAGCGGATAATCCGGTCGTGTGTAGTATGGTCCGGCGTACCAAAAAGGACGCATGCTCAGTAGCTATTATGTCACGGACTCGCTCGGTCTGGTAAAACTAGCCTTCGTTTTGAAGCTCGCACAATCGTCACGCTGTTGAAATTTTTTTTTTTTTTTTTTTCTGACAGCGGGATTTGTATGGTATCGTACTTGAAGAATGATTTTGCCTTGCTGCTTGTATATTCACGCAGAGTACTCCCGAACGTTTTTTCTTCAGCATTCTTTAGTGAAGTTATATATATATATATATATATATATATATATATATATATATATATATATATATATATATATATATATATATATATAATATATATATATATATATATATATATATATATATATATATATATAGATATAGATATAGATATCCAAATCACCAAATGAAAAATATATCTATATTTCTCAATAAGCGCCAAAAAATATATATCGATATCTACATATATATATATATATATATATATATATAATATATATAGATATATAGATCTATACGTGTATAAAAATAAAATTATATATATATATATATATATATATATATCTATATATTATATATGTACATATATCTCTATATAGATATTTTTTATTATTTGTTGGTTATCAAAAGGATTAGTTATTACACATGATACAATTGTGGAGTCAGCAGAGCTTGCCCTTAATTCCGATGTTAAACCTCACCTTTCCAGCGACTGCACTTGCAGTTCCATTGAAGTTGCACTTTACACTTGTATTGTCAAATGAATGTTTAGACATGTACCTGCCTACTCCTAAAGAAACTATGTTTTTGAATAACAAGCACGTATATCATTATTTGATGAAAATTAAATGACCATTTATTCTGGTTAAAACAAACAAGGCAAAACAAAATAGGAAGGCAACACTGGAGCCACTTGTAGATTTTGTCAAGACTTTTTGCCCCAACGGCAGACACCAAGTTTGTGAAGCCAAAAATTAAGCTTGGGCACATTTCATACAATATAGGGAGCACAAGAAGATTGACCAGGAATCAGACAGACCAGGAACAGCAGCAGATGACATCTATGTCCCCAAGCTGTGGCACTACAACAGCCTGTGTCTTCTGTGAGACCAGACTGAAGCCAGGCAATCACTTCCGACTCTTCGCACCACGCTTCCCTGCACTCTTCCCTGCAGTCTTCCCTGCACGCTTCCTTGGAGGCTGACTTGTGGTAGGAGGAGGAGTAGGAGGAGGAGGAGGAGGAGGAGGAGGGAGAAGAAGACGAGGAGGAGGAGGAGGAGAAGTTGGTGTCGGGCCTTCATGGGTCAGGCGGGTGGATTCTCGTAATTCACCCCTCAAACCCCCCCTAATTGCCTCAGAAATTAGGCCCTCACACAGGTGCCGTTGGCCCCTCTCCATTTCCAGCAACCTGCTGGACACGTAGCTGGCATAGCCCTCTTCTGGAAGGGGGGGTTTGTCGAGAATCGCACTCGCCTTCCGAATCAGTTCCAGTGATTCCTCCTCCACAATGGTCATCCTCCTGGGCCTTCTTGGGGGTAAGGGCAGGGGTCGAGGTAGACTTCTTAATTGGGTCTGGCTGTCACTCTGGCTCGTGCTGGGCCCAGCCACCTCCTGGCTCTCGCTGGGCATGTCCTCCTCCTCCTCCATACCACTTGTCCCGGCATCATCCTGGGTCAGCTCATCCTGTGTGCAAATAAAAACAAAAATCAAACACCTGTTTTGTGGTTTCTGGCCTACTCAATCATCCAATTGTAAACTTAGGAACGAGCATCTAAATTTTCCAAAGATCCAAAAGGCTATCATTTGGACCCCTGCATTTTCCAAGCAGATCACCAATGTTGTCTAACGCTTTTTTTGCCACTACTGGATGTATGTATACACTATATATGTATCGATATGTTGCACCAACACTTTTTAGAAGTGTGCATAATTTTTGTCAGTTTTTTTCACAATTCTGAGTTCAGGGTGTTAATTGTTTCACATTTTAACGTTGACAGCATTAATATTCACACAATCACAATTTAGGCTACTAAATATATACCTGGCTCCAGCTGGGCGCATCAGCCTGCTCCAAGGTGGAGGGGTCTTCTCCTTCCGTGGAAGCCTCAGCTGGGGTGGAGGGAAGAGTGGAGGGAAGAGTGGAGGGAAGGGTGGAGGGAAGAGTCGACAGTGATTCCCTGGGTTCCA
This sequence comes from Lithobates sylvaticus, assembly GCA_028564925.1. NCBI lineage: Eukaryota > Metazoa > Chordata > Amphibia > Anura > Ranidae > Lithobates > Lithobates sylvaticus. Next base: position 56,799,723 of record CM053029.1, read on the forward strand.
TCTGGTCACCTATAAAAGTCAGTTGGTTGTAGTACCACAGCTTGGGTACATAAACATTCTCTGCTGCTGCTCCTGATCTGACTGATTCCTCAATCTTCTTGCGCTCCCGCTTGTACATGTGCCTTAAACTTGCAATTCTGGCTTCCACAAACTTGGTGTTTGCGTTGGGGACTTTAGTCTTCACAAAAGCCACAAGTGGCCCCAGTGTTGCCTTCCGGACATCCCTATTGCCATACAAAGGGTTCTTGAGCTGCCACAGGTTGGTATTTTTTCTGTACAGGGCAATGAATTCGGACATGAACTGCTGGTCCTTGAATGGATTCAACTGGGGTGATGACATGTTTGTTTCTGTTTTGTTAGTAATGGCAATACAAAAGACCAAAAACACAAATGTTACTTAAAACGCACAACCAGTTTTTCTTAACAAACATTACACAACACACCCACACACAGGCAGCAACACATCCACACAGGCAGCAACCCCTACACACAGGCAGCAACCCCTACACACAGGCAGCAACCCCTACACACAGGCAGCAACCCCTACACACAGGCAGCAACACATCCACACAGGCAGCAACACATCCACACAGGCAGCAACCCCTACACACAGGCAGCAACCCCTACACACAGGCAGCAACCCCTACACACAGGCAGCAACACATCCACACAGGCAGCAACCCCTACACACAGGCAGCAACCCCTACACACAGGCAGCAACCCCTACACACAGGCAGCAACCCCTACACACACAGGCAGCAACACATCCACACAGGCAGCAACCCCTACACACAGGCAGCAACACACACATATCCTTAAAAAATGCTGGCCCAAAACCCAAAAAAAAAACACAGTAATGCATCCTAGAAAACACTTACCTTCGTACAGAGCGCTCGCTACTTCCGTTCGGCAACACGTGGGCCCCTCAAACAGCCTTATATACACTGCGCACGCGTCGAAGTCCGCCTGCGTCCTCCGCGTCGCCCGCCCATGACGTTCCTCATGACGAGTATTCCCCGCCCCGCTTCCCCTCGTTGCATTGTTGGTGAATTAATTCATGAATATGGCGGACACATTCTCAGCCAGTAGCGCGGAGGAAAGCCAAGAAGCCAACACATCTGCATCCAGCAGCAGATATAAGGCCACCAATATGGCCTTTGAAGAGATGGTGGAGATGGTGGACATCCTCCAAAGGGAAGATTACGACGGGGAAAATGGCCCGTACCCTCGACCCAACTTGCGCAAGGACAAGATTCTCACTACAATCGTCAGCACCCTGGAGCAGAAATTCGGCGTACGAAGGGGCAAGGATCAACTGCGCAAACGATGGTCCGACATCAAATCCAGGGAGCACGATCAGTACAGGAGAATTCGAAAAGCCATCAAAAAAAGTAAGTCAAGCACGTGCGCTACTATGGTTATACTTGATATGTCTAATCTTGCGCAGATGTAATTACCATTCGTCCGTGAAACTTGCGCAGATGTTATTACCATTCGTTCGTGAAACTTGCGCAGATGTAATTACCATTCGTCCGTGAAACTTGCGCAGATGTTATTACCATTCGTTCGTGAAACTTGCGCAGATGTTATTACCATTCGTACCTGAAACTTGCGCAGATGTTATTACCATTCGTACCTGAAACTTGCGCAGATGTAATTACCATTCGTCCGTGAAACTTGCGCAGATGTTATTACCATTCGTCCGTGAAACTTGCGCAGATGTTATTACCATTCGTTCGTGAAACTTGCGCAGATGTTATTACCATTCGTACCTGAAACTTGCGCAGATGTAATTACCATTCGTCCGTGAAACTTGCGCAGATGTTATTACCATTCGTTCGTGAAACTTGCGCAGATGTTATTACCATTCGTACCTGAAACTTGCGCATATTTGATGAAAGTTCCGTTTGTCTTCATAACGTTTATTGAGTTTACCTGGCTTTGGGTTGTTGGAGTTGTAAGGTTGTTTATTATTGTCACTATCTATACAATTACTGCTGTAGTAAGGGTTTTAGGGGTAACTTACACAGGGACTCCAGAGGCTGTTTTGGGGGGGGGGATAAATATGTTAAGCAGGGTCTCATGCTCACAATTCCCAAAAAATGCTCATCATCTCTAAATACTGTAGGTGGTGACTTTTCAAAGAAGTACACTCACCTGTCCCTTGGATGGTGCAGCTACAATCTCTGATCTTGCAATCATGAAATTAATGTTTGCGGCTTCACTTCCCGGGTCACTATTGGGCATGCGCCAGTTGCGCAATGCAATAGGACTGGTCCGCGCGAGCTCGGGGACCCCTGTGTGTCCCAGCAGACAGCACGGTGGGACGGGATGTGGCGTATACTTCTGTGGGAGTCTAGGGCCGGATGTGTGTGCAAATACCTGCCTTACACAGGTATCTGCAACCCATCCCCCCTAAAACGTTCAAAATAAGACACCACAGGGGTGCAGGGATCCAATGAGCGGAAGTTCAAATTTAGGGTTGAAGGGCGCTTTAAGTATTGGAGTTTCATTAGATAGACATTTCAATTCTGTCTTCAAGTAGGATCTTCTAACAAACTGCTAATAATTGGCAAGACTTTTAAACAATGTTTACTAATCCTATTTTGGCACTCAAATATCAGTGTGATTCAAAAGTGTACCTTTTTGTGTTCCATTACCATAGGGGGCAAAAGACTCAGACGTCAGTCCGAACCTACGAGGACCTCCCGGCCTCACCAGACTAATTGGGCAGTTAGCCCAAGCCCACGCGTGGATGTGGCGGAACAGGTCGTTGAAGTCGATCAAATCTGCACCCCACCAAGTGAGTGTCTCAGAACACAGATTGAGCTAATAAATTAAGGTCTGCATGTTTTTGACACTTTTTTTCTTGTGTTTTCTCTACCCAACTTTTAGGTGATGCTGATCTGTTTGTGGAACGACAAGCTGCGGAGCCATTTACCACTGACAGTGCCCACAGGCTTATTGGGCAGATCATGGCCTGGAATCTGCAGCTGGAAAACATGCAGAAGGAGATGGCCACCATGCAGCAGGGAATGAAGGACATGATTGATGTTTTGGGGAGAATCTAAAGACCCCTTTTACATTTCTTAACATCAATCATGTCCTTCATTCCCCTTTTGAAGCGCTGTTTAACTAATTTTAGAGGCCAAATTTTAAATATGCACACGGTATGTCAACATGTGCTATGTGCCATCAGGGGATCTCAATGGACGCATTTTGTGTTTGCAACCCCTAATGCTAGTAGGTGAGAGGGAAGGGGTTTCACACACAAAACACGTCCATTGATTCCCCATGATGGAACATAGCACATGTTGACATTACCCATTTTCCAGTTAAATTAGTGTGCATATTCAAAATTTGGCTTCTTCTGTTCATGGGTTACCTGTTGAACTTTGTAAGTTCTGGACTTTTACATTGTGTAAATAATTTCAAATGCTAAGCCAAAATTTTTAAAAATTTTAAACATGTTTTTATGTTTGTTTTAAAAAATCAATCCCAAAAAAAAAAAAAATATGTTGTGAGAAAAACACCAAAAAAATGTCAAAAAGATAACATAAAAAAAAAAAAAAAAAAAAAAATTCATGTTCCAAAAAAAAAAAAAAAAAAAAAAAAAATACCAAAAATACCAAAACAACCAAAAAAAACAAAAAAAAAAAAAAAAAAAAAAAAAAAAAGTTTTGGATGTGCACTATAATAAAAAAAATAATGTTTGCACAAACTCAAAAATGTGTGGCTTCTTCTTTTTAAATACTACCAGTTTGACAAAAACATGTTGTGGTTCATTGACAAAGGGGCTTATTTACTAAACGCTAAACAAGTTTGCCACTATTAAGATGTGCACTAGGACAACATATAAAACAGGCCAAATTAAAAGCCAAACAATACGAAACGACCAATATTTCAAACATAAATAACTGTATTTATTCATTGTAAATGAAAAAGATGGTTTAAGGGTCTGCTGCCATTTCAATGGCCCCCTACCATTAAAATACTGTAAATAAAGGTCCCGCACTTGCTGGGCTGATTGTGGTGCGGAACCAAGAGGGCGATTATCCAGCCCTGTCATGTTGCCTTCCACTCCGGCCTCAGGGCCAATTGGTAAGGAGTATGTTCCTGAATGTTTCCGTAAATAATTGTGCATGACACAGCATGCAAGAATAATAGTATTGAGTTTGTACTCTGCCAGATGTAGCGATGTAAGGAGCAATCTGAAACGGTTGGCCATAATACCAAAGGCATTTTCCACCACCCTTCTTGCTCTGGCCAACCGATAATTAAAAATCCTCCTCTCAGGGGTGAGGGATCGTTGGGGAAATGGCCTCATCAGATGGTCACCCAGACCGAACGCCTCGTCGGCAATGAAGACGAACGGGAGTCCCTCCACATTATCTTCATCTGGTGGCAGCTCCAGCCCACCAGTTTGGAGACGATGACCGAACTCCGTGTGGTTGAAGACTCCTCCGTCCGACATCCGGCCGTTTTTCCCCACATCCACATACAGAAATTCATAGTGTGCTGACACCACCGCCATCAACACGATACTATGGAACCCCTTATAATTCCAATAGTATGACCCCGAATGGGGTGGGGGCACAATTCGCACGTGTTTGCCGTCAATCGCCCCTCCGCAGTTGGGAAAGTCCCAACGGGCAGCAAACTGGGAAGCCACAGTCTGCCATTCCTGTGGCGTGGAGGGACACTGTGAAGTCAAACAGAAAGATACAATTGAAATTATAAACCAGCCAAAACACCAAACTAAATGCAACAAATTAAAAAACAATTTGGAAGAACATATGTATTTATTTTGTAAATCCTTGAAATAAAGCCAAAAGATTAAGGATAAAAGGGACAAATCTCTGATTGATGACCCCTCTGATGGACCAGAGAAGATAATAATGGGGATGTGGGTGGGGAGTAAATAATGGTAAGGTCACACAATACACATGCAATTAATTAAAGGTGTGTGTGGGGGGGTGGGGATAATTACAAGCTGACTAAAAACACATGATATTAATTATCAGGGGGTGTGTGGGGGGGTGGGGATAATTACAAGCTGACCAAAAACACATGATATTAATTATAAGGGGGTGTGGGGGGGGTGGGGATAATTACAAGCTGACCAAAAACACATGATATTAATTATCAGGGGGTGTGGGGGGGGTGGGGAAAATTACAAGCTGACTAAAAACACATGATATTAATTATCAGGGGGTGTGTGGGGGGGTGGGGATAATTACAAGCTGACCAAAAACACATGATATTAATTATAAGGGGGTGTGGGGGGGGTGGGGATAATTACAAGCTGACCAAAAACACATGATATTAATTATCAGGGGGTGTGGGGGGGGTGGGGATAATTACAAGCTGACTAAAAACACATGATATTAATTATCAGGGGGTGTGTGGGGGGGTGGGGGTGTGGGGGGGTAATTACAAGCTGACCAAAAACACATGATATTAATTATAAGGGGGTGGGGGGGGTGGGGATAATTACAAGCTGACCAAAAACACATGATATTAATTATCAGGGGGTGTGGGGGGGGGTGGGGATAATTACAAGCTGACTAAAAACACATGATATTAATTATCAGGGGGTGTGTGGGGGGGTGGGGATAATTACAAGCTGACCAAAAACACATGATATTAATTATAAGGGGGTGTGGGGGGGGGTGGGGATAATTACAAGCTGACCAAAAACACATGATATTAATTATCAGGGGGTGTGGGGGGGGGGTGGGGATAATTACAAGCTGACTAAAAACACATGATATTAATTATCAGGGGGTGTGGGGGGGGTGGGGATAATTACAAGCTGACCAAAAACACATGATATTAATTATAAGGGGGTGTGGGGGGGGGTGGGGATAATTACAAGCTGACCAAAAACACATGATATTAATTATCAGGGGGTGTGGGGGGGGTGGGGATAATTACAAGCTGACTAAAAACACATGATATTAATTATCAGGGGGTGTGTGGGGGGGGTGGGGATAATTACAAGCTGACCAAAAACACATGATATTAATTATAAGGGGGTGTGGGGGGGGGGTGGGGATAATTACAAGCTGACCAAAAACACATGATATTAATTATCAGGGGGTGTGGGGGGGGGTGGGGATAATTACAAGCTGACTAAAAACACATGATATTAATTATCAGGGGGTGTGTGGGGGGGGGGGGGATAATTACAAGCTGACCAAAAACACATGATATTAATTATAAGGGGGTGTGGGGGGGGTGGGGATAATTACAAGCTGACCAAAAACACATGATATTAATTATCAGGGGGTGTGGGGGGGGTGGGGATAATTACAAGCTGACTAAAAACACATGATATTAATTATCAGGGGGTGTGTGGGGGGGTGGGGATAATTACAAGCTGACCAAAAACACATGATATTAATTATAAGGGGGTGTGGGGGGGGTGGGGATAATTACAAGCTGACCAAAAACACATGATATTAATTATAAGGGGGTGTGGGGGGGGGGTGGGGATAATTACAAGCTGACCAAAAACACATGATATTAATTATCAGGGGGTGTGTGGGGGGGTGGGGATAATTACAAGCTGACCAAAAACACATGCAATCAATTTAAAAATGAGGGTCAAGGGGGGTGAAAGGGGGGGTGAGTAAAGCTGTACAATGGAGCTGGTAATATACATTTTTAACCAAAGAAAGTGACTAGGCTAGGGGTGTTTAGGGGGCCAAGCTTCCATGCTGGGGAGGTTGGTGCAAGCAAATATGCATGTGACCCACTAAATAATACATTCTTAAAACTATTTCGATAAGTCAAACATAAAATACTAGACAAAAAAACAAAATCCAAAAAAAAAAGGAATAGGCGACATTCATAGAATAGTCCTATCATGGTAATTAGCTAATGATGACATTGATGCACTACATTAACAAACATACAAGACATAGGTAATTTTAAAAGAGAAGACTTACCTTAATGTATTCCTCCTGCAGGACGTGGATAATGGCAGAACAGGTCTCTGGAATAATGAGCCCCAGAGCCTGGGGGGAGATGCCTGTCGTGAACTTGAGGTCCTGCAAGCTTCTCCCCGTCGCCAAGTAACGCAACGTGGCGACTAGCCTCTGCTCCGCACTGATGGCTTGCCGCATGCAGGTATTCTGCCTGCTAATATAAGGGGACAGCGAAGCCAACAGACGGTGAAAAATGGGGTCCGTCATCCGGAGATAATTCCTGAAATCATCAGGATTATTCTCACGGATCTCACGGAGCAAAGGCATATGCGAGAATTGGTCACGCTGGCGCAACCAATTCTTGGTCCATGAACTCCTCCTCACCCTGTTCATGGACCGGGCTCGTGCCAAGGTGCTAACCGCAACACCGAGCCCCTGCACAGCACGAACTCGTTCCCGAGTACGTCCACACTCCATGGCTTCAAAACGGTCGGCTGATCAAACAAACAACTTAACAGAACGCACTGAAGAACAGCAAGGCCTATGAAGAACGACCTGAAAAACAGGAACGAGCGGACCAGAACGGCCTGAGAACAGGTAGGAACTGATCCACACGCACTGAAAGCCAGATACAAACCTCACAAGCACAAACTGAACGGCAGAAGCGAACGAATTAAGCAGAAGTCTGAGAAGCGCGAATCGTCTCTAACCAAACGTCAACTAACACGCGATATACACGAGATTAGCTGACGGGGCCCAAAGGGTGTCGTTTGGGATCTCGAGCTTCCTTTTTCTAGTCCCGTCGTACGTGCGTACGTCATCGCGTGAACCGCCGGACTTTTTGCGTGATCGTGTGTGGTCAAGTCCGTTCGCTTTTTAGTCCGGCGTACCTAGCGGGAAAGTCCAGCGGATTGTTCGCTGGACTTAGGTCCGCCGGCAAAAGTCCGTACGTGTGTACGAGGCATTAGAAGAAAACCTGTTAGAGTCTGCCAAAGACTTGAGAATGGGGCGGAGGTTCACCTTCCAGCAGGACAACGATCCCTAAACATACAGCCAGAGCTACAATGGAATGGTTTAGATCAAAGCATATTCATGTGTTAGAATGGCCCAGTGAAAGTTTAGACCTAAATCCAATTGAGGATCTGTCGCGAGACTTGAATATTGTTGTTCACAGATGCTCTCCTTCCAATCTGACAGAGCTTGAGCTATTTTGCAAAGAAGAATGGGCAAAAATATCACTCTCTAGATGTGCAAAGCTGGTAGAGACATCCCCAAAAAAGACTTGCAGCTGTAATTGCAGGGAAAGGTGGTTCTACAAAGTATTGACTCCGGGGGGCGCCATACAAATGTACTCTACACTTTTTACATATTCATTTTGAAAACCATTTATGATTTTCCTTCCACTTCACAATTATGTGCCACTTTGTGTTGGTCTATCACATAAAATCCCAATAAAATACATTTACATTTTTGGTTGTAACATGACAAAATCGGGAAAATTTCAAGGGGTATGAATACTTTTTCAAGGCACTGTATATTCTGTCCAGCCACTGAACAATATTTGTGGCTATCGTCTCTCAGTACAGACAAACTATGGTGTCTGTGGCTGAGATAACCAGACCTGCATAGCTACACAAAGAAACTAGGACCAGACAATTTATAGTGTGCATTTATTAACAGCAAAGCAAAAGACATGCACACAACAGCAAACAGTGAACATTGAAAACAAGTGACCCAAAACCAAAAATGCCTAACTAAGTAACAGAAACCGAACAAACGAAATATATACAATATGTACATAATATAAACAAGATGGGAAGCATGGGAAACAGGGAAATACCAGCGATGAAAGAAAAGGGGGAATCTGGAATGGGTACAGGACTAAGGGAAGCTGAAGTAAGACAGCAGGGTACAGGATGCAGGGCTAGCTCAAGAGCGGGAGCAGGATAAACAGACATTAAGAATCTGGCAGCAAACAAGGCAATCAAAACACTGATGCAAGGAGCAATAGCAGAGGTGGGACTTGAGTATCCTGGTTCACCTGCTGGTGGCACTGTGGTTCTCTAGGCTGAACGCTGCAGTTCCAGTAATCACCTGAGGGTGTCTCCTAGCAGCCAGCAGGTTCCTGTAATCAGCTCCATCTGGCCCCAGCTGTTGGCTGCTGGGAGACACCCTCTGGTGGTTACTGGAACTGCAGTTTTCAGCCTAGAGAACCACAGTGCCACCAGCAGGTGAACCAGGTCCTGACACATGGTCTGTAAAACACATAGTAGAGACATTGCTGCACCATGACCTTTATATGCACAGTACAAACACTGCTACACCATGACACCTGTATATACCTACAGTACAATACAGACACCATTATACTGTGACCCGTATCCTGTACAGACACTGCTACAAAGTAAATTGTACATACACAGATTATACAGATACTCAGGCAATGCTACGCTGACATATGTAGAGGTCACATTTAATGCCGTATCCTTTAAATCAGTGTTTTGTTTTGTTTTTTGGCACAGTGTCATCATGGATCAAAGCGTGAAGCTGTTCATATACTTTATGGTAAGTATCTTTCATAGAATTGTTTAAACTTAGAATGTAATTGTCCAAATCTGTACTCCCAACCAGTGGCATGGGAGTCATTTGCAGCTCACAGATCTACACTAAATTGCCAAAAGTATTGGGACACCTGCCTTTACACGCACATGAACTTTAATGGCATCCCAGTCTTAGTCCGTAGGGTTCAATATTGAGTTGGTCCACTCTTTGCAGCTATAACAGCTTCAACTCTTCTGGGAAGGCTGTCCACAAGGTTTAGGAGTGTGTCTATGGGAATGTTTGACCATTGGTCCCAAAACGCATTTGTGAGGTCAGGCACTGATGTTGGACGAGAGGCCTTTTTTTACAGTCTACACTCTAATTCATCCCAAAGGTGTTCTATCGGGTTGAGGTCAGGACTCTGTGCAGGCCAGTCAAGTTCCACCACCCCAAACTCGCTCATCCATGTCTTTATGGACCTTGCTTTGTGCACTGGTGTGCAGTCATGGTGGAACAGGAAGGGGCCGTCCCCAAACTGTTCCCACAAAGTGGCGGCGCTGCCCATTGATTTCAATGGGCAGGGGCACTATAGGAGCGGTGTACACACCGCTCCTACTGTGCCTCAAGGATGCAGCTTGCAGGACTTTTTTTGACGTCCTGCCAGCGCACCGCTCCAGTGTGAAAGCACTCAGGCTTTTCACACTGGAGTGAGAGGAGAGGCTCTTTACAGGCGCTATGCAGGCACTATTTTTACCGCTTTAGTGCCTGTAAAGCGCCTCAGTGTGAAGCAGCCTAATGCCGCATACACACGATCGAACATTCCGACAACAAAATCCCATGTTTTTTTTCCGACGGATGTTGGCTCAAACTTGTCTTGCATACACACGGTCGCACAAAGTTGGTTGGAAATTCCAAACATCAGGAACGCGGTGACGTACAACACGTACGACGAGCCGAGAAAAATGAAGTTCAATAGCCAGTGCAGCTCTTCTGCTTGATTCCGGGCATGCTTGGCACTTTGTGCATCGGAATTGTCTACACACGATCGGAATTTCCGACAACGGATTTTGTTGTCGGAAAATTTGAGAACCAGATCTCAAATTTTGTGCAACAGAAATTCCGATGGAAACTGTCCGATGGAGCCCACACACGGTCGGAATTTCCGACAACAAACTCTGATCGCACATTTGCCGTCGGAAAGTCTGACCGTGTGTACGCGGCATTAAGAGTTCCCTTCACTGGAACTAAGGATCCAAGCCCAACCCCTGAAAAACAACCCCCACACCATAATCCCCCCTCCACCAAATGATTAGGAGGGGTGGCCCAATACTTTTGCCAATATAGTGTGGATGAGCGAGTTTGGGGAGGAGGAACTTGACTGACCTCAACCCGAAAGAACCCTTTGGGATAAATTAGGGTGGAGACTGCGAGACAGGCCTTATTGTCCAACATCAGTGCCTGACCCCTACAATGCACTTCTGGAAGAATGGTCAAACATTCCCATAGACACACTCCTAAACCTTGTGGACGGCCTTCCCAGAAGAGTTGAAGCTGTTATAGCTGCAAAGGGTGGGCCAACTCAATATTGCACCCTACAGACTAATGCCCCGTACACACGATTTTTTCCGACGGATTTTGTCTGACACTGGTGTTGCATACACACGGTCGGACAAAGTTGTCGGAAAATCCGATCATTCTGAACGTGGTGACGTTCGTTGCGTACGACAAAACTACGTAGAGGCTAGTAGCCAATAGCTTTGGTCTTGTAATTTGATCTGAGCATGCGTGGCCCTTTGTCCGTCGGAATTCGCTACACACGATCGGAAAATTTGGGAGCAGGATCTCAAATTTTTTCCGACGGAAAATAGTCCGATGGCGCCCACACACGGTCGGATTTTCCGACAACATGGTCCGATAGGACAATTTCTGTCGGAAATTCCGACCGTGTGTACGGGGCATAAGACTGGGATGCAGGTGTCCCAATACTTTTGGCAATATAGTGTGTTTAAAGTGCATCATTTGCGCCATTTGTTTACTGAAAGAGAGGTGTTCCATTGTCCACAGAGAACAACTGGGCAAATCTGGCAACATGGCTTAAGAATGCAGTGCAGAAGGGGCTGAGACCACAGGAAGATATTAGCTCACAAGATTTATGGCAGGATCAATGGGCATTTTCTTTTTGCAACACTAAAAACAAAAAAAAACAGAAAACACTAAAAACACAAAAGTAATTGTTAAAAAAATAAAAAATACAGAAGGAAAATAATAGCTAAAGGAAATGGAAGAAGAAAGAGTTTAATTAGGCTGGTTAGGGCAAGCAAAGGGTTAATGAGGAGTACATAGAAACACATTTTTTCTCATTAACTTGTGAGTTTGATCTGCAGATGCATGGAACAAAGTAAATGCAAAGTCGCAGTAATGTTACTTTGCATTTTTCTATCATGCTGCTAAGCTGTGTTTATAAACACTGTTCATGGGGGGGGGTCTGTTTTTAGCAGCTGTAATAGCTGCTTTATATATTTGTGAAAGGTTAGAACCTCTGTCAGGTTTTTATCGCCGTGTGTGTCCCTGCTGGAGAGATTCCCCCTCTATATTTGTCCCGGGGACAGAAAGTAATAGATAATTCAACATGTTACAGTTGTTAGGAACAGGAGGTGAGGGAAGTTTTCCAATGAGGACCCCTGTTCCGGTGATAAGGGAATTCCCACTTAGGGAAAGGAGAATCTGGCCAGCAGAAAATAAATACAGGATACTTAACCCTTTTTTTACTCTATCGAAAACTAAAAACAGTTTTGACTATAGTTACATTTTCATACTACATTTAGTTAAAGCGGAACTTTACCCATAACAACTTGATAATAAATAATGTTCTTTAGCAAGGAACATACATTCCATTGCTGGTATCATAACTGATCACATATGTAGCACCATGGCAGTTGCAGATCAAACAGAAGCAGCTTCCTTGGCTGTAAAGAATAGGAGGGTTTAATTCCACTTTAAAGGAATCTTCAGCAGACGGGTCTCTACAAACTTAGCAGTGCTCAAAGGTGCCTAAAAATGGAGAGCAACTAAGCATGTGCAGAGCAGGGTGAGAGACAGTGTATAACTATACCTATAACCAGGACTCAAAATTTCAAGTCCTGAGCTACTAGCCAGGTATAAAGGGTTACTCGCCACCAATTGTCCCACCCAACCCTTACCCTACCCCTAATCACGCCATCATAAATTATCTCATTGCAGCGTAACCGTGCCCATCATTGCAGCCTCACCGCGCCCATCATTGCAGCCTCACCATGCCCCCATTGCAGCCTCACCATGCCCCCATTGCAGCATCACCATGCCCCCATTGCAGCCTCACCATTCCCCCATATTGCAGCCTCACCATGAGCAGCCTTACTGTGCCCCAAATAGCAGCCTCACTGTGCCCCACTTTGCAGCCTCACTGTGCCAAAATTGCAGCCTCACTGTTACCCAAAATTGCAGCCTCACTGTGCCTCAAAAAGCAGCCTCACTGTGCCCCAAATTGCAGTCTCACTGTACCCCAAATTGAAGCCTAACTGTCCCCCAAATAGCAGCCTCGCCGTGCCCCACATTGCAGCCTCACCGTGCCCCAAATTGCAGCCTCACTGTGCCCCCATTGCAACCTCAATGTTACCCACATTGCAGCATCACTGGACCCCAAATTGCAGCATCACCATGCCACAAATTGCAGCATCACCGTGCCACAAATTGCAGCATCACCGCGCCACAAATTGCAGCATCACCGCGCCACAAATTGCAGCATCACCGTGCCACAAATTGCAGCATCACCGTGCCACAAATTGCAGCATCACCGTGCCACAAATTGCAGCATCACCGTGCCACAAATTGCACCATCACCGTGCCACAAATTGCACCATCACCGTGCCACAAATTGCACCATCACCGTGCCACAAATTGCACCATCACCGTGCCCCAAATAGCAGCATCACCATGCCCACATTGCAGCCTTGCCAGGGTGGACGGATCATGACGAGTTAGAGGAGAGCCGCGGGATCACTGAGCAGTAAAACACGCCGTAACAGCTGACATTGAAACTGTCTCTGCTCTTCTCACTCTCACACAGCCCTGCATCCTCCTAACCCCGCGCCTGTAATAGACAGAATGCATCCCCGTATTGGACCCGCGTTCTGTCTATTACAGGCGTGGGGTTAGGAGGAGGCTGTTAGGATGTCAGCTGTTACGGTGTGTTTTACCGCTTGTGATCCCGCGGCTCACATCTAACTCCATGCACTCTTTCACCGGGAGAGCGGCTTCCGATCAACTCCGCCCTCCGGCGGTGGTCGCCCCCGCCCCCCCCTATCCCACTTCCAGGCAACCCAGCTCCTCGTTTTCCACTCGCAAAATGCGAGTAGGCGAGTGGAAAATTTGAGGGCTGCCTCCTATACTATACATATAACTATACATATAACTATAACTATACCGGCAAAAGGGGTTAGCCTGAAGTGATCTAGCAGGATTTTATGACTAAAGTTCAACTTTAATGTTACAAAAGTTTTGAATGTTATTTATCTCTAGGTTGTAGGAGTGTTTGGTGAACAGACTCCAGCCTTTGATCGCACAGATGCTCCTGCAGTCACCATGCCAGACTGGATGTCTTATCTCCCGGACAACCTCCCCCTCTCCTACTTGGCCATACCAGGGACCCATGACACTATGGCCTTTTTTGGTGGATCTCTTGCTGAGTGCCAGAGCTGGAGTCTACTAAACCAGTTCAATGCTGGAGTTAGGTTCTTGGATATCCGGCCACGTCATTACCAAAACCGCCTGCCCATTTTCCATGGAGTGTCCTACCAACGTACCTACTTTGACCAAGTCCTCAAGGATACGGTGGCCTTTCTAATAAAGTATCCTAGTGAAACAGTGTTGATGAGAGTGAAGGAGGAGTATGAGCCATATCAGAACACCAGAAGCTACTACAAGAGTGTAGCCGAAGTTGTGAGCCAAATTGGAAAACAGTGGTTCTTAAGAAGCAGTAGCCTCCCCACCTTGGGAGAAGCCAGGGGAAAGATTATCATTCTTCAACAATTTTCATCCAATGGAGAAGGTCCTGACTTTGGTCCTCCATATCCTGGTCATATGAGCATCTCAGATAAATATCAGGTTACTAATGAGGCGGACAAATGGGCAGAAGTGGAGAGACACCTCAAGGTGGCCCAAAATGGCGATCCAGAAAGAGCTTACCTGACCTACTGCTCAGGAACCCACTGGCTCCTCTACACACCAGAATCCCTTGCTCGCAAGATCAACCCGAGAGTGCTCAACTATCTGAACACCAAGACTTCAGTAGCAAGGAAGAGGTCGGTAGGCGTTGTACTAATGGACTTCCCAGGGGCAGAAATAGTGAGGCAAATCGTTCTAGATAACTGGAAATGAACAAAAAATGTATGCTTCCGGAAAGGTCACATTTTACTTTTTTTTCCTCTGCTTTGTGCAAGATTTGTATCACTTGAGGCAAACTGCATTGGAGGACACAGAAACAGGACAAAGAATTTTATGACCACCAATGTTTTTTTTCAAACGTTTCTGCAAAAGGTACTTATTTTGTGTTGCAAATGTAAAAGGTTCAGGTAATTAAAATGAACTATAATCGGAATTCTCGTCGGAAAAAGCTCTGATGGTTTTCCCGTCGGAATTTCCGACAGAATTTCGCGCAAACTGTCTTGCCTACACACAGTCACACCAAGTTCCGACGGTCAATAACACCACGACATACAACACGTTCAACGCCACTATAAAACTGAAGTTTAATGCTTCTGGGCATGCATCGAATTGTTTCCGAGCATGCGTCGGAATTTTGCGTGTCGGAATTGCATACACACGATCGAAAAATCCGATAGAAATGTTTTTGGTCGGAAAAATTAAGAACAGGCTCTCAATCCAAAGTCCGTCGGAAATGCCGACAGAAAAAGACCGATGGGCATACACACGGTCGGAAAATCCGATGACAAGCTCCCATCGGACTGCTTCCATCGGAAATTCCGACCGTGTAGGGGATGAACCTTATACATCTGCTACATAAATATGATATTAACAACTTGAATCAACCAACAACTAATTCATAAGAAGCCCATTGGTGAGATCCTCACCCCAGAGTTTCCAGTTAATCCATATTCGATGATGCTATGATAGGGGCTAACTGTCCCTGTTGCATTTTTTATTTGCCACCTCCATTGCTATCCAAGTTGCATGCAAAAGAAGATGCTTAATGCATACCTGTCCCACTATCCACTGAGAATATTCTGCTTCTGACATTAAAGTGACCTTGTCAAGTTAATGAAATTATGGACCAGATCCATATCAAAGGTACCTAACAATAGAAAGAGGTATTGTACTTACCTCACTGATCGCCTGTGTTTCCTACCTTCCCTCTGTCCCGATGCTGCAACCTACTATGATGCCGCGTACACACGATCAGAAATTCTGCCAGCAAAAGACCGATGACAGCTTTTGGTTGGAAAATGCGACCGTGTGTATGCTCCATCGGACTTTTGCTGGCCGAATTCCCGCCAGCAAAAGATTGAGAGCAGGTTCTCAATTTTTCGGTCGGAAAAAAAGTTTCGAGCGGAAATTCCAATCGTCTGTACCAATTCCGACGCGCAAAATTCCTACGCATGCTCGGAAACAATTCGACGCATTCTCGGAAGCATTAAACTTCATTTTCTCGGCTCGTCGTAGTGTTGTACGTCACCGCGTTCTTGGCGGTCGAAAGTTCAGTGAACTTGTTTGATAGTGTGTATGCAAGCCAAGCTTGAGTGGAATTCTGTCGGAAAAAACATCCAAGATTTTTCTGACGGAAACTCTGCTCGTGTGTACGCGGCATAAGACCCTTTTGCATTCAGTACTTCTAATGCCCCGTACACACGGTCGGAAATTCAGACCACAAAATCCATCTGATTTTTTCTGACGGATTTTGTCCGACACTGGTGTTGCATACACACGGTCGGACAAAGTTGTCGGAAAATCCGATCATCCTGAACGTGGTGACGTTCGTTGCGTACGACGGGACTACGTAGAGGCTAGTAGCCAATAGCTTTGGTCTTGTAATGTGATCTGAGC